>CM052710.1:25945208-25977550 GCA_028551405.1 Uromys caudimaculatus
TTTATTTACATTTCCGATGATTCCCCTTTTCTTTAGAAACCCCGTGTCCCCTCCCCCTCCCCGCCTCTGTGAGGGAATTCCTCCTCCCACCTACCCGCCCACCCAATCCCATATTCCCACCTTGACATTCCCTTTTACTGGTGCCCCTAGCACCCTCAGGCCCAAAGTCCTCTCCTTTCTCCCTGGTGGCCATCGAGGTATTTTATCTTTTTTCATTGAAAATATTTTCATACAATATATTCTGATCAATTTCTCCTCCCTCAACTCCTCAAAGAGCCTCCCCAGCTTCCAACCCACACTTTTAGAGAATGCTTCTTTTACTTGAAGAATCCATTAAAATTTGCATTGAAATTTCAAGACACAGGTTATAATATCTAATTTAATCTATTCTAACATCAAATCTAATCTAATAAAATCTAACCAAATCTAATGACTTCAATTTGATTGTTTTAAAATTTGCATTCTAGTGAATTGTATGAGACAATGTTGATGTCTTCATTTTAGTACGTGATTATTTAAAAAGTAGTTTCTTGCTAGGTGGAAGTGGTGTGTGCCTGTAATCCCAACATTCTGCAAGCTGAAGCTGTGTGGTGAAAGCTAGCTTTGGACACAAAGCAAGACCTTGCCTGGATGAACAAAACAAATCCCCTAAACCTTTGTTACATTTACCCAGAGCCTCCCACATGGCAAGTCATCCACTAACAAGGAAAGGGGGAGATTGCCTACCCTGTGGTAGGACCTGTGTTTGTACAAGCTTTACTGATATGCCTCACTATTGGCTTCTTTAGCTCTGGAACAGAAAGGATGTAAGCTCTCAGCTCCTGCTCTGTTGCCATGCCTACCTGCCTTCTGCCATCTCCCGGCCATGCTGACCATAGACTCTACTACCTGCAACTGTGAGTCCCAAATTAAGCATATGCTTCTGTATGTTGCTTTGGTTGGTCATAGTATTTTGTAACAACAATAGAGAAGTAACTAAAACATACCCTCTAACCTTGTTCACTAGCCCTGAGGTTTCTCAAAGGTTCACACCAGGCCCAGTCTCTCTCTGCCTCCAACTTGTGGATAAGATGTAAGCTCTCAGCTACTGCTCTAGCACCAGGCCTGCCTGCCTGCTTCCAAGCTCCTGCCATGATGGTTATGGACTCACCCCCTGAAACTAGAGCAAGCCCCCAATTAAATGATTTCTTTTATAAGTTTCCTTGGTCATGGCTTCTGTTCAAAGCAATAGAACAATGAATAAGACACATGGTGAGCAAACTCTCCATGATATCTCCATGGTACACTGGAGACGCTAGAGAAAGCTTTGTCTTCATTGTGATTGGCACTGTCCCGTGGTGAGATTTTAGGTGACTTACTATCTAGTTTCTGTGTCCATAAAAAGAAAATGAAGAAGGCGCATGAGACAATTTCATGGCTCTTTCAAAGTCTAAGAAATTCATATTTTATTTAGTAATGCACAAAGAAGCATGTTTAAGTGTTTTCTGTCTGAGGCAGGGAAAACTGGACAGATTGATTGACCAGCGTCATACACGCTGCTGAACTTAGCTGCTGAGTCACTGAAGTAACATGACTCACTTCTTACCACAGGACTCTTTCTTGTTATGTGTGTGAATTTTGGAAAGACTCGTACTAGTGGTGAGTGTGCTCTGGGTCTCTCCAGCCCCTGATTTCCTTCCTAACAGCACCTAAGACCATCTGGGGAAACACGTTCCTTTTCCAGTTGGGGCAAGTCTGATAATATCCGGAGCTCCTACAAATAAGGAGTGGATCTGTGACCCAAACCAGCCTTCCTGTAATCTGAGCAGATCAGAAAAGGCTACCAGTGTCTGGTGACAGCCCATCCTTTTGACCCAGCTGCTGTTCTGAAGTGAGACCATTCGTTCCTGAGCTTTCTCCTCTTAGGAACTGTCTGTAGCCCTAAGCAGGGTCCAGGCATGGGGCCCAGGCTTGCAGTTGATTGTGAGATCACCAGTCTTCCTCCATCTATGCTTTTGTTAGGGAAAATAAACTTGTACTCTTTGTAACCAAGTATCTCTAAATACTGAAGAATTTCCTCTTAAATCTAAATGTGAATTTGAGGCGAGAGTTTTTTTCTCTGTGATTCAGATCTTTCTAGAAGGTCCCAACCCCCTCTGATATTTAGGCTTTGGAGTGAACATCCTTCAGCCAGATCAGATAGGATGTCAATTGGCCCCTTAGCTTATTGGTATCCTTGGTAACTCCCACAAATTCCCTAAGCCTCAGTTTTCTTGTCTATAAAGTGAGGGAAATGAGACCAGCCATAGCGAATGGCACTAACGGCTAAAGAAAACACATAATAAGTTCTCAATAAGCATCAATTTTGATTGCGTTTGCAATCACGAAAGCGTGGATTATGGAGCTGTGTTGGGTCTCATCTGTCTCTAGGGGCTGCATGTAACTAGGAGCAGAAACTGAGAATGATGGTAATAGCAATGGGGTATGTTGCTCAATGCTTCCTCTAGCTTAGGAGCTGTCCTAAGTGATTTACATATTAACTTACTTATTCCTCACAACCATCTTACATGGCACAGCACTTTTATTACTCTACTTAGATCATGAGAGATCGAGGCAGAAAGCAGTTGAAGCACTTCTCCAAAAGTGCTGGCTCGGCGCTGATGGTTTCTATCTGATTCTGATGAGGGAAAGCTTGGGCAGACAGGCCGAGAGCACACCCCCCTATGAAATCTGTTCTTTCTCTGCATGTGGCTCCTGATCTATGGGGAGGCCTCATTGCTACGGGGCCAGGAAGGAGGCACTGCTTTATCAGCAGGCATGACTCAAGCTGGACTTATTCTTGAAGTGAGATTTTACTGTGCCTATCATAGACAGACAGACAGCTCCATGTCCTGTTGTTTTGCTCTCCTTTCTAGTCTGAGCTGCGAGGGCCTGGGAGGGCTGGTAGGAATGGAGATTCAGTGAGTCTGAAAAGACCACTGAGGAAGGAAGGAATTCTCTGGAAGTGTTGCCCATGTAGTTGGATGTATCGAGCCGATGTGATGATGGGCTTAATTGCTCCACTTTGAGTTGCTGCCCTGAGGATGGGGGTCCTGGTTAGGGTAACCATTGCTATGATGAAATACCATGACCAAAAGCAAGTTGGGGAGGAGGGGGTTTATTTAGCTTATACTTCCACGTAATAGTCCATGATTGAAGGAACTCTGGACAAGAGCTCAAGCAAGGCTGGAGACTGGAGGCAGGAGCTGATGCAGAGACCATGATGAGGTATTGCTTACTGGCTTGTTCATCATAGCTTGTTCAGCCTGTTTTCCTATAGAACCCAGGACCACCAGTCTAGGGTTGGTACCAACCACAATGAGCTAATTAAGGAGCATTCCCATCAATCAACAATTAAGAAAATGCCCTACAGCCAGCTTTTATGGAGGCATTTTCTCAATTGAGGTCACTGAAAGACCCGAACCCCTTATAAGAAAGATTAGACCCCTAGCAAACTTAGAGCCAGAGATGGAAATAAGACTGAAACTGCATGCTTCGCTTAACCCCACCTGGCTGCACTCTTTCCCATGAGAAACCGTTGACCCTAGCCTGGCCTCAGGGCCAAAGACCCCTGTTCCAGGAACTAGCTAACCACGAAAATGTTTGTGCAGCTGCCTTATGACGCAAATTTTTTCTGTTCCCAACCCCTTGCTTTGTGGTTTTTTCCTTTAAATACCCCTGACTTTAACTGCTCAGGGTCGAACTCCTCTGCCCCTGTGTGGGTTATGAGCTCAGCCCCAGTGCACTGGTTTCTTGAATAAACCTCATGTGATTACAGCAAGAATGGTCTTTCATGAGTTCTTGGGGGGCCGCGTCATCCCGAGACTTGAGTGAGGGTCTCCCCACTAGGGGGGGTCTTTCAGTTGGGGGCTCGTCCGGGATTTGCGACCACCCTTGTCTCTGAAAACCTACTTGGAGGTGAGATTCTGTCTGTGTTCTTGTCAGTCTGTGCCAGCTGAAGTCTGATTCTGTACTTTCGGTTTATGCAGTCGCTCGCATCTTGTGAGGAGACGACGATCTCTCAGTCTCGGGAGGAGACTGAGAGCGTGATCGGCAGACATGCTAGGGGATCACCGACGGCCGCCCTGGGAGATGTCCCAGGAGGTCTGGGGGAACCTCAGGGACGCCTGAGATATTCCCATCTGGGTGCTGGGGAGGAGACGGTAGTTCTTTTCAAGTGGAGAGACTATACGCCCTCCTGGCCGTCTGCTTTTCTGAATTGGGCTCGCCTGTCTCGGTGGAAGTTGGCGCTTGTCAGTCTTTGTCTGTGTATTTTCAGTATCTGTTTTGTCTTGTTTGTGACTCTGACGATGGGACAGATGGTAGTGACTCCTCTGAATTTGACTTTAGGACATTAGACTGAGATTAAGGTTAGGGCTCACAATTTGTCAGTTGAGGTAAACAAAGGGCCATGGCAGACTTTTTGTTCTTCGGAGTGGCCGACTTTTGATGTTGGCTGGTCCCCGGAGGGCACCCTTAACCTCTCTATTATTTCGGCAGTGAAAGCCATCGTTCTTCAAAAGGGAACAGGGTCCCATCCTGACCAGGCGCCTTACATCCTTGTCTGGGAGGATCTTGCACAAGACCCCCCTCCATGGCTTAAGCCTTCAGCGCAGAAACAAAAGCCAGGCTCCCGAGTCCTGGCCCTCAGAGAATCGGAACTCAAACCGAAAGCAAAAACTCCAAAGCCTGAGACTCAGCCCGAGAGTCAGCCTTTGGCTCCTCCTAAGATCTATCCCGAGATGGAGGAGCCATCCGAATGGCCAACTCCTCTCCCGGCCCCTTACCCTCTACCTCAGGTGCCGGATCACGGGTCTAGCGGTGGTGCGGAGGGCAGACCCGTCGCCGGAACCCGAAGTCGGCGTGCCCAGAGTCCTGCGCAGGGCCTCAGAGGACCGGATTCTACCACAGCGTTGCCACTCCATGTCTATGGGCCCCTAGTTGAACCCCCCCAACTCCAACCCCTCCAATACTGGCCTTTCTCCTCCGCTAATCTTTACAATTGGAAGACTAACGACCCTTCTTTTTCAGAAAATCCTGCCAGCCTAACAGGGCTGGTGGAGTCCCTAATGTTTTCTCACCAGCCTACTTGGGATGATTGCCTACAGGTTCTCTTTACTACTGAGGAGAAAGAGAGGATTCTCCTGGAAGCCCGTAAAAATGTTCCAGGAATAGATGGGGCCCCAACCAACCTCCCGAATGTGATAGATGCTGGATTTCCCCTGAACCGCCCTGATTGGGATTTCAACATGGCAGGAGGTAGGGAGCGGCTGACAGTCTATCGCTGGGCTCTCGTGGCAGGTCTCAAAGGGGCGGCCAGATGCCCCATCAATTTGGCTAAGGTAAGAGAGGTCCTCCAAGGACCAACTGAACCCCTGTCCGTGTTTCTAGAACATTTGATGGAGGCCTACAGACATTATACCCCTTTTTGACCTGACTTCTGAGGGTCAGCAGGCAGCAGTAGCCATGGCCTTCATAGGGCAATCAGCATCAGACATTATTTAGTCAAGGAGGCAGAGAAAGTGTTTCATAAAAGGGAGACGGAAGAAGAAAGGAAAGAGAGGGAGAAGCGGGAAGCAGAGGAAAGAGAGAACCGGAGGGATCATAGACAGGAAAGGACTCTGACTAGGATTTTGGCTGCAGTAGTAGGAGAAAAAGAGAAGACAGGATTTAGACAGACAGGGGACCTGGGCAACAGAAGATGACGGATGAGAGAAGGAGGGCAACCCTGGCTGTCCCATTGTACCCCCTAACTAAAGAGGGGGGAGCGTTCATGTGGACTCCAGACCATCAGAAGGCCTTTGAAGCAATCAAAAAGGCCCTTTTGACAGCACCTGCCGTAGCCCTGCCTGACCAAACCTTTCACCCTATATGTGGATGAAAGGGCTGGGGTTGCGAGAGGGGTCCTGACCCAGACCATGGGACCTTGGAAGAGACCCGTGGCTTATCTGTCAAAAAAAACTGGACCCGGTCGCGAGCAGGTGGCCTTCCTGCCTAAAAGCCATCGCTGCAGTAGCCCTACTCCTCAAAGATACTGACAAGCTCACTCTGGAGCAGCAGACCACTGTGGTAGTGCCCCATGCCCTCGAAAGCATCATCAGGCAGCCCCCCAACCGATGGATGACCAATGCCTAGATGACACATTATCAGAGCCTTTTACTGACTGAACGGGTGACTTTTGCTCCCCCTGCTGTCCTCAACCCTGCTACCTTGCTGCCCGAGGCTGATGAATCCCAGCCTACTCATCACTGGCAGAAGAAACTGGCACCCGAAGTGACCTCAAGGTTCAGCCTTGGCCTGGAAGCAACAACTGGTACACAGATGGCAGCAGCTTCGTGGTCGAAGGATGGGTGGAAGCCTTCCCTACCAGAACTGAGACTGCCAATGTGGTGGCTAAAAAGATCCTTGAAGAAATCTTTCCAAGGTTTGGAATTCCCAAGGTAATTGGGTCTGATAATGGACCTGCCTTTGTTGCCCAGGTAAGTCAGGGACTGGCCACCCAACTGGGGATTAATTGGAAACTACATTGTGCTTATAGGCCCCAGAGTTCAGGTCAGGTAGAGAGGATAAACAGAACTCTAAAGGAGACCTTGACAAAATTAGCCTTAGAGACCGGCGGGAAAGATTGGACAGCCCTCCTTCCCTTTGCCCTGTTCCGGGTTTGGAACACTCCCGGAAGGTTTAAACTTATTCCTTATGAAATCTTATGTGGAGGGCCACCACCACTTACTGAGGCAGGTGGAGTTTTTGACCCTGATGCTTCTCTTTCTCAACCCCTGTTTACCCAATTGAAGGCCCTTGAGTTGGTCAGACGTCAAGCTTGGGAACAGATAAAGGGGGCCTATGAGATTGGGAGTACCGACGTGCCCTATCAGTTCCAGATCGGAGACGCTGTCTTCGTCAGGCGCCATCGAGTGGGCAACCTCAAACCTTGCTGGAAGGGACCATACTTAGTGCTCCTGACTACCCCCATGGCAGTTAAAGTTGAAGGCATCTCGGCCTGGATCCATGCTTCCCACGTCAAGAGAGCCCCAGATGGGAGAGACAAACATTCATCAACCCTTCAATCTCACCTAGCTGGTAACAAATGGGGCGGGTGATGTTATTTGGAGCACATCAAGGGTCACACACCCCAACACCTGGTGGCCCAAGCTTTATCTGGACCTTTGCAAATGATCAACAAAAGGCTCCTTCTTTGCACCCCCCCCCCCCCGATAGGCCTGGTCTTAATCCATGGGGTGGCTGTGGCACAAAGGATAGGAGGGCTCAACTGAGGATGTTGACCTTCTATGTTTGTCCCGGCTCACATAGAGACCACGCCTTAAGCTCGCGATGTGGGGACAGGGCCAATTATTACTGTAGAAACTGGGGCTGTGAGACAACAGGTGACACTTACTGGAATCCCTCTTCTTCCTGGGATTATATTAAGGTAACTGCTAATTATACACACTCCCCTTACCGGAACCCTCATTCTGTTGGGCTCCCGCAGAAAGATCTTTGTCAGTGCTCAGAGTGGTGTCACCCACTACATATTCAATTTACAGGCCCGGGAAAAAGATATAGTTCTTGGACTAAAGGTGTTACTTGGGGTTTAAGACTTTACAAAACAGGTTATGATGATGGCGTATTCCTCACCATAAGACTAAAAATAGAAAGCCTGCTGTCGCTGCTGGTCGGACCTAACAGAGCACTGGGCCTCCCAGCCCCGCTGCCCCCAAAACCTATATTTGATTCCACCACCGTCAGCTTAGCCATGAGATCTCCAATTATCCCCACTAGGGCCCCTAATGAGACACCTTACCAGCCCCCAGTATGTTCAATCTTATATGGGGAGCTTTTCAGGCCCTTAACACCACCAACCCAGAGGCCACCTCATCCTGTTGGCTCTGCCTGTCTTCAGGACCCCCTTATTATGAGGGCCTGGCTGTAACAGGGTCCTTTAATATCACAGACCATACTGAAGGGCAGTGCCCTTGGGGACACCAAAGTAAACTCACCCTGACCGAAGTATCAGGGAGAGGACTCTATATAGGTAAGGTGCCCCCAACCCATCAACACCTTTGTAATTCCTCTGTGACCCTCAACCAGCCAGAGTCAAACAAGTACCTGGTACTGGGATCTAACCAATGGTGGGCGTGCAGTACTGGATTAACCCCTTGTGTCTCTACTTCTGTTTTCAACCAGTCTACTGGTTTTTGTATTATGGTCCAGCTTATTCCTCGAGTCTATTATCATCCTGAAGAAGTGGTCATTGATGAATATAATTTCCGACCCACTCGATTCAAAAGAGAACCTATATCTTTGACCCTAGCAGTCATGCTTGGGCTAGGGGTAGCAGCCGGAGTAGGAACAGGGACCGTAGCCCTGGTCACTGGACCACTACAGTTAGAGAGAGGATTGAGTGAACTTCAGGCCTCCATGAACGAGGACCTACAAGCTTTAGAAAAATCTGTCAGTAACCTAGAAGAATCCTTAACTTCCCTATCAGAAGTAGTTCTACAAAACAGAAGAGGGTTAGATTTTTTATTCCTAAAAGAAGGTAGGCTATGTGCAGCCTTAAGGGAAGAATGTTACTTTTTATGTTGGTCATTCAGGAGCCATCAGGGACTCTATGAGCAAGCTTAGAGAAAGAATAGACAAACGTAAGAGAGAAAGAGAGGCTAGCCAGGGATGGTTAGAAGGATGGTACAACAAGTCACCTTGGATGACAACTCTGTTTTCTGCCCTAGCAGGACCCCTGCTAATTTTATTCCTTTTGCTCACTATTGGACCCTGTTTGGTTAATAGGTTAATAACCTTTGTCAGGGAGCGAGTAAGTGCTGTCCAGATTCTAATGTTAAGACAACAGTACCAGGCTCTAGGGAAACAAGCCGAACCAGTCTACGATGATACAGAAATATAGTTCTAAGATTAGAACTAGGCACTAGAAGAAGTGGGGAATGAAAGACCCGAACCCCTTATAAGAAAGATTAGACCCCTAGCAAACTTAGAGCCAGAGATGGAAATAAGACTGAAACTGCATGCTTGGCTTAACCCCACCTGGCTGCACTCTTTCCCATGAGAAACTGTTGACCCTAGCCTGGCCCCAGGGCCAAAGACCCCTGTTCCAGGAACTAGCTAACCATGAAAATGTTTGTGCAGCTGCCTTATGACGCAAATTCTTTCTGTTCCCAACCCCTTGCTTTGTGTTTTTTTCCTTTAAATACCCCTGACTTTAACTGCTCAGGGTCGAACTCCTCTGCCCCTGTGTGGGTTATGAGCTCGGCCCCAGTGCACTGGTTTCTCGAATAAACCTCATGTGATTACAGCAAGAATGGTCTTTCATGAGTTCATGGGGGGTCGCGTCATCCCGAGACTTGAGTGAGGGTCTCCCCACTACGGGAGTCTTTCAGTCACCTCCTTTCAGATCCTAAAACTAGCCAGCACAATGAGTAAACGGTTCCTCTGGGAAGCTTCACCGTGGAGTAGGTATCTACTATGGAGAGCAGAGGGAGACTGGCTAGAGCCTCTGGCTGCAGATAGGTGCAGCCAATAGAGACAAAGCAGATAGGATAGGTCAGGTTTGAATGAGGAAGCAGGCAAGGGCGCTGGAGAACACCCTGCGTTGAGATCTTACCCACAGACACACTTAAGCAAGGGGGGGAGGGTGAGCACCACGTGCCAGAGTTCAAGGTTCTTGCTTCTCAGTGAGGGGCCATGACAGGTTAGGTTCAGGATTTCACTAGTCATTGCTTTCTAATGTCAGAGTATCTTAGGTTTAAGCAACAGTTACCCTTTTAACATGGTGTCCAGTCACTGTCCCCTGAGTTCCAGTGTCAGAATGGGGTTCATCTTCACTGTTGGCACATCTGTGGGAGCAATCACTGGCTCCCCCAAAACAGAATTTAAGGCTTGTGAGGCCTGCAGATTTGTCCCGAGGGGAGAGAGGCTAGTCTTATTTTCACAAGGGCTGTCTGGCTTACATTTTTGGAAGAGGCTTCTGATTTCCATTCTTACACTGGGGAGCCATCCAACAGGCTCTGTTTACAGTGACTTCTTAGGCCAACCCCATGAAGGGACCCCCACAAGACATCTAGAAGAGCCAGGATTCTGATTTAGAGCTGCTGGACCACACTGAGTCCCTTCTTCTGTGGCATCAGTGCTGTTTCTGATGACCGATGGTATTTAATAAAACAAAGGATGATACAACCAGGGATAGCATTGGACACCTCTGGTACAGCGGAACTAGTGTGTCAGCATGGAGGGCCTGCACTAAGTGTACGGAGCTGGGGTTAGAGAAACTGAAGTAGGTTGGGGGCCCTTAGGAATCATCTGAGTTAGTGCTTTTCCTGAAGACTTTTGTAGATGTCATCACGGGGTGGGGACACACTGTTGGGTACAGCCCAGGTTACACACTACAGACTCTCCTAACACTCACCTGATGTAAAAGGGGAACAGTGTCCAGACTGAGGTAGCCTGACACTAGAAATCCCTTATTTATGTAGATATAGGATTAAGTCCACACAAGGTTTGTGCTCCCTCCAGAAAACACAGCATAGGTGAGGCAAAGCCCAGACCGATGACTGATGTTTTCACCACATGGCAGAGAAAGGAGGAATGGGTTCTCTAAGAACTGCTGCTGTGTGTCTCTGCTGCCCAGGCAGGTGAAGGATCTACCAGGTTTCATCTACCAGGTCTCACTCTGGGGAAACTGCTTTGCTGTATCTGAGAGGCCCAGGACCCAGGAGGAAGGGCACTATGGGTACTCTTTGGAGCCAACATGAACCCAGTGCTGCTGAGAAAGGCTAACTGGCCTTAGTCAGCCCTGTCTTCTCTTCTAGCCCTGTTGGGGCCTTTGTTCCCATCTGATAGAAAACGTGGGTGCCCTGGCAGCTTCTGGTCCTTGATGGTGTAGAAATCTCTGCACGGAGGTCGATGACACTCACCATGAGTTCACCAGGCAGGCAGAGTAGATGAGACTGCTCTCATTTTAGGGAGTAGGGAAGTTGGGATCTGGGGCACAGCTTACTCACTGAACCTCTGCTGGGTGCCCAGCTTAACCTGACATACACCTGCTGCGCCTACCACCTGTGCTTCCGCTTGCTTGCTTCTGAATGGAAGAGGAGCCCTTTGGTTAGAGCATCTCGCTGGGCTTCCTCTTTCCCAAGCACCTGTGGTGTTCTCGGCTCCATTCTCACACCTCAATGAACACACACAGTCAGTATGTAAGTTTCTTTTTAGTACACGAGTGTCTGGTGGCATGGTGTTGACAGAACTCAGGGTCCAGCAGAGAAGACAGAAAGGTCATTGACCAGAGAGTAAGTAGAGAATGCGGGAAGCCACTGGCCTCGAGTTACTGCATGGTCATTTGCAATGCATAACTCTCTCCAGGAGACTTTAGGCTTCTCCATGGCAGGATGTTTTTCTTCACTTGCCTCTGCCCAGCCTTAAAAGCCTGCTTAACACGGGGCAGCTGCTGTCTGTTTCTGCTCAGGAAATGACGACGCAGAGGAGCGGTTAAAAATACCAATTTAGGAGCTGAGGATATGGCTCCATTGATAGAGTGTTTGCCTGGTATGCATGAAGCCCTGGGGTCTGTCCCAACCACAACATACAACAGGTGTGGCAAAGCATCCCTACAACCCTAGCCCTTGGGAGCAGGAGGCAGGGGATCAGAAATTCAAGGTCATCCTTGGTTACAAATTGAGTGTGAGGTCAGCCTGAGATGCATGAGACCGTCTTAAAAAAAGAAAAAACAAAAACAAACAAACAAACAAACAAACAAAAAACAGAAGAAAGGGATATAGCTTTTGGAATCTCAGTTCTTTGGGGGTACTTGCTGTATGATCTCAGCCTCCTGATTTGGAAAATGTGGATTAGAACAACGGCTGCCTCATGTGAGGAGCAGAGAAGACTAGCTGTGTCAAATATTCAGCTTTTCATGCGACATTAATGATCTGATTCAAGTGTTGCCACCCCAGGACTGCTTGGATTGTTGCTGACCTGTTGGTTCAGTTTGATGGTTTAAGTGTTAAATGTTATGAATGGGTGGGTTTCACTGATTAATGCCTGAGAGTGGGGAGCAAGGTCACCTGGCCACATGCTACAGAGCTTTAGTGCTCCACAGAGGCGAAGGATAACTGTTGCTGCATCATGGTAGTGGTGAGCCTGCTGTCATTGAGGACGTTATGGCGATGAAGATCTGGGTTCGAATTCCACACGTTTCTTCCTGCCTTCCCTGACTCCTGCCTGAGTCCCTTGAAACCTACCCATCAACATGTTCCTGATGTTCCCTGCTTCCAAAAGATGCCCCAGGGAGTGACTAAAACACTTTTTGTGTGTGTGTGTGGGACTGTTGAGACATTTTCAGTGGTTAAGAGTGCTTCCTGTCCTTCCAGAGGACTCAAGTTTGGATCCTAGAATCCATCTCCAGTGACTCACAATAGATTGTAACTCGAGTTCCAGGAAGTCCAAAACACTCTTCTGGCCTCTGCAGGCACTGGGAACACTGGTGGGATACACACACACACACACACACACACACACACACACACACACACACACACACACACACATACACATAGAAACAAAAGCTTTAAAATGCTCTTTTGTGACTAAGGACATTTTGTTACTTCTGAGTGACAGGAAATGCTAAGGACCACAGACTTGGAGGCAGGAGAGAGAGGGCTGCACTGCATTCTGGTTGCCAAACTTCAGGTGCTCAGTTGGTATTCCCAATTCTAGAGTGCCTAGATTCCGCAGGCAAGGGTGCCTGTTGGCACCTGTCAGGAACTTCAAGTCTCCAAGCCTGGGTGCTGACAATCTTAGCTCCTTCTGGAATCTGCCTGGTGCCTTCTTTTTGCTGAGCCTAGACTGGATTTGTTTTTATCTCATTAGTTGACTGACCAAGCATGGCTCATCTATGCTGGGAACCCTTAGGCATGTGTGCAGGGGTGTGTGTGTGTGTGTGTGTGTGTGTGTGTGTGTGTGTGTGTGTGTGTGTGATCTCATGTCCCTGGACTCTGAGCACCAGGGACCCGGACCCAGAGGTCTGACCATCATCCCTGAAACAATCTGGTCTAGGCCTCTCTCTGGGGCTGCCTCAGAGTTCCTATTGTGCCTTCACAATACACAGATGAAGGATGAAGAGATTATTGTCCATTTCTGCAGCACAGAGCCAAAGCCCTGATGTCTAGATCCCAGCTTCTTCTTTCTGCATTTCCAGCTCCCTTCTCTGTGTGTGTTTCTTTGTTTCTCTGTGTCTCTGTCTCTGACTCTCTCTGTCTCTGACTCTCTCTGTCTCTGTCTCTCTCTGTTTCTTTGTTTCTCTGACCTCTCTCTCTCTCTCTCTCCTCTCTCTCTGTGCGCGTGTGTGTGCTGTCAGGCAGTTGCCTGTTGGGACTAAGGTATTTGATGCTTTGAAGCATCCACTGGCTTCTAGAGCAGGCGCCTGGAGATCCACTGTAAGTCTGTGTTCCTCAGCCTCAGGGCCCTGCCAGTGAACAGCATTTTCAGACTTCCTCTCCCCACACAGGACAATGCTGCCTTTCTTGAGAGATTGTCCCTGTGCTTGGCAGCTCCTACTAGGGAATCCAGCACACTCTAATTTTCTTCTGGGTTTTATTGTCCACTCCATTCAGGCTTTTGCCTGGGTGAGAGCTCAGTAGGGATTTTTTTATCAGTTTCTAAGCGTGTATTATACAGACCTTAACTTTTAAAGAAATCTTGTGTCTCTAGATGCTGATTTTTTTTTTTTTTTAATAAAAGATCCCTCCTCCTCCCCTTCTGCACCTCAGGTATCCTTGGAGATCAGAGATGTCAGATCCTTCTGAAGCTGGAATTATAGGCAGTTACAAGTGGTCCAACATGAATGCTGGGACTGAACTCAAGTCCTCTGCAAGAGCAGCAAGTGCTCTTAACTGCTAAGCCATCTCTCGAGCTCCTTGGCTGGACCACTTTTGCTTATTCTCTGGGCTTCGTACTGTGTACATTTGGCTCTCTGACACTGTATAGCAACCCTTCCCTGCCCCCAGGGATAAAGTCCACTACCCCTCCCATTACACTGGGTACCCAAATCCATGGATGCTCAAGTCCTTTAAATACATTGTCATAGTGTTTGCATACAACTTATGTATACCCTCTGTGTTGGCACTGGGGGAGCCATGCTTTGTGAGAGACCCTGATGTAAGTGTCATGAAGCAGAGGAAATGCACACTGGGAGTTAAAGAGAGGAGAGAGATCAGGAGGAGAGTCCTAGGGGAAGGCAGGAAGGCGTGTGGGTGTGTGTGTGTATGAGTTAACAGGGAGAGCTTGTAGGTCAGGAGGAGACCACCACCAAGATCTTGCCTCAGAACATGTCTCTGGTTAAGGCCATGGTGCTCATCCCTGGCTGTGTGTCCCAGTCACCTGGCTTGAGAAGCAGCCTGGACATCAGAATTTTTGTGTGTATGAGTTCTCTTAAAAACTATTTACGAGGCAGGAGAGATGGCTCAGCAGTTAAGAACACTTGTTGCTTCTACAGAGGACCTGGGTTAGGTCCCCAGCACCCACATGGTGGTTCACAACTATCTGTAACACCAGTCTCACGGGATCCAATGAGATCTGGCCTCTGCAGGGACTAGACACATGTGGTGCACAGACATACGTACAGGCAAAACATACATATGCAAATAAATAAATACAGTTTAAAAGATGTTAGCCACTGTGCTTTACTGCCCCCTGCCTTTCGGTTCTTGTGCTTGAGCTCAAGGTATTTGTAGTCTGGGGCAAGAAAAATTGTGCATTACTAAGAAAAGTACTGCCATGGGAAAAGCAACGATGGGACTGGGCTCTGGGGAGGAAACTCGACAGCCAAGGTAAGCTTGGCTTCTGAGTCACTGCCCAAAGAAGCATTTTCTAACTTATTTCTGCACCCAGAAATAGGCTCTTCCCCTTGGAGGACAGCATATGCATAAAGGCAGGAAGTAGTGATGGACATCTTGAGGGTGAACAGCTATGGCCTTGATCATGAGCACTGTGTGTGTGTGTGTGTGTGTGTGTGTGTGTGCGCGCACACACGTAGGCCAGAAAGGTCAACCTTGAGTTTTGTTTTTAAGTCAGCTCTTGTTTGGGTTTTTGAGACAGAATTTCTCACAGGCATGGAGTTTGTTGAGATCTAGGCCAGCTAGTCAGTGAGCCCAGAGATCTGCCTGTCTTTTCCTTTCCCTGTCAAATACTGGGATTACAAGAGCGTACCACCATGTCTGGCATTTTTATGGAAGTTCTGGGGGAATTGAACTCATATCCTCATGCTTGTATGTTGAGCACTTTTCTGACTGAACTATCTCCACAGCCTGAGCATGGGCATTTTTGAGAGGATGCCCCACAACCTTTGGGCATGGGAAGGTGGCAAAACTGCCCGGCAGCTGTGTTGATGACTTGGCTTTTAAGCTTCCTTAGAACAAGAGTTGCAGTTGCTATGAAGGGACTGCAAGTCTGAGTAACACAGAACTCTACAGAGCAGGTGGCTGGGCTAGGATGGTAGCCAGTGCCCTAAAAAGAAATGCATTTAAATCCAGCTTGACATCTTTGGGAGGGCATCTTTTAAGTCAATGTGAATTTACTGCATCTGGAGGGAGAAAGGGCACTTCTAGGCTCTCGGAGATGAGAAGCTAAGAGTGAGTATCTGTCAGGGTGTTAGCACCTTATATATCATAGCTGAGACTATGCTGGTGCTGTCCCCAACTACATGCGTCAGTACATACGGTACATAATAAGCTCCCAAATGGCTGGACCAAAGGCCGTTGCTCGTGCCTGTGATTTATGACAGAAATCACGAGCAGCTACCGTAACTTCTGCACTTCCCATTTATGTTTGCATGAACTTGGGGAAAGGAGGAGAAGCTTAACTCTTTGTCTGACATGGTTACCATCACTACCATGGTTTCAGGGAGCGGTGTTTGCTATGCATTTTTAAAGGTCTGCTCCCAGGTACTTGCTGTCATCTAGAAAGACGCCTTTGCATTCACCAACTCGCCCTCTCTCCATCTTTGAGCCCTTTCATGGGAATTAGTTCATCGACAGGTTTAATTGCTCTTCCCAAGAAGCCAGGTAGCCGAGAACTCCTTATTTGAATGCAATAGTGAAATCAATTTAGGAGACAATTACTGGTCAAATATACAATTTCATACAAGTGCCTCTTACCATTTGCAGGCTTTTTTTTTTTTTTTTTTAAATTAAACTTAATGTTCCTGAAATAATTCAGGACTGAGAGCTCAGACATTCACCATCAAGATGGTAGAAAATGACAGAAAATGCTGATATCTTATCTTATTCTGTTCAGATGACTGTATCAAAATGCCTCAGATGGTGATTCATGAACAATGAAGGTTTGTTTTTCACAGCTCCAGGCCAGAGGTGTCTAAGCTCAGGGCATTGGAAGACTTGGGGTCTGGTAAAGACCTGTTCCCCATAACAATAGTTCTCACTGTGGATTTGTAAGGTTTAAAGGGAGAGCATGTTTGAGCACACCTGCATTATAAAAACAACAGCCCTATTAAGGGCTCTGCCTATATGATCTGATTACTGCTCCACTACTCAAATCCTTCCTGATAGCGTCACCTTGGGGACTGAGATTTCAACATAGAAACTTGGGCAGGCAGCTCATAAACATACAGATCACAGACCAAATTAAAATTTATCACAGTGGGTGACAGAATGAGAGAGAAACTTAAGGGGTTAATGTATATACTAATGGGTTTTCACCAGGTGATTAAGGATTTGGAAAATTGCTCTAAGCATCTCCCCCCCCTCCCCGATAATAAATCACTTAATGTCAACTGCCGGTCACACGCTTGACTCGAGGCCAGAGGTCCTAGGGTAAATAAGAGAATGTCTCTATCATCAGGAAGTGTCTACTGGAGGATGATAGGCCATTAATGTAGCTCTTTGAGGGTCCAAGATGTTGTTATTATGGAGAGTAGAGGAAACCTTGTCTGAAAATGGAACTCACTAGAGTTATTTTTAATGAAGGGTGAGGGTATTGTGTGTGTTGAGGATTGAATGTTGGGTGAAAAATGTGTAGATAACTCTTAAAAGGGAAAAGGATAGAAAGGGGAAGGCAGAGAGGGAAGAGAGAGAGAGAGAGAGAGAGAGAGGGGAGAGGGGAGAGGGGAGAGGGGAGAGGGGAGAGGGGAGAGAGGAGAGAGGAGAGAGGAGAAAGCAGGGAGGGATTGAGGACCCATGAGGAATCAGATAGGTATATGGATAGAATATTTGTGTCTCCATCAATTTCGTGTGTTGAAATAGTAACTCCGGTGTATGATAAGGTCACGGGTGCGATTAGTGCCCTTCTAGAAAGATCAGTGAGCTTGTTTATTTCCTCAGCTCTTTACCAGGTAAGGGTATGATGGCCATCTGCAACTAAAAGCTCTGAGAGCCAGTGGGTGGAGCCAGGCCAGTGGGTGGAGCCAGGACCTCCAGTGAGACTGTGGGTTCAGAATTCTCCTTGTGAGACTGCTAGCAGACTGGTCAGTGATTACTCGATTGATGGCACTGACTCTGTTTTCCAGAATCTATCAGTGGCTGCTAGTTCAGTAGGAGGATAGCAGGGCCTCTTAGTCCGCGTGCCCACTCATGGTTGGCTGTTGACAGGCCCATTTTTGTGCAGACTCAATGCAGGTAAGCACAGCTCCATTGGGGTTGTAACTGGAATGGCCGTCTCACACTCAGATGACGGCATTCCATGACTGATTTTATTTCTTTCTCTTTATTTGCCCTTCATATGTTCTCTCTAGAGATATAATCTCTGCCATAAATTTTTGGGTTGTTTTGGAAAAAACAACCTATGTGAGATTGTGTCCTTATAGCCACAAACATGACATATTTCATTATTCAGGTTTCTTTTGGGGAATTTCAATTTCTCTGTAAAACCTTTCCACACCTTATTCATTCACAGATATGCAGAATTTTCTACTGTGAGTGGCACTTGTTCCTAGTATAATTTTTTACTGATAATTTTGGCCTAAAGGGTCCACTGATTTTTAGCGTTTTTATTTTGCGATTGGCAATTCTGAAGAGTTTTCTTAGCCTTATACTTTGTATCGTTTTTGGATTTGGATTTGTTTATGTAGGTAATCTGTAAATTCATCTTTCTTTCCTTTTCTTGTGTACTTATTTTTCTTTCTCTTTTCCGAATTCATCAATCAATGTGCTGGTTGGTTTTATGTTAGTTTGACACAAGCTAGAGTCACGTGGGAAGCACAAACTTCAACTGAGAAAATGCCCCACCAGACCAAGCCTGCAGTGCATTTTCTGGATTGATGATTGGTGTGCAACAGCTCAGCTTGCTGTGGGTAGCACGGCCATGGGCAGGTGGTGTTGGATGCTATACAAGAGCTGACTGAGCAAGCCATAAGAGAACCTTAGTGAGCAGCCATCCTCCGTGGCCTCCGTGACTTCCTGCTTCTAGGTTCCTGTCCTGCCTGAGTTCCTGCCCTGACTCCCTGGAGGATGGACTGTTACCTGGAAGCGTAAGATGAAATAAACCTTTTCCTCCTCAAGTTGCTTTTGGTCATGGTATTTTTCACAGCCACAGAAACCACAACTAAGACATCAACTAAGGCCCGTTTTGCAGTGTTCAGTAGAAAAGTAAATAGTGAGTGATTTGTTTGAGATTCGGTATGAACACTGCTAAGGTTGTAGTATTTGTTATGGGTGTTTGGTTGGAATGCTTTATTGGGGTAAGGAAGTTTTCTCTCTAGTCTGTGAAAAGCTTTAATTGTTGAATTTATTAAACCCCAATGGAGATGTGAATATCTGTCTCTTTTGTTCATAACAGTAGCAGAATTATAGTTATGAAGTAGCAATGAAATAATTTTATGGTTGGAGGGTCACCATAACATGAGGAATTGTATTAAAGGGTTGCAGCATTAGAAAGGTTGAGAACCACAAACACAGGGCATTTTCTTAGTGATTGAGGGCTCGGTCCATTGTGTGTATGGGGCACCCTGGGCTGGTGGTTGTGGGTTTGGGCTGAGCATTAGGCAGCTTTAGCAAGGCTGAGACCCACTGCACTAGCTCTTCAGCATTACAAAACCTTCAGTGCTGGGGATCAGACTCAGAGCTTCACACACTGTTACCCTGAGCTGTGCCCCATTTCTTATCTCGCCTCCTAACTCCAGACTTCTCTATTTTACTTCTGGCAAAAGCAAAAGAAAATCAATTATTGTAGCTCACAAATTCTTTTCTGTAATTTGTCTTGCCTGATCTATGTGGTCCATTTTACTTCCCGGTTTGGAACCTGCCTCCCTTCCTAATTTTTGAAGGTTTGTGTAGGAATTTCCTATAAAGATACGACTTGTTTTCTTAAGCAACTGGTTGTCGACCAATGAGTATGATGTTCACCTCTTATTACATTTTGTGTCAAATGGTGGTAAGGAAGGCAGGAAGTGGAAAGGTGGTGTAAGGCCAAGAAGCGGTGAGCTTGTGTGTCGCCCGATGCAGGGGATTCTTCTAGCCTGCTTTGCAAAACTTCATCTCACGGGGGAGAGGAGAACCCCCAAGGAGAGTTGCAGAATCAGCTCCCTTAAGCACCCTAGCCAAAGCTTAACTCTTCCAACCCACCCAAAATGCACCTAGCTCAGTCTCTTTCCCAGAGTGTCTCTCTGCCCCAGATGCTAATTGCATTTAACTAATCCACTAGCAAAATGTCCACACAGAATTCCATTTTAATTAGCATACCACACTCTTTGTGCAAATCTGCTCTCAGAGGAGTCCCATTGCAGCTGCATGCAGACGCTAATGACGGTGCCCTTGATGTTTTCCCGATAGCTTTCAGCTGCAAAAGCACTTAGGCAGACTGCCACGAGCATCCTGCCCGACTATTACTGGGGGATGCCCGATTGGTTAGAAGTTGGTCCTCCCGTAACTTTCCTGTTTCTTTACATCTCCTCTTGAACCCCAAATGGACCATTTCTTATCAGGATGCCATGAAAGGTTGCAGTGTTCAGGATGAAAGAAGAATTAGACTGTGGGTTATTTTCTCCTCTCTGTGTCTTGAAATTTCAATACTGAAAGGGATTTAAAAATTGGTCGATCCACCTGGTTCATTTTCTAACTGGGAAATTACAGTGCATACTCTTGTAGTTTGAACTGGGGCTAAAGTCTTCACTGAGGATCTTCTTTGTGCTTTTTAAAAATACACATCTATCTATCATCTGTCTGTCATCGGTCTGTCATCTATCTATTATCTATCTATCAGCTATCATCTCTATAATTTCTATCATATCATATCTATCTATCATTTGTCTATGTATCTGTCATCTATTTAAATCTCTATCTATCATTTGTCTATGTATCTGTCATCTATTTAAATCTCTATCTATCTATCTATCTATCTATCTATCTATCAACATTTATTTGTATGAGTGTCTACCTGCATGTATGAATGTGCACTTTGTGTGTGCCTGGTGCCCTTGGAGGCCAGAAGAGGGAATTGGATCCTCTGGAACTGGAGTTATAGATGGTTGTGAGCTACCACAAAGATGCCGGGTCCTCTGCAAGAGCAGCCAGTGTTTTTAACTACTGAGCCATCACTCCAGCTCCTCGCTAGTGGTTCTGAATGTTGGACATACACTGAATCACCTGGGAGCTTTTAAATTTTTTACACTTATTTGTTTATTTTATATGTATGGGTCTGCATGGATGAATTTACATGCCACAGCATGCACGTGGGGGTCAGAGGTCAGCTTGTATTGTTGGTTCTCGTCTTCTACGATGTGGGTCCCAGGTAGTGAACTCAGGCTCAGTGGCAAATGCCTTTACTTCTTGAACCACTGGCCCACCTGGGAGCTTTTTAAAGAAATCCCAATGCTGGACCTATTCAGGTCAGGATTACTTTTATAGGTAGAATTGTTATTTTTTTAATCGCTCTTTTATTATTTCCCAAATTCATATATGAAGTTCTTGCACTTAACCTGTTAGAATGTAGAAGGAAGTCATGTGTAGACCTTAAGCTAATCTCTTCATTAGAAGACACATTTAGTACCCAGACATGGAGCAGGGATCATGTGAAGTCACTGAAGAAGGACAGCTGTCACAAACCACAGAGACACAGGCTCTCAGAGGAAGCATTCAGTGTGTGAGAAAGTGTGGATGGAAGCTACCTCCTCTGGGGTACTTTGCTGTACAAACTGAGCTGACTCACTCTGTCCTCATCCGATTCTAATGGGTACTTGGGGGTGATCACAGTGGGCTGGCTCAGAACCTGAAATTTAATAGAAGCAGCTGAATTATCTTTACAAGTGAAGGACAGAGTATTCTAAACATTCCCAGTATTCACAACACCTGACTTTAAACATCCAAATCTACCCAAAAGAGGTACGAACAATAACTATAATTTCAGAGGGAAAGCACAGCCTCGCACAGTATTTTCAAACTCAAAGATCCAGGCTATTGCTTATTATTCTTGTAATACTTCTTGGAATTGTTTCATGGACATTCTCTATAGGGGAGGAATTTATGCTTCAGTGGAGAATTTTACACACTGTTCAGAGTGTACGCTCTCAGATGCTTTTATTCAGATTCTCTGGAGTTTCTTTAGCTATTACAAATTGAATTGGGTTCCCCCCATATTTCTAGGTTCAAGTCCTAAGTATTTGCATCTTAGAATGTGACTTGGTCTAGAAACAGGGTCACTGCATATGTAATTAGAGATGAAGTTACTGGCATAGGAAGCATGCTTAATTCAACATGACTGTTGTTTTCAAGAGAGTGGAACGTTTGGACACAAACACACACAGGGAGGAACCAACCAGATGAAAACAGAGGCACAAGTCAGATGCTAAGACACCAAGGGGCGCCAAGGCTTCCAGGAGTCAATGGAGAGGAGAGGCAGGAACACAAGCTCCCTCAGGGACTGCACGAGTGCCCCTTGACTGTGGACTCTGAACCTTCACAGCTGAGCAGCAATAGGGTTCTGTCACCAGATCATGGCACTGTACCTGAAAGCAATGCAAAGCAATATGCCTCTTGTCCTGTCTGCACGGATGTTTGTTTAGTCCCTTTCCCACTGTGAACAGAGCCAGATTTGTTCTGTTTGCACATTGGTTCAATATCCTTTGTTTGTAAATGTGTCTGCTCTTTCATTTTGTTCTTTGAACCAATTGTAACATCTTATTTGTTCCCACATTTGATAGTGAGTTAAGTAAAACTTATAACATGTTCAGATTTATTTAACCAAACACTAGCTAGTTTTATGTTGACTTGACACCAGGAATAGCTATCAGAGAGGAGGGAGCCTCAATTGAGAAAATGCCTCCAGAAAAGCGGGCTGTAGGAAATTCTGTAGGCATTTTTTAAATTAGTGATTGATGGGGGAGGGCCCAGCTCATTATGGGTGGTGTCATCCCTGGCTTGGTGGTCCCGAGTTCTATAAGTAAGCAGGCTTAGTAAGCCATGAGGAGCAAACTAATAAGCAGCACCCCTCCATGGCCTCTGCATCATCTCTTGCCTCTGGGTTCCTGCCCTGCTTGAATTCCTGTCCTGAGTTTCTTTGATGCTGAACTGTGATTTGGAAGCATAAGCCAAATAAACTCTTTCCTCCTCAAGTTGCTTTGGTCATGGTGCTTCATCACAGCAGTGGTCACCCTAACTAGGGCCATCCTTGTGTTTATTTTACCTACCAATTACTTAAACAAATTCTAATTTGTGAAAGTATTTTTACTTTAATAGTGGTCACTAGAGACTGGGAACATTCTGGAAGAGGGAAGATAGGGTGAGGAGTAGACAAAAGAAGCCCCAAGACATTTGTCAGAGAATGAATTAGGTCTGTGACAACCCGGTTCTGCTTTTCCCCTCGAGATATTGGGTACCGGGCTTGACTGGAAGGAATAAAGCTTAGCTGGGCGGGTGGGTTAGCAGGATCTGGGCTGGCGCAAGTGCGGGAGAAACAGCATTGTCTGGAAACCATTTTCAGAGATATAGATCCCTTTATTAGCGGTGAACAAGGGCTATATAAACCTTAGGGAGTGGGTAGAGGGTTTTCAGGATGAGTGTGTATCGTCGGCCGGGGCTGAGGTCCTGGGAATGCTTCATTTGCATGAAGAGAAATTCCAGGTGTCTGCTGGACACATTCTTATAGGAGAGAGGAAGTTTAACCTGAAATCTGGCCACCAGGCTCTGTGACCATGGGTGGCAGAGGTGGGGGTTGTAAGGCTTATGTGCTCTGGGACATGAAGGCCCAGAGCAAGGAGGAAGCAATCCTACTCCTGCTGGTCTCAGGATGAGATTTTCGGGGTTTGGACACCTCTCAATCTTACTCTTGTTCTGGACTGGCTCCTCTAATCACATGGCTTTCCCACCCCACAGTTCTGGTCTTCTGTATCTCAGTAGAGAAGTAATAGTCTACAAAAATTTGAGGCTCGTTTCAAAGTAGCCATATAAATGGAGTATAGTGATCTCCATCATATAGAAATGACAGATTGGGACTAGAGAGGTGGCTCAGTGTATAAGAGCCCCAGCTGCCTCTCCAGAGGACTCAGCTTTGATTCTTAGCATCCACATGGAGCTCACAACTGTCTGTAATCCCAGTTCCAGGGAATCTGTTGTTCCTTCTGGCCTCTGTAGGTAACACACTCATGGACATAAAATTAAAAGAAATAGAAATGGTAAATATTTGGGGCTGAGAGATGACTTAGTAAGTAGAAGTGCTTACTATTAAATCAAGATGACTCAATGCTTAAATCTCTAACACTCAAGTAAAAATCCAAGCTTGGCTTCCTATATCCAGTTGGGGATGGAGACAAATGGATCTCAGGAGCTAGCTGCCTGGAAATAGCGAGCTTCAGGTTCAACGAGAGACCTTGTCTCAAAGGAGCAAGGTGGAGAGCAGTGGAGGAAGACACCAAGTCTCTTCCTCTGACCTCCACACACACACATTGAAAATGCTGTGCCCCAGTTTGATCATGATATGCCGCACACATGCATATCTTATTCTTGTACAGTATCTTGTACAGTATCAAAGAATATGTAAAAATATTCTTTGATAATGAGATTTCAATAGGTCAGAGAGAGATGTATTCCTCCTGAGAAAACATGGCTTGTGGATATGGCGACTTATCAAACTCCTAAAATGCTTTCACTAGGAGAGGGTGAGGTTCCCTGTTTCCCCTAGAAGACGTCAGTCATGAGGAGACAAACCTTAGCTCAACAGGAAAATGAATTTGTTAATCATCAGAGCCGTCCAAGCCAGGATGGACTTCTATGGAAGTTGTATGTTTGTTGTTGTTGTTGTTTGGTTTGTGGCAGGAAAGGGGTGGGAACTCTGGGCCCCCTTTTTTGTGAGATGTTACATCAGCTCTAACAGGAAAGCTGTGAAACTTACTGTTTGTTCCTGGGCATGAGAGTTGAAGATTCAAGGGTGAAATGACAGACCATCCATCCCCTCTCCCATACCTCTTTATTTCTATCTCTAGCATTTTCCTGTCTTAGCAAAAAACCCAAATCTCTTCTCTGGTCCTGTTTCAGCCATTTAGCTTTTCTGTATTGGTTTTTTTGAGGGAGGGGAAGAGGCTCTGCTCTCTCCTCATTAGGTTAGCTCACCTGACTGCCCACCAAACGGAAGCAAGATGGAACACTTAGTGTCTCTGTCCTTGGGGCCTGGGGCTTTCGAGTGCTGCAAGCTTCCTGTGACAAAGATGTCACTGCTAAGTGGCTATATGACACTGTGGATAGGGTGTACTGCCTGACACCCTGTCTGGGGCTGTAATCTAGCAAAACTCAGAGGGTATAATTAATGCCATACGCATATTATCTAATGTCATAATAAATCTGCCTGTGATGGCTTCTCATGGGCATTCTCTGACTCTTGGTGCTAAGCTTCATGAGTCCCCGTCACTGCTTCCCAGGCATGCCACCATTTTTCAGGTTATAATTTGCCAGTTGACAGTGACTCCTATTAGCATGGAGCCAGTTAAGATTGTACCAGTGACTTCATTATACACCACGCCTCTGCAGGTTTGTAATTATGAAGTTAAAAAAAAAAATTGCCAAAGGCAGTCATTTGACATACACATGTTTTTAGCCCACTAGAATCATTGATACACATTTTTTTACCTTTTGGCATTTGTTTTTTGAGACAGTCTCATATAACCTAGGATGGACTTAAACTCACTTATGTAACTGAGGCTGGCTTTGAACTCCGCTCTCCTGTCCCTAACTCTCAAGTGCTGAGATTATAGTTACATTATCATCATGCCTGGCTTTGCCCTTTTTTTTTTTTAATTGAAAAAAGTCGATGAAAAATTAGGGGCTGGAATGATGGCTCAGTGGGTAAGGGTCCTTGCTATGTAAGTCTGAAGACTTGAATTTGGATCCCAGCACCCATGTCAAAAGCTGAGCATGACTGTCTGTGTGCCTTAAATCCCCTAGAGCTGTAGAAAGAGGAGACAGGAGGATTGCTGGCACTAGCTGGTACCCAGCCCAGCTTGAGGTTCAGTAAGATACTGAGTCTTAAGGAAATAAGGCAGAAAGTGGTAGAGCAGAATACAGTGTTTTCCTCTGGCCTTAACATATGTGTGTAAGCATGTGCTCATACGTATGTGCACATACCCTGTACATATGCAAATCATACACGTATACATATAATCAACTTGCACGTGTTTTTTATGCCTGGGAGGTTGAGGCAAGACTATCACATCTATAAGGCCAGCCTGAGCTAAACAGTGAGGCCAAGGTCAACCTACCTTACATGTACTGGTTAATGTCAACTTGACATAAGAGAGTCATCTTGGGAAAGGGAGCCTTAACTAAGAAAATACCTCCACCAGGTCAGTCCATGGGCATATCTTCGGGGGGGGGGGTGTCACTCTTTTTTTGGGGGTCAATGATTGGTAGATTGATATGGAAGGGATTATCTCACTGTGAATAGTACCACCTGTGGGAAGGCAGTTCTGGGTTTTACAAAAATGTGAGCTGAATAAACCACAAGGAACAAGCCAGGAAGCTCCATGGATTTTGTTTCAGTCCCTGCCTCCTGGTTCCTGCCTCAAGCTTCTGTCCTGGCTTCCCATGATGATGGACTATAACGTGTAAAATGAGATAAACCCTTTCCTCCCAAGTTGCTTTTGATCATGGTCTTTATCACAGCAATAGAAACCAAACTAGGACAGTACATAATCAGATTCTATCTAAAAAAAAATGTGAGCTTTTTAATGTGTGTACACAGAGATCCAAATTCAGTCTCAGTGCCTGTAGTTTCTAAGTATAATACTGGCTGAACCCTGGACCTTATAAAATATTAATTTTTTAGACAGTAGGTCCATTTTGCTATATGGAAGGAGAACTCCCTGCCTCCTTACTGTTGGGGTTCTTTACCTTTCAGGCTGCTGCTTCTGCCGACCATGCCATGGACTCAAAGGTGATGAATCCAGGAGGGACTGATGAGGGGCAGGCAGATAGTCTGAGTACTCACTGGAGCAAGTGTGAAGAGCCTCCTATCCAAATTCTGACTTGTAAACTTAGTCAAGTAGGACAAGCTGCAGATCTAGAGTGCTTAGAATATTATTGAAGAAACACAGCCAAACAGCAAGTCCAAAGGCAGCTGTCTTCTTTGCTCAATCACTGGATGAAGACTCACTTCCCTTTGTCCTACCTAACAACTTTGACCTCAAGGGCCAGGGTCCTGTAGCCACTGACAGCCTACTGAGCATAACGATCAATTAGGAGTGTAGTCACTGAGCCCCCCCTCAGAGATTTCCCCCCCTTTCCTATTCTAACTCTTTCCTGGGACACTCAAGCCTTCAAGCACTACAATCCCAGGATGCTGTTGAGGTTTGGTCTGTTACTATGCATTGTAATGCTAAATACTAGCTGGCCTTGGTTGCCTCAGGGACAACGGAATCCTCAGTACATCAAGAGCTGCTCTGTGACCTTGCTCCTTAATTTAAAACCATTCATTGAAAAAAAAATGCCAACAGCCTCTAACTGGGCAGAAGAGAAGTAGGTGGGGTTTCAGTTCCTGGGCTTGGGGTCTGAGCAAGACCAAGAGGGGAGAGAGAAGAAGATGGAGAGAAGACACCATGGAGTAAGAATCTTGAAAACATGGCCATGAGTGCTGGCCAATTGACTGTTAAAGTTACTCGTTACAAGTAGCTTGGGAGTTTCTTCTCCTAGGAGAGGGGTCGTGAGCTTGTCTCTTCAGTGGGGTATCTGGGTGATGCACCAACTTGAGCAACATTGCTGCCTCCAGGGGCATCCATTACATAGTCTCTCCCTTTCCTTTTCAAATAAAAGCTTAAGAATAAATTGTCTCTATTAAGGAGGATTATTTTCATGCCTTGTAAAGACCACCAAAATAAAGTATTGTATCTCTTTTCTTGTCCTTTGCAACTTGGGTATGTAATTATCTCCTCCGGAGTTCATGTGTTTGAAAAGCTTAGGATAAATGGAATTCTTATAAACTGGGTCATTCATATGGCCACAGCCAAGCTTAGATTTTCGATTGGTTTCTCTCTGATGATCATTTGGTATGTGCTCCTGATACTGACTCAGGTTACATTGTCAAGTAGCTATGAGCTGCAAGTCAGCCCTTTAATTTACAAAAGACTCAATGCTTTTTCATGTATAATCATTGCAAGCCAGGGTCAGGGAACCTGGGTTTTAGTCTCAGTCATGTTGCTAATTGGTAGTGGAATGAATGACATGGCCCTGGCACTTCCACCTCCTGTCCACCAAAGACATTTCTAATAGAGCAAGACTGTCTTAGTCAGAGTTATTCCTGCACAAAACATCATGACCAAGCAAGCCGGGGAGGAAAGGGTTTATTCAGCTTACTCTTCCACATTGCTGTTCATCACCAAAGGAAGTCAGGACTGGAACTCAAGCAGGTCGGGAAGCAGGAGCTGATGCAGAGGCCATGGAGGGATGCTTCTTACTGGCTTGCTTCCCCTGACTTGCTCAGCTTGCTTTCTTATAGAACCCAGGACTCCCAGCCCAGGGATGGCACCACCCACAATGGGCCCTCCTACCCTTGATCACTAATTAAGAAAATGCCTTACAGCTGGATCTCATGGAGGCATTTCCTCAAGGGAGGGTCCTTTCTCTGTGATAACTCCAGCTTGTGTCAAGTTGATACACAAAATCAGCCAGTACAAAGACAAAAATTTTTTTTCTTTCTTTTTTTTTTTCAGAAACTTATTTTCTAATTTTTTTTTTTTTTTTTTTTGGTATATATGTGTATGTGTGGTTTATGTGCACATGTGTGTTAGGGTATCTTAGTCAAGTTCTATTGCTGTGAAGAGACACTATGACCACGGCAACTGTTATAAAGGAAAGCATTTAATTGGGGTTGGTTTACAGGCTCAGAGGTTGAGTCTATTATCATGTCAGGAAGCATGGCAGCAAGCAGGCAGACATGGTGCTGGAGAAGGAGCTGAGAGTTCTACATCCAGATCTTCTGGCAACATAAAGAGAGAGAGGCACTGGGCCTGGCTTGAACATTTGAAACCCCAAAGCCCACCCCCTGTGACACACTTCCTCCAACAAGGTCACACCAACTCCAACATGGCCACACTTCCTAATCGCGCCACTCTCTGGTGATCAAACATTCAAATTTATGAGCCTATTCTTATTCAAACTACCACAGAGGGTCTATGTAGCTGTGAGTTCAGAGGCCAGACAAGGACATTGGGTGTCTTTCTCTGTCACTATCTTGCTACTTTGAAACAAGGTCTTTTCCTCAACTTGAAGCTCATGGTTTTCAGCTAGGCTGGCAGCCAGCAAGCCCCAGCTGTTAGCATTTTGTCTAAGCTCCACCCAACAGTTACCTGGCAACAGCCAGGTATGTGCCTCCCCACGGTTGCCTGGCAACAGCCAGGTAGGCCTGGCCCACTATAAAAGGGGCTGCTTGCTCCTCCTCTCTCTCTTATCTCTTTCTCTTTTCTTTCTCTTACATCTCTTATCTCTTACCTCTCCCCATCCCCCCCCCCCCCAATGTGGTCATGGCCGGCCTCCACCTCTCCACTTCTCTACTCTCTTCCTCTCTCTGCCTTTCTCTGCCTCTACTACCCTCTTAACTCCCCTCCCCATGCCTTAAATAAACTCTATTCTATACTATACCTTCGCATGTGTCTGGTCCCTCTGGGGGAAGGGATGCCTGGGTTTGGACCTGCACACCCTTCCCCTACACCTTCCTCCCTACACCTATATAAAGATATAACATATACCTTTATCATTTTTATAAACACATCACCAGCAATGCTCCCGTTTCTGCCCATCGACAGTGCTGTGGTTACAGATGCATATGAAACCACTCACCCAGCTTGTTATGTGGGTTCTGGGATCTGTATTCAGATCCTCACGTGCTTACAGCAAGTATTCCTGATGAATGGGCCAACTCTGCATCCTCCAAGATAAGATTTCTAACTATGTTTATACCCAGGTTTGGGATTCTTCTCTACACGGCCCTCTAGGCAGTCCTGCTAATTGCTTAGAATTATTAGAGGTGAAAACTACTTGCCACTCTGGGGCAAAGCAATATTTTTTTTGTTAAGAATTCTATTATTTAATACTTATATAATTAATGCCCATCTTTTGGGAAGAAGATATAGAAATGGATACTCTCTTTCTACCTGAAGAATTACAGATTTCCATACATCAGAAATCACACATTTTGTTTGTTTGTTTTTGAGACAAGATTTCTCTGTGTAATAGCTCTGGCCATCTGGAACTTGCTCTGTAGATCAGGCTAGCCTTGAACTCAAAGATCTACCTGCCTCCACTTCTGAGGTGCTGGGATTAAAGGCATGTGCCACCACCACCCAGTTTACATCAGAACTCTTAATGGTCTATACTAGAATCTTAGGACCTTGGGTCCAGGGCAAGAACAATAAGGCTCAGTGTGACAGTGGCTGGAACCGACACAGGCAAAGTGAATAGATTCAGTGGGAGTGGCTTAGAAACACAGCACTTAATGCAGAATGCTGAAATATCTTGAATAATTTAAATTTGCTTCTGCAAGTTTTGGAATTTGGGGAGCCTCATTTGGGGCAGAATAAGGTCCATTTCATATCCATTCGCAGCAAATTCTCAGCTAGTGAACAGGGGGCCCAGAGGGCGACATTGACCACTGGGGGAAAGGACTAGCAAATGCAAGGTAGCTGTTAGCCTCTCAAGAGAGTGGTTTGAGTGACAGCTAGAGTTGAGATAGGGAATACAAGAGGATCAGTGGTCAAAGGTCAATGAGAACTCCTGGCTGACTCCTAGTCCAACATGTACCTAGGGCAGAGATGTTAAACCTGACGTTAAACGTGTGGTTGAGTTCAGAGGATGGTGTCCAGGGAAAGCTGGGTCTGAGGCCAGTTTGGTAAGTGTTTTAACTTCATGGCATTCCTGTCCCAGAACTGCATGTGCATATTAACCAAGGAGATCCAGCCTGATGTTCAAACACTTCCTGCATTGCAGCTAGCTCTCTGAGAGTCAGACTTAATAAGAAGTGTCCAGAGCCTGGGGCTCAGGTGTCACTCACAGGCTATTTCAGAACTGCTGAAGAATGAGGGCACATATCTCTTATAAAGCTTGTGGGAAATTTTTTTTGATTGAATTGGGTCTGAAGATTGAGTCCAATAGCAAGTTTTGATTATGGTTTTCTTCTCGTAGCTGCCTGTGATGAGCTCCAGGGACTGGGCTCAATTAAAGTCCCACTGTTGGAGATAAAGCTGCCCAGAAACCTAAGTAGCTTGGCATGCTCTTTGTGACCATTGTCAGTTAGCAAGAGATCTACTCTTTCCATGGCCGTACGCCGATCCCTGAGAACAGGCACTCTCTGCCTCTCTGTCTCATCCTATGCCATTGGATCTGGATCGGATCTCAGTGTCCCTGTGCTCAATTGCAAGAGCAGTGGGCCTTAATCTCAGCTACTTGTGAGAATTACAGGAAGAACATTAGAAAACTATCCTATGCCTGGACCAACACCAAGGACTCTGGTGGAGCCTGCACATTTGGTACTATAGTCAAATGTGCACTGAGGTTGAGAGTCTCACTAAGAATTTCTGGGTTCCTTACTGGGCTCTGAAATCAGGGCTTAGTTCTGACAATGGCAACCATTAGTTATAGGTCACTGGGAAGGTGTTAAAAGGTCCATCTTGGCACCCACTTGAAACATTGCTAAACTCTTCAATACAGGCTATAGCCGAACTTTCTGGACCCACCACTGGTTAAATAATGACACAGAGACTTATTAATTTTTATCAAAGCTTAGACTTTTAGCTGGGCAGACTCTCAGCTAGCTAAATCTAAACTTAACCCCACTACTCCAGCCCCAGGTCCTGCCATGTGGCTAACTCTTTGCAGATGTTTCAGTCCACCTGCTGGGGAATCTTCCTGTCTCTGATTCTTCTCCCAGAGACACTCAGCCTAGAAGTCCTGCTTCCTTTTTCTGCCTAGCTGTTGTCTGTCAGATCTTTATTAAGCCAATCAACAGGTGAGGGAGGAAGAGTGTTTACAAAATGATGAGCCATAAGAACAATACCAAAGTCTGGCCAGGACTCAGCTCTCTGCTGTTACAGCAGTCAACAAGTGACTCTACAGAGACAACCTTCACACAGGGCATCCTCACCATAGGCCGTTCATCTGTTCTCCTGCTAGTAGGCTGAGAGGTAGGAACAGAGTTTGTGTGGCAAAATCATTCTAGGTCAGGGGGTACAGCAGAGCTTGTAGTGATATGCTAATTATCCTGTCTTTTCTTGTTCTAAACCTCCATCTGACCACTCATAGTTCTAAATTATTGAGAGGGAAAAGGAAAATCCACATTTAAAAGAAGCATGCATTTTGGGTGAGTGGCTAAATGAATTTTTATTCCGTCACCACCACACAGGTAGATACAATTCTAGAAATTGCTCTGAATCCATCCATCTTTGTTGTGGTAATCAAGTGCCCGAGAGAACAAGTTGAGAGGGGACAGGGTTACTTTGGTTCATAACTCAGAGGGTCCGGTTTGTGAGTACCTGGCTTCGTGTATTAGGGCAGAATATTGTCCCGCCCCGCAGGACCTGGTTATTCGCGGGTCGAGATGAATCCAAACCTGCAGGGGAAATGGGCGAGAGGAAGAAAGGAGCGAGACCAAGCAGAGTCTTGTCAAGGTCTGTTTTATTCTTAGAAAGCTACCGCTTATGAAGAGTAAAAAGAAAGAGAATTGGAGTCAGGAGGGTAGGGGAAGGGGTAAATCAGTAACTGGGCATAGACAATGGGTGACATTTGCTAATGGAATCTTTTATGGTTGGTCCTATCTTGCACGTCCTGTGGTAAACCATATCTCGGGATTCCCAAGCTACCTGCGTAAACATTATCTTGGAGCAAAAGGTCAGGCTCTCA
>CM052710.1:25978050-26011598 GCA_028551405.1 Uromys caudimaculatus
GCGTGTCTTTGGCCCTCTGCTGGGTCTTGCGATCTCCGGCGAGGGATCTTTGTCCCGGCGCTGATTAGCTGTTGGGCCCTGTGGCCCAAGCTGAGGTTTCCAGCCGTCGCCGGAAGCTGCTGGCCTCATAATTCTTATGAGTTATCACATGAAATAACAAAACCAAACCAGAACACGCATCCTTTTAGATAATTAAACACTAGAGGAGAAATCCCTGGACCCATCACAGGGCAGAGCTGATAGTACAGAAAGCCTGTTGCACCTTGTTACTGAGGTTGTAGTTAACCATGTCCGAATAGCTCTTCTGAGCTCAGTGTAGAGTGGAGAACTCTCTCTTCTTAGCGGGAGTGGGGAGTTGAGGGGAAAGGTCTGGCTTTCTCTTCTCTGCCTGATCTGAGGAGCCTGACCCCCAATCTTCTACCTGAGGAATGTCATGTGATCCTTGGCAAAAGCACAACTTCCTCAACTTCCTCTTTCCCAATAAGACCCTGCCCAGCAAGTGCATGGGATTCCTGGAATACCTCTCCATAGAAATAAAGAGTTCACCATACTTTAAAATCCAGCCAGTGATTTGCATTCACCCTGAAAACTCCTTCCAACTCTCTAAGGTTCACGTGTAGCCTTTCTTCACCCTAAATAAATGTATGCACCCCAGCTGTTTCACTGAAGAGCCTCTAAGAGAGCTGTTCCATTGAGTACTGTCTAAAAGAGCTGTAACACTAAAATCCACCCCCCACTCACTCCCAACCAGGATTCTGCAGACCACACCCATTCCTGACTTGGCTTCTTCCTTCCAGGCTGATGTGCCTGGAACACCCTGAGGGAGGAAGTGGAGGGGATGGAACCACAGCTGACTCCCAATACTCATACCACAGCTGGTGCCCAGAATATGAGGACACAGCTGGAGGAAGTGCATACACAGACCATGAAAGCTCACACAAGTTAGAGTTTCTTGACAGTGTTAAATATGAGGTTTTGGTTTTAGGTTCCTGTAGAGATGGAAGGTAGGATCTTAGGTCTTTGTGCGGCAGGGTGCTGAACTTGGCACCTCTGAAGAAAGCTGGGGCACCCAGGAGGCTTTTAGACTTTTGAGAAAAGGTAAAATGGAAAGAGCCTGCATAATGACAGGGACACGGTAGGGAGATTTACATGCCTCTTTCTGAGTTCTAGATGGGAACATTTCCTTTCAGCATATAAAATCATATCATATCCATAGCTAACTCTCCATACATACTTGGGATTCCAAGTTATACTACCTATATAGGGCCTTCTAAGATGACAAATGAACCTGTCATGGATTCCTGGCCAGTGTAGAAACAATGAACTACTTTCAAGAGCTGAATAGAAAACCTTAACTCAGGCCATTTGCTATTTGCATAGAAAGAACCCCCCTAGAGTTGAATTAAAAAAACAAAAAACAAAAGCAAACAAACAAAAGTCCCCCCCCCCCCCAAACTCCACAAAATTACAGTGAATGAGTCTTAGCCACCATAGCTAAGACTCAATAGGCAAAAGACACAGCAAGGCTGGAGTCTGACAAGCTTCCAAAAACAGAGCTATTAAATGCAGGCCATGAAATAAGTACCCTAGTCTCTCCTTTTCTATAAGGAATACCAATACATAATACTAGTGTGGATATTCTGGACAAAGGGATGATTTGCATCCTGGGTAGAATGCTACCAGAAAGTATAAGGGTTCATTATAACAACCAGAACAGCATGCCATTGGAAACTTACAGGTTTTTAATTTCTGGAATTTTCCATGAATTTATGCTCAGACCAGTGTTAACGTGGATAACTGAAACCATAGAAACCAAACTGTGGATCCAAGGGAGGGCTACTGCACACGTCAAAATCATGCAGAAGGACTATAGAAAAACACTGAAGCAGAAAAGCCAAAGCGAACCTGGAGAGAGGGGACCGTGATCACTGAAATACACTACCGAGGCCTGGCAAAACAATAGGGAGAAACCTGAGCAGCCTCAACTGCGCGCCATAGACAAGCTGCTCAGAATTTCTGGGGGTTTCCTTGGTAATATTTAGATGTTTAGTCTCTTGGGAGGGAGAAAGGGCTAGAAACATTTGTGCTTATATATAGATCAGTTAATTTTAAACAAATAAACTTTTAGAGTGTTGAGTAGTTTCTGTTCACAGTGTGTAGAGCTCCCATCTGCTATCTCTCTCTCTCCTCTCAGGGCCTGTAGAACCACGTCAACTGCTGCCCCTTATGTTTGGTTTAACAGAGAGGTCTGTGTTGACACATCAGTCCTCATTCAGATTAGGGGTCTGGATAGTCATGTGACAACTTGACACAAGCTAGAGTCATCAGATAGGAGGGAGCTTTAATTAAGAAAACACATCTATAATATCCAGTTGTAGGAAGGTTTTTAGAGCATTTTCTTAATTGGTGATTGATAGGGCAAGGCCCAGCCCATTGTGGGTGGGTCATGGGGTCTATAAGAAAACAGGCTGAACAAGTCATGGAGAACAAGCCAGTAAGCAGCACTCTTCCATGGCTTCTGCATCTGGTCCTGCCTCCGGATTCCTGGCCTGTTTGGGTTCTTGCCTTGACTTTCCTTAGGAATGGACTGTCACCTGGAAGTGTAAGTTGAAATAAACCCTTTCCTCCCTAGTCCTTGGGCATGGTGTTTCATTACAGCAATAGAAACCCTAACTAAGACAGGGTCATTTTGCTTTAACATATTCTGTGAGTTTTAACAAATATACAATGATGTGTGTCCACCATTGTAGTGTCAGACAGAATAGTTTCCTTGTTCTAAAAACCCCATGTGCTCTGCCCATTCATCCTCTTGGTAACCACATATATATATGTGTGTGTGTGTGTGTGTGTGTGTGTGTGTGTGTGTGTGTGTGTGTGTGTGTGTTTTATTATCATTACAGTTTTTCCTTTGTCAAAAAAAAAGTTAGGCTTATATAATACCTCCATTTTCAGCTTTGTTTCTTTCATTTAACAATATTTGCTGGGCTGGTGGCTCTTCCATGTCTTCCATGGCTTGTGAACTCATTTCCTTCTAGGACTTAATAACACAGAACTGACTGTATTTACCACATCTGTTCTCGGATTTGCTGTCTTAGGATTTACTCCTGTGAACAGACACCATGACCAAGGCAACTTTTATAAGGACAACATTTAATTGGGGGTGGTTTACAGATTCAAAAGTTGAGTCTGCTATCATCAAGGTGTGAACGTGGAAGTCTCCAGGCAGGCGTAGTGCCGGAGGAGCTGAGAGGTCATCTAAAGATCGATAGGAGAAGACTGGTTCCAGCGTGGTTAGGAGGAGGGTCTCATTGCCCTACAGTGACACACCTATTCCAACAAGTCCACACTTACTCCAACAAGGCCACACCTACTCTAAGAAGGCCACACTTACTCCAACAAGACCACACCTACTCCAACAAGGCCACACCTACTCCAAGAAGGCCACACCTACTCCAACGAGGCTATACCTACTCTAACAAGTCCATACCTACTCCAACAAGGCCACACCTTCTCCAACAAGGCCACACCTACTCTAAGAAGGCCACACCTACTCCAACAAGGCCACACCTACTCCAACAAGTTCACACCTATTCCAACAAGTCCACACCCACTCCAACAAGGCCACACCTACTCTAAGAAGGCCACACCTACTCCAACAAGGCCACACCTACTCCAACAAGCCCACACCTATTCCAACAAGTCCACACCCACTCAAACAAGGCCACACCTACTCTAAGAAGGCCACACCTACTCCAACAAGGCCACACCTACTCCAACAAGTCCACACCTATTCCAACAAGTCCACACCCACTCCAACAAGGCCACACCTACTCTAAGAAGGCCACACCTACTCCAACAAGGCTACACCTACTCTAACAAGGACACACCCACTCCAACAATGCCACACTTCCTAATAGTGCCACTCCCTGGGCCAAACATATTCAAACCGCCACATTTTTGTTGCTTTTGAGTTCTGACAATCTCATTGACTGTTACAAATGTGCAAGTACAGTATGTGTGTGTGTGTGTGTGTGTGTGTGTGTGTGTATGTGTGTGTGTGTTCAGTTTATTGGATGAAGAGCTAGGAGGAGCTCAATCAGTGGCTCATCTGTAAGAGTATGTTTTTTTTTTTCCCCATAAGAATCTGCCAAACTGTTTTCCAAAGTGGCTTTGCGTTTGCCATTCCCAGCAGCAGGAACTGAGAATTCCCATCATTCCATATCCTTGCCAGCGCTGATGTCGTGGATCATGGCAGTGCTAAGTGTGTAGAGTTATCTCAATATTTTCTACCTTCTAAATTAAGTACAATAAAATAAAAAACACATTAAATGTAATTTCTAAATTTAAACTGTCTTTAGTTTACTTGACTACTCCTGTAGCAGTGTGGCTTTTGTTTTATTTATTTGCTATTTCATTTTATCGCAACACTCTCTTGCCTCGATGTCCCCATTCTCTTCCTCCCTTCCCCCTGCCAGAATGCTGTCTTAAGAAAGGACTTTCCAGACCGTCTTGCATGCAGCCCGGGACTAGGTTTTGGATTTTAAAAACCAGAACTTGACTAATGGAAGATGCACCAATAAAATCTGATTCACATTCCTTCCTAAGAGTTATTGACAAGATTAAACAGATCTTATCACAGTATCTTGTAAGTGGCAAAACTTAGTATGAGGCTAGGAGATGGCTATTATGATTTATATATCACAATATATATTAATATCTACTTATCTATCTATCTATCTATCTATCTATCTATCTATCTATCTATCTATCTACTTATCTGCCTATCTATCTTAACTGTTAGCATTCTGTCTAAACTCCACCCCACAGTTACCTGGCAACAGCCAGGTGGGCCTGGCCCACTATAAAAGGGACTGCTTGCCCCTCCTCTCTCTCTTATCTCTTTCTCTTGCCTCTCTCTTACTTCTCTTACCTCTCCCCATTCCCTTCCCACCTCTCTCCACGAGGTCATGGCTAGCTTCCACCTCTCTACTTCTCTCTCTCTCTCTCTCTCTCTCTCTCTCTCTCTCTCTCTTTCTCTCTCTGTCTGCCTTTCTCTGCCTCTACTACCCTCTTAACTCTCCTTCCCATGCCCTAAATAAACTCTATTCTATACTATACCTTCTTGTGTGTCTGGTCCCTCTGGGGGAAGGGATGCCTGGGCTTGGGCCTGCACACCCTTCCCCCACACCTTCCTCCCCTACAGCCATATAACACATATCTTTATTATTTTTATAAACACATCACTAACCCCCCCACACACGATTATAACTACTAAAGACTTCCAGGGTTATTTCTTACACATTGATTTGCTTTGTCTTGGGAAGTCTCTAAGACAAACAGTTCTCTAATGATGGGAGTTTAAATATTTGTAGGTAACTTGGCAAGCATTTCTGACCTTCTTTAAAACCTGACCAAATAAGTACTTAATGTCCCACTACAATTTTCTTGTGTATGTATTGTATGTGTGTGTGTCGTATGCATATCTAGGTTGGTATCTGTGCACATGTCTCTGTGTATACACGTGCACACGTATGTTTGTGTGTGTGTAGACCAGAGGTCAGTGTTGGGTGTCTTCCTCTATTGTTTTCTATCTTATTTCTGACACAGGGTCTCTCACTGAAACTGGAGCTTGCCAATTCAGCAAGACTAGATGGCTTGTGATCTACAGGGATACAATACTCAGCTTCTTATGTGGGTGCTGGGAATCAGAGCTCAGGTTCTTGTGCTTACCCAGAAAGCATGAGACATAGATTGCATATTTGTATGTGTGATTTGGGTTAGGGTGATGGGAGTAAACGTTTTCTATAAAATGACAGTGTATCCAAATTGATTTTCTGAAGCCAGAGTTGGGTCCAGAGAAGGAAAACAATCTGTGTCTGTGTCTTTGCATTGCTAGAACTTCTGGGATGTTCGTATTTGAAGATTCTCATGTTTTCTACTTATTTGCATTGTCAAATAAGTCCTTCAGTCAGGAACAACCATTTTTGGCTTGCTGTGTTAAACTCCTGGTTTTTTATTATTGATTATGTTCTTTACATATTCAAGGATTATGCCATTTATCTGTGATTTAATTTTTAAAAATTCCAAGCTTGCAATTCATCTTTCACCTTCATATTTCGAAGATTTAGATACTTTAAAGAATGTGACTGATATTAGAGGCAAAACTCTCATGTTGCCTGCATATGGTGGTACATGCTTTTAATCCCAGAATTCTGGAGACAGAGAAAGGCAGATCTCTGTGAGTTCTTGGCCAGCCTAGTCTGTGCAGCAAATTCTAGGCAAGCCATTGTTACATGGTGAGACCCTGTCAAAAGAAAACCAAATTGAAAAACAACCAACTATCAGGTTTTTATGGCAACTGCAAACAATATCACTATTGTCATTTTAAGTGCTCATCAAATGGCTTTGAATTATTGTTTATGCATAAGGTAGTTAATATGCAGAGGATATGGATTCCTTGTTATAAATACAAGCATTTTAAGAAATAATTAGAAAAGTTATCTCTTTGATAAATATTTTATAGCTAAAGTTATTTGACATGGTAATATATTAATTAGTGTCAGACTGGAAACTCTAGCATCTTCAAGGCTTTATCATTAAATTATGGTAAAATCGGATCCATCAAATACATATATACACACAAAAACCTCTTTTGTTTTTGTACAACTCTTATTTTCTCATGTATTCTTCTGAAATTTTTACAGCTGTTTTTTGGGTGAAAGATAGGAACTTTGCATCCTCTTTACTCTTGTGAACCTTTTTGGATCCTGATGAAGTTTTCTCGTTTTTCCTTCTCTAATGTGGCCCTAAAGGTCTCTGACATCTCACTCTTCTTTCCAGAAACTTCAGTGATTCCCTCAGATTCCCCAGTAGATCCAGTCCTATCCTGTGGGATTTACATGGGAAAGGGGCATATTTTATTCATCTATCTGCAGCAGTCTCTTTCGAATCTTTTCCAACAGATTCCAAGCACCTCTATTAATATATCAGAAGAATTTAACGGATGATATAGAGTCATAGATGCATTTCAAAGCCCAATTTAATAGCCAACTGGAGGCAGCTACTGAAAGTCTCTATTCACCGGTAAATTTGAGACCTGGGAAGATGGGTTGGTGGAGAGGCAGAGGGTGAAATTTCGCAGGTTCCTCCTGGTTTGTCACAATAATGTTACTAGTGTAACTGGTCCCAGCCGTAAAGCATAATTTGTCCCTATTGTACCTGTGACAGTACAAAGCTTTTCCCAGTGGGTTTAGCTAAGCAAGGCTGAAATTAATGGGTAGAGAATGGGAGAAACTCCTTCCTACTTTGGTTGTCTAGATTTACAAAGTGAAGCACTGCGGCTCTCACAGTGTTATCTGAATGAGAACATCCTAAGTTTTTTAACCCCACCTCCACCTCATGTGCTTTACTTCATTCATTCTCAGAGTTTCCCCCAGCAGTTTGGATGCAGTCGTGGTTGCAGACATTCCTACTACCTGGAGACATCTGTTGGGTGTCTCACTTTTGATAGATCATGACACTTTTGACTCTCATGGGTAACCCTCTCACCTTGGGAGCACACAGGTATACTAATCATGAATAGCTCGGGGACCTTGCTGAATTGGACCATGCACATTAGCTCAGAACTGCCATTGCATTCCAACCCTTTCTTTACAGGGGAGAGAAGGAATTTTTAAATTTTATTTCACAAGTTAACATGACTCCTGAAGTGATCACTCCAACAACCTTCTCTGTCTACCAGGAACACAGGGTGGGGCCCAGGCCTAGGAACACAACATAATATGGCTTAGATATCGACTAGATTCTAAAATAGAGTTCTCCAACAATTGCTTTAAGCTCTTTCATTTTTCTTATTAGAAGCAAAAGTAGAAGACTTAGCTGCTGGAGGCCACAGAGCAAGTGGCTGAGCCACAGTTGGATCTCGGGCCTTTTGACTTGAGTTTCTTTGTTCTAATGTTAGATCACACATGAATTGTTTCTTGAAAGTCTAGATGGAAGGCTGCCTATTGGTTAATACAAAAATACCAGACCTGTGTGGGTTGGATGGAGAGGGGATGAAGGTGGCTTCTCTTCTTTATTATCAATAGAATGCCAGTTAAGTGATCATGATGTAGCCACTAAATATTCTCAAAGTTCTTCACGGATAATCTGACCACATAATGTAAAGTCTGGCTAGTAAGGTGAAAGTAAATCTTGCTAGATAGAACTACTGAGAAGGTTCCTGTCTCAGTTTCTTTTCCTGTTGCTATGATAAAATACTGTGACAAAAGTAACTTAAGGGAGAAAGGGTTCATTTGACTCACCCTTCTAGTTTGTAATCCATCATGGAAGAGAAGACACAGCAGCGGGAACTTGAAAGATCTGATCACATTACATCTGTAGTCAAAAGTAGAGAGAGATGGAATAGTGTGTACCAGGGCTCAGCTTGCATTATCCTTTTTATTCAGTCCAGGATCCTAAGCCAAGGGAGTGGTGTCACCCACAGTGAGCAATGCCCATCCATTAATTAATGTAATTAGGATAACTCCCCACAGACATTGCAGAAGCCCATCTCCAAGGTGATTGCTGGTTGTATCAGTTGACAATTACACACTAACCATCACAGTTCCCTTACAGCAGGTGAGAGCCAGTGAATGTGCCATTTTACCATTAATTCATTTCACCTAGAATTTTCTTTGTTTTAAATTACTTTTTTCCATTTTTTTCAACCACCTCTTTTCTAATTAGATTAAACTGTTAGGATTTGGGTTTGCTCTTACTTGTAGATACTTTCCTGTGATATAAAATCTGTATGGATGCATCCCAATTCAATGAGAAATTCCCCTTTCTATTATTAAATATTATGCAATATATTAGCAAACATTATCAGAGGGCAGAATGATTACCATTACCTAAGAATTTTTCACATCAAGAAAAGAACCACAGGATCCTGTCAGTTGCATCTTTTAACCACTTGTTTATGGGTCACTTCACATTCAACAGCAAAGAAACCAAAAGATGAGTTGCTCTTATTTTTGCTTTTTTTCCCTAATAAAATTTATTTTAAAATATACAACTCAGTATTGACATTTTTTAAGTCATCAAAATAATTTATAATAGTTAAATGCCTCTTAAATATACCTGATATCTTCTGAAGATAAAAGTAATATGCACTGAAACAGTTTTTAAAATCTATTTGAAACATTAAACATGATAGAAGTAGAAAAAAATCTCTTAGGAAGTCCTCTATGAAAGGAAATTGTGACAAGTTACTGATTACACAGAAACCATTCCATCTCCAAGGGAAAATATGCAGCATAACTGTGGCTTCATATAATGAATTGGGTAGTGTTCCTTCTGTTTATATTTTGTGGAATAGTTTGAAGAGTATTGGTATTAGGTCTTCGAAGGTCTGATAGAATTCTGCACTAAACTTATCTGGTTCTGGGCATTTTTTGGTTGGGAGACTTTTAATGACTGCTTCTATTTCTTTAGGAGTTATGGGACTGTTTAGATGATTTATCTGATCCTGATTTAACTTTGGTATTTGGTATCTGTCTAGAAAATTGCCCATTTCATTCAGATTTTCGAGTTTTGTTGAACACAGGCTTTTGTAGTAGGATCTGATGATTTCTTTTGAATTTCCTCAGTTTCTGTTGTTATATTTCCCTTTTCATTTCTGATTTTGTTAATTTTGATACTGTCTCTGTGCCCTCTGGTTAATCTGACTAAGGGTTTAGCTATCTTGTTGATTTTCTCAAAGAACCAGCTCCTGGTTTTGTTGATTCTTTGTATAGTTCTTTTTGTTTCTACTTGGTTGATTTCAGCCCTGAGTTTGATTATTTCCTGCCATCTATTCCTCTTGGATGCATTTGCTTCTTTTTGTTCTAGAGTTTTCAGGTGTGCTGTTAAACTGGTAATGTATGCTCTCTCCAGTTTCTTTTTGGAGGCACTCAGAGCTATGAGTTTTCCTCTTAGCACTGCTTTCATTGTGTCTCATAAGTTTGGGTATGTTGTGCCTTTATTTTCATTAAACTCTAAAAAGCCTTTAATTTCTTTCTTTATTTCTTCCTTGACCAAGTTATCATTGAGTAGGGTATTGTTCAGCTTCCATGCGTATGTGGGCTTTCTGTCGTTTTTGTTGCTATTGAAGACCAGCCTTAATCCGTAGTGATCTGATAGGAGGCATGGGATTATTTCAATCTTCTTGTATCTGTTAAGGTTTGTTTTGTGACTGATTATATGGTCAGTTTTGGAGAAGGTACCATGAGGTGCTGAGAAGAAGGTATGTTCTTTTGTTTTAGGATGAAATGTTCTATAGATATCTGTTAAATCTATTTGGCCCATAACTTCTGTTAGTTTCAATGTGTCTCTGTTTAGTTTGTGTTTCCATGATCTATCCACTTCTGAGAGTGGGGTGTTGAAGTCTCCCACTATTATTGTGTGAGGTGCAATGTGTGCTTTGAGCTTTAGTAAAGTTTCTTTTATGAATGTGGGTGTCCTTGCATTTGGAGCATAGATGTTCAGAATTGAGAGTTCTTCTTGGTAGATTTTTCCTTTGATGAGGATGAAGTGTCCTTCTTTATCTTTTTGATAACTTTTGGTTGAAAGTTGATTTTATTCCATATTAGAATGGCTACTCCAGCATATTTCTTGGGACCATTTTCTTGGAAAATTGTTTTCCAGCCCTTTACTCTAAGGTAGTGTCTGTCTTTGACACTGAGGTGCATTTCCTGTATGCAACAAAATGCTGGGTCCTGTTTATGTATCCAGTCTGTTAGTCTATGTCTTTTTATTGGGGGAATTGAGTCCATTGATGTTTAGAGATATTAAGGAATAGTGATTGTTGCTTTCTGTTATTTTCGATGTTATTTTTATGTTTGTGTGGCTATCTTCTTTTGGGTTTGTTGAAAGATTACTTTCTTACTTTTTCTAGGGTGTCGTTTCCCTCCTTGTGTTGGTGTTTTACATCTAGTATCCTTTGTAGGGCTAGATTTGTGGAAAGATATTGTGTAGATTTGTTTTTGTCATGGAATATCTTTGTTTCTCTTTATATGGCAATTGAGAGTTTTGCTGGGTAAAATAGCCTGGGCTGGCATTTGTGTTCTCTTAGGGTCTGTATAACATCTGCCCAGGATTTTCTAGCTTTCATAGTCTCTGGTGAGAAGTCTGGTGTAATTCTGATAGGTCTGCCTTTATATGTTACTTGACCTTTTCCCTTACTGCTTTTAATATTCTTTCTTTGTTTTATGCATTTGGTGTTTTGATTATTATGTTACAGGAGGAATTTCTTTTCTGGTCCAATCTATTTGGAGTTTTTTAGGCCTCTCATACGTTCGTGGGCATCTCTTTCTTTAGGTTAGGGAAGTTTTCCTCTATAATTTTGTTGAAGATATTTACTGATCCTTTAATTTGGGAATCTTCACTCTCTTCTATACCTATTGTCCTTAGGTTTGGTCTTCTCACTGTGTCCTGGATTTTCTGGATGATTTGGGTTAGGAGCTTTTTGCATTTTGCATTTTCTTTGACTGTTGTGTCAATGTTTTCTATGGTATCTTCTGCACCTGAGATTCTCTCTTCTATCTCTTGTATTCTGTTGGTGATGCTTGTATCTGTGACTCCTGATCTCTTTCCTAGGTTTTCTATCTCTAGGGTTGTCTCTCTTTGTGATTTCTTTATTGTTTCTATTTCCAGTTTTAGATCCTAGATGGTTTTGTTCAATTCCTTCACCTGTTTGGTTGTGTTTTCCTGTAATTCTTTATGGGATTTTTTTTTTTGTGTGTGTGTGTGTGTTTCCTCTTTAAGGGCTTCTAGCTGTTTACTGGTGTTCTCCTGTATTTCTTTAAGGGAGTTATTTATATCCTTCTTAAAGTCCTCTATCATCATCATGAGATGTGATTTTAAATCAGAGTCTTGCTTTTCTGGCGTCTTGGGGTACCCAGGGCTTGCTGCGGTGGGAGAATTGGGTTCTGCCTTGTTTTCTGTTGCTTATGTTCTCACCCTTGCCTCTCACCATCTGGTTATCTCTGGTGTTAGCTGGTCTTGCTGTCTCTGACTGTGGCTTGTCCCTCCTGCAAGCCTGTGTATCAGTACTCCTGGGAGACCAGTTCTTTCCAGAAGAAATTTGGGTATGGAGAGCTGTGGCACAGGGTCAGCTCTGGGGTGCAGACCGAAACCAGAAAGATCTTAGTTTTGCTTTTTAAAGACCAAAGTCAGGGGGCTGGAGAGATGGCTCAGTGGTTAAGAGCACTGGCTGCTCTTCCAGGGGTCCTGAGTTCAATCTCTAGCAACCACAGATGGCTCACAACCATCTATAATATAATCTGATGCCCTCTTCTGGCATGCAGTTGTGCATGCAGATAGAGAGAACACTCATATACATTAAAAAAAGAAACAAAAACTGGTAAAACAACAACAAAAGACATCATTCTAGTACATTCTTTATAGAGAAACCCTGTCTTGAAAAACCAAAACCAACAAAAGCAACAACAACAACAACAACACCCAAAGACAGAACAAATCTAAAGGTAGAATATTAATATGGCTAATTAATTACTACCTTTTAACCAGACATGGAATTCAAATGTTATGTAACCTGTCAAATGCCTGGCACTGGGCCACCCTGGCCAAAGAGACTTGAATGAATTTATTTCTGACCTTGTACATTTATTTCATGAAACTCACAGTATTTTCTTCTTATTTCAGCTAGAAGTCCTTCTAGGTTTTTATTTTTAAAATTTTAATAAATTTCCATTTTTTAATCATTTTCCTGGCAAGAAGGGAAACTGGGGATTGAACTTAAGGCCTCTGTATGCCAGACAAACACTCAATGACTAAGCCACATTCCCAGCCCTAAGAGTCTCTCTATCCCCTTGGATACTTAGCACCCTCTGGCTAGCAGTTTTCTTCCTTCAACTCTAGCATTCGATCAGTTCTCAAATCTTATGTGGATGGGACATGGGAGAGAAGTGTCCAAAAGTGGCATTACCCAGTTGTTTTCTGTGACCTCAATTGCACGTGCCTTTTGCTCTTGACCATTCATTAGTTGCTTGGGTGGGAAATGTCAATTTGCATGACGGTGACATTTGAGGCTTATGTGGTTGCTTTGATGTATTAGTTTTGGAGACCAAGCACCCAATTACAGCCAAACAGACTACTTTTAATTGGGACACAGAGGTAACAGAACTTCCCGTTGTCATAGTTTCAGAGGCACATATGTGGTCAGCTGTCTAATGCTGGATTTAGTTTCAGATGTTAGACACTACCGCCAGTGAGCCCTGGTGACTCAGGGACATCTGCTGTTCTGGAAGGAGTGGCGTGCAATTTTCAGCCCAGCAGAAGCCCACTTCTTAAGCAGAGCATGTTCTGGAATGGTGTCGCTTCTCATGTGTTTACTTCTGTATTCTGTCCCTTGATGAGTGCTGTGGCACCTATCTTCAGCAATAGATTGCTGTTCTGAGTGGCAGGGGAGAAGAAAGGAAGAAGAAAAAGGCAAAGGGGACTTAAAAGCAGGTTAGTGATTTCAGCACCTGGATCCACTAAGGAATCTCATGGAAATGACCAAAGGCACAAAAGGAGGGTGAACTATGCACTGGACACCAGGAATGACAATAGGCACATAAATGCCAGCAACAGAGAGAGCCTGATGATGCAGTTCAAAAGGACCAATCATATTCGTTACTCCTTTTAAGTCCAGCTTACCTGGGACGTGAGTAGGAGAAACTTTATCTGAATTCGGTACCCCTTTTCCTTCCGAGGGGAAAAGGGGTACCTTCCCAGTGTGGCCTCCTAGGCACTATCTAGTTCCGTGTGTATTTTCATCATCCCAGAAACACTTTGGTGCCCTCTTAATTTCCTCCTCATTTCCTTCTTGTGTTCTGTCTTTTTCCTCTGTGGAGGTATAAGGAAATGCCTGTTTACCCAAGATAGGGCACAGACAGACCAAAGAAAGGATTCCATCCAAGATCAGCGTGGTGAAGCAATGAGTTTTATTAGGGCTACCGAGGAGCATGGCAGACTCAAAGTACAGTACAAGGAAGTGCCACATGCAACTTATAGTTGGCTACACCCTAAAAACTTCTCTCCAGTCAATTATGTACTCATCTGTAGGGTGTATGTGTGTGTGTATGTGTGTGTGTGTGTGTGTGTGTGTATGTGTATGTGTGTGTGTATGTGTGTGTATGTGTGTGTGTGTGTATGTGTGTGTGTGTTGGGTATGTGTATCAGATGTATATGTAGGTTGTATAGGTGTGTACGTAGGCGTGTATGCAAGTATATATACGTGCACATAGAGGCCAGAAGACAACTTCTGGTGGTCTTCCTGGTACTTGCTGTCTTCCTTGATTTATGAGACAAGGTCTTTCATTGGCCTGGGGCTTATCAAGTAGACCAGGCTCTTCATCCAGTGAGATCCAGGAATCCACCTGCTTCCAAACCTCCCAGAGCAGAAATTACAAGTGTTCATCAAGCCCAGATTTTTTTTCAGATTTGATTTTAACGTTGTTTCTTGGAGATTGAACTCAGCGAAGGGGCAGCTGTTGTTTTCAGTAACCGCTCTTGTATCTGGAGCCCCAGCACAGTTTCTAGCTCATAGAAAGAGTCCAATTAGTGAACATTTGTGGAATAAATGAATATAGAGTAGAGGGAATGTGAGAAGGAGTAACTTGGCTTGGAGATAGCCTTCAGAACAAGGCCGCAGCAACAGTTCACAGGATATGAGAGACAACACTCTCTACCATTTCCCCATCACTTAAGAACTCAAAGCTGTTGTTTTTAGAACATTTTCTAGGTTTTACCCCTCACTAGTGACATTTAAGGGCGTATGTGATAGTCAGCTCCCTGGTGCTGTGACAAATAGCTGAGAGAAATGAACTTAAGGATAAAATATTTATTTTGGTTTACAGTTTCAGTCTGTGGCCACCTGGCTCTGTTTTGGGGTTATGATCAGATGTAATATCATCATCATCATGGATGGGGGAGGGGATTCTGTAGTCCCAGCCATCTCTTCAGCCTATTGGTATTTAACACTTGCCAAGGAAGAAGGAGGCATCTCCCCACCCTCAGTGGTGTAGCCACTGCAAGTTGCTCACGTTTCATTAAATAACCCTCTACTTATGGTCATGCAAACAACTCCAACTAAACTCAGTGGGTCACAATAAAAGACATGAAAGTAAGAGGGGGATTAATTGTGAAGAAGAGGTCAGCAGAAGGGGGATAAGAGATGACAGTGGGGGGCAGAATAAGATTATAATTCTTTGTGTAGATGTATGGAATTGTAAAAAACAAAAGAAAATTAACATGAAATGAATGCTTTTATTTTCATGTCTCTCCTTGCTTTTAGTTCATTAAGCATTTTGCTTATTTATAGGAAACAGAAAGGTAGATACCCCCTCAGTATTAGGGAGCCATCTGGGTTTCAAAGAAGCTTTTAGAAAGTGTGGTGGCTCTGGAAATTGGTAGGCAACTACTGTGAGCTTCCATGTGTTGGATGTGTGCAGCCAAGTGGAACAAATAATACTTTGCGTTGTGGAAATTGTCCAGTTCCCCCTCCCCTTGTTTTAAAATTTATTCAAAATAGCTGGAGGTTAGAGAACAAGTCATTCAAGAGACACACTCTATAAATAGTCTCTTAAAGATGGAAATGTAAACTAATATTTATTAAAGATTTATATTTTCCAGTATTTTGTATGTAATTTGAACTCAACTGCATATTTCCATCTGTTTTAAGATCTAGACTTAATTGATCCAAAATGTTCTTCCATGAACAACTCAAAGTCCAAATTGTCCCCAAACACAATTTCCTTGGGACTTAAGTTTTCTGCGTACCCTTCTTAACACTGAAGGAGTTGAGTGTTTGAGCAATCATATTTCCTTTTAGGTGCTATTGAAGTAGATTTGAAATAGTTTTCTCCATAGTCTGCTTCAAATCTGAACTTGATGTTAGGAAGGGCTTTTGTGTATGTGTAGCAGGCTTCCCTGCAGGTTGGTGTATTAGTCAGTGTTCTTCAGAGAAACAGAACCAATAAATACATAGATAATATAGATAAACAGGAAGATATTTATCATGTGGCATTGGTTCACATGGACCCAAATGCCAAAAAGACCAGTGATCTTCCATCATCTGTAGGATAGAAAGATCATTGTTACAGTTTCCAGCCCAAATCTCAAACTCCTAGAGCTAGGAGAACCAAGGTCATAGGTATCAGACTGAATATAAAGTCCTGAGCATTGGAGTCCTGATGTTTAAGCCTTGATCTAAGTCTAAAGGCGCAAGAATTGTAAATGCTAACGTTCAAGGGAAAGAAACAATGAATGCCTCAGCTCCAAGAGCTGTCTCACCTTTTCTCCACTAACCTGCGTTGTTTTGTCCTCAGAGTGTTGGATGATCGTCTGTGTTGGTGAGGGTGATCATCTTTACTCAGCTCTTTAATTCAAATAATAATATTTTCTAAAAACAGCTCCACAGACACACCCACAAAATAATTTTTTCACTAGCAAAATGGACATCTCTTTGCTCAGGAAAGTTGATACATAACCTTAGGCACCACAGTTAGAGAGAAGGAGCTACTTCAATTGTATTATTAAATTCCTGTTTTTGTGTTTTGCTGTCTCTTTAGACATTATTAAGAGTTTGATAGTCAAACCAGATTACATTGTTCTTGGAACGCTCACTAACTTGTCTCTCCAAGAAAATTTCATTCATTTAAGTGGTTTGAAGTATATTATTTCCCCAATTAAATTAAACATAGGCTAACATTATATCCTAGTTTTATTTATGTTGCTGTGATAAAATACCACAACAAAATGCAATATAGGGAAGGAATGGTTTATTTGTCTTGTAATTCCAAGTTACAGTCTCTCTTCCTGAGTAAATGATGGCAAGAATTTCAATCAAATTACATTCACAGTCAAGAACAGAAAGAAATAAATGCATGTATCCTCGCTTGGTTCCTTGCTTGTGTTCACCTTAATTTCTCAACCTTTGTACAATCCAGGAACTTCTGCCTAGGGAATGGTGCCTACAGTAGATTAGATCTTTGCACAACAGTTAACTTAAGACAGTCTCTCACAGACATACCTATAGACTAAGGCCAAGGCAGACAATTCCTCATTGTGACGCTCTTCCTTGGTGATTTTAGGTTATGATAATTAATGCTAACCACTACACATATCAAATACAAGAAGAATTATGTAAAGCATATGCCAGTGTTTCCATTTTCTAGGAATTAATTGGAGTCTAGAGAGGGTAAATGTGTTAACAGAGGTCTGATACTTGATTTTTGAGAAACTGGATTTCAGACATAGATTTACCCAGCTCTGAAGTCAACTCTCCTTCTGTCTTTCTTTTTGTAGTTACAAGTATAATTGTCTTTCAAAGCAGTCAAAAGAAGTTTCAACTTCCACCCTAACAAAGCATGAGGAAGCCCGGTCTTCGAAGCTACTGTATTCCTGTGTGGGCTCATTTGTTTGCTGTTGTATTCATCCAAATGTAGCTCCTTAGCACCTCCCATTAAGTGCTGAGCTGTGTGATGCATGTCAGTTACCCCAAACACTCCAGAGATAGGACTGTGGAGAAGGAGGTTGGGGTAGGATAGTTGTGACTCTGAAAAGTTAGCTTCTTCTGGCCAACCAAAGATCAACTCATGGAGTCTCCTGTCTCTATGTAAGGCTCTGTGTAACTAGAAGAGATCACATGTGAGGGGAGCTCCTTCTTTAGCATTTTAGTTATGCTTCACCAGATCCGGTACGATGGGACTGTGGAGAAGTTGATTCAGGGACAAACATGGAAATTCTGAATGGAGCTGCACTTAAGTTTTTGGGTCAACTTATGGAGGAGGGCCTCTCAATACCAAACACATCCCCTTTTTTCCATGTATCATAGCTTCTGCCAGCCAGGTGTTGCTAAGAGAATTTTCAGAATGTTATAATCCCTATTAAGTTGTGGACATAAAAATGGATGAACTATTGGACATCCATACCTTGGGAAACTTAAAGTTGAAAACAGAGTTTCTAAGCTGGGCATGCTGGCACAGGCCTTTAGTCCCAGCACTAGGAAGGCAGAAACAAGCAGATCTCTGAGTTCAAGGACAGCCTGGTTTATGGAGCTAGTTCCAGGATAGCCAGGGCTATTCAGAGAAATCCTGTCTTGAAAAATCCTATGAGAGAGAGAGAGAGAGAGAGAGAGAGAGAGAGAGAGAGAGAGAGAGAGAGATCGATCCTAGAAGAAAACTTACACAAGTATACAAGGAAGTGTGTAGGAAGTGAGGTTGTTTGGCTTGAGTAAGACCATGGTTCCTTCTCTAGCTGTTTTCTACTGATGTAATACAGGCCAGATTTTTAGACCAGATTAAAATAGATAAAGGTAGGTTTATCAGATGCTGTTCCTGGTGGGTTCACCAGTCCCAAGGAAATAGAGCACCTGGGGCTAAGGCAAGGGAATTTTGTAATCTTAGGTGAGGGATGTTGATGTGTCAGCTAGGGACTGGGATTCTGCTCATATTTAGTCAAAAGTTGAGCCCATGGGTGGTACTCTTGGGTAGGTTACCAGAAACCTGGAGGTGAGGGATATTTATATGTTAGCCTGGGGTTTTCCCCCAGTGGCAGGACTGAGGGAGGGAGAACAGACAAGGTGTGAGCACCAGTTTGTACAAGTGTGAGTAGGGGTTCCAACCAACCAGTTTCTTTAATATAGTTGGCCAGATTCTTGGTCTTAAGCTGGGAATAGTAAAACACATCTGAAATCCTAACATTCAGGAGACTCAGGAATTAGAGGCTAGTCAAGGACACATAGTGAGTTCCACTTAAGTATGGGCTGCAAAGTGAGACCTGGTCTCAAACCTATCCCCCCAAATTCTTATTTTCAGTCTCAGTTGGTTTTTTTTTTTGCAATTTATAAGAGAGGTCTGGATTCTTCTAGATCTGACATTTTATAATTCTCCCACAAATTCTAGAGACACATTCTTGCCCACTGTTGCCTGGGAAGACTTGGTACTGTGGTGTTACATGGAGATATTTATTTTCCTTTTTGGTTAAGTTCTTAGCTCTGGTCTTTTTCCTGCTGATGGATTTCTTGTCTCTCTGCTGGAATCACCTTCCATTTATTCCCCCCCCCCCACATCTTCCTTCTTTGTCTTTCTATTGACAATTGATGGTGAAACAGCCCCATGGCCAGAAGCAGTGTTGTTTATGGCTTCCAGAAGCTCTGCTGAATCCCTGTGATGTCCTTACACTGTGTGCCATCAGAAATATTGATTTTGATTTGATTTTCTCCTTTTGGTTAAGAATCTTAATTGAACTGCAGGGTAGCCACGATTACCACAGGCTCACCCCTATTAAGTCCCAAACACAGTTTCCTGAAGTTTCTACTCAATCAATACTACCTAGTTTCTATGAGAAGAGAAAGGTTACAAATTTTATATATAAAAGTGGTATTGAAAAATTCCTCTGGTCAGCTTCAGGTCAACATTCAATTCACAGTACTTTATGAGAGTAATTCTTTCAGAATGAGTTTTTTTTTCCTCCCCCAGCCTCGAAGTGACTTTCAGAAGCTATGGGGACAAGTTGGGATGTCAGTTGGAAAATTCTTGTTTTTATAAAAATCTGGTGGGGGTGGGAAGAGGTAGCTAGTCCTGCCTGTATTTGGCTGGTTTGGAGGGAAGAAGGGTTTGGTAATGATGTGGCCTTCTGGACACTTTAGGAAACCTGCTCACTGCTCCTTCCTATGTTCGTTTTAAACTACTAGTCTCTATACTGGTCATTAAAACTTTATTTAATTTCATGAACTCAGTAACTGCTACATACATACTACAAGCCAGGATATCCAGTAGTGATTTGCCCATATCAGGGAGCTTAACTCCTATAACCTTTTAGTTATTACCATATTCACCATCTCCAAGACTCAGATTGTGCTCTGTCTTAGGGTTTTATTGCTGTGAACAGATACCATGACCAAGGCATCTCTTATAAGGACAACATTCAATTGGGCCTAGCTTACAGGTTCAGAGGTTCAGTCCATTATCGTCAAGACAGGACTATGGTAGTGTACAGGCAGGCATGGCACAGGAGGAGCTGAGAGTTCTACATCTTCATCTGAAGGGCGATAGGAGAAGACTGGCTTCCAGGCAGCTAGGATGAGGGTATTAAAGCCCATGCCTACAATGACACACTTACTCCAACAAGGTCACACTTCCTAATAATGTCACTCCCTGGACCAAGCATATACAAACCATCACACTCTCTTGTGTTATACTTGGGAGCTTTTCATTTCCTCAGTAAGATGTGTTTATGAGGGCCCTTCAAGAAGCAGGAGCCATTAAAGCTCTCTAGGGCAAACAGCAATGGGGGAAAATGAGAAGGACATCAGAGAGGGCTGAGTGAGCCATCAGACTGTGGTGAAGTCCTGGCCCGGAGAGGGAGAAGTCCCAAGAAAGAAGGAAGAGGAGAAGAAAAGAAGAATCAGAGGAAAGAAGGGACAGAAGGAAAAAAGGAAGGGTGTCATGCACAAAAAGAGCCATGCTGATGGAGAATTCAGAACCAGGAGCCCTGCATCAGCTGTAAACAGGCCTGCCTTAGGACGCCTGCTACACTCAGGCACAGAGTGGGAACCGCCCACAGGATGTGTAACCATGGGAACATCATCATCGATTGTAGAGTATAGCATCAGGGTTCTGGGTCAATTACCCTCCCAGCAGGAGAAGATCTGAGAGTCAAGGCCTTGAACCAAATCTCTGTTTCACCTATGATCCAGATCATTACAAGCAAGCTAAGTGGCTTCTCTCAGTCTTCTTTTTCTCAGTTTTAAAGAAAGATAATTCATATCTCATGAAATCATATGAAGGCATAAGTAGAGCGGTGCAGTGCTCATACAGTTCTGTTCTGAACAGTGCCTGGCAGATAGTGAGCTCTCGGTGGGTACTAATTGGGTACTTACACAACACATCATTGGCATCATTTCATCAGTGACTCAAGCTTCAATTCTACAAGTGAAATATTTCCTAAAATGAATTATGAAATACAAACGAGAGAGGAGATTTCTAGCTTAAGAGAAACAGGAAGTCTTATTTGGTTCCCACACCTCTACCCCAACCCTTTTCTGGTACATTTCTGGGGTAACCTAGGAACTGAATGAAGCATAATGAGGAATCACATCACACATATTTTATGTTTGTGTATATTTGAATTTTTATGAAAATGATAAAATAAAAACTTATTTTATCAATCTTAATATTATTCATTTTACTATTATTAAGAGTATATAATTTTCTATATTTAATATACGTATAGGTTTGTTTCAGTTTTTGAGATAGGCTCTCACTATGTTGCCTAGGCTAGCCTCAAACTTGTAGGCTCAAGAGACTCAGTCTCCAGAGTAGCTAGGATTATAGATGAATACCACGCCACCTCACTGTGGATTTGTGTGACTACTGCTACAGTGGAAATACTATACAGTTTTATCAGTTGCTCCTTTATGGCCACACCCTCTGCACGCCTACATCTGGCAACATCTGATCTCTTCTTATCACCACAGTTTTGTCATCCTGAAATTTTCCAATAAATGGAGCCACTCAGTCTTCTGGGACTGGCTTCTTTCATTTAGCACAACAAGCACAACTTGTCTTATCAAGCTTGTACATTCTTAACTGGCTCCTTGAATTGCCAAGTACTCTTCCATGGACTGGATGCATCACAGTTTGTCTAAGGAACATTGGGCTGTTTCCATTCTAGAAGATCACCTGGCACATAGTCAGTCATCAGTAAACATATGCAGTGGTTCTGGGGGCTAAGACTGGGAATCTATGGTTGGTGTCCTCCAGAAGGTTCTTTTACCTCCTCCCCTTCTCTTCCACTTCCTCCTCCTCCTTCTTCTTGACTCTATACTTTGGTTTTTCTATTACATTTTTTCCTTATAAGTCATCAATAGCAATGTGTTTAAATCCATTTTCTTTGGACCTCGGTAACTAGTTAGGGGATGCAGTCACCTAATACGTCGCTTTCTTGCCAGTTCCTTGCTCTCAGGACAATTATTTCTCCTCAGTGTCAGTCCCCAACTTCCAAGTCAAAAGCAGCAGCTTCAAATCAGACCTGTAGAATTGACTGTCATTGAATGTGGACCAAGTACTGGAGCTTCCCAAGCTCAACTTTCTCTCAGATTCTTTTTTCTTTTTTTCTTTTGGTTTTTCGAGACAAGGTTTCTCTGTGTAGCCCTGGCTGTCCTGGAACTCACTCTGCAGACCAGGCTGGCCTCAAACTCAGAAATCCACCTGCCTCTGCCTCCCAAGTGCTGGGATTAAAGGCGTGCGCCAATATTCCTCCGCCACTCCTCCCTCTGACCCTTCTCAAGCACCAAGCACCTAGTTCTTATTTAGCAAATTCATAGTTCTAGTCCCAAGCTGTTAAATAAACATCCACCTTCACTACTATCAACACCTTTAGGATCTGTTTGAATAATGAAGGCACAACTCCTACTGACACTGCAACCGGCTTCAAAGGACAGCAAAGCTGCATTGACTGAAGCCTGTCCATGCCACTGAGTCCCCACTGGGAGTGCTGTAGAGACTGTGTGACAGCCTGGTACAGGGTTTGTGCATAGGGAGCTGAGTAAGCTGAATGCCTAGGGGGCATTCCTAGAGGATGTGGCCCAAGAGGAACAAAGAAAGCAAGCAAGAGATGAGGCCTGGGACCACAGGGTTTGTGTCAGGGAAACATCCCCAGGGAGACATTTCTACTGTTTTTCTAATGTTTTTTTTCAACTTAGGATCTTTAACACTGAGGAAACTCCTTCAGTGATGTGAAAGACACAAACTGGATTCATAGTTTGTTGCTTACACGTCTTAGGGTATGCACGGCACACCTGAGATCATACACAGAGGATCAAAGAGCCCAGGCAGGGAAAGGGAGAGAGAGGAGAAGGACCTATGGGCCTAAGCCTTGTTTATACAGAGCCACATTCCAAGTTTCCTGCAGAGTTCTCCCTGTGAGTTTAAAGCAAGCAGGTATAAGCTCCAAGTTGTACTCCGTGTAAGGTAGAGGGTGAGCAGAGCCATTCAGACAGGTTTCATCTAGTTGTCTATGGGGAGGTAGGCACAGAGGCAGCGGTACCCATTCTTTTATGGTGTTGAAAATATGAGCTATGATGTACCATTTGGTCTGCCCTCGGGGCTCTAAGTGGTTGAGAATAGATAGAGTCAAATGTGCTAAGACTGCTCTCTTGAGAAAAAGAATGTCTTAAATTGCTCACCCAGGTTCCTCTTCTGTGCTTTCTGACCTCAGACTTCTTAGTAGCATCCAGTAGCATTCGCTCTTGCGGCTTCTGAGAATAATTCCACCCTGGAAGACACATGGTTGCTTCTTATTTCTATACCAATAAAAGTGGAACAAAGAGAGTAGGTGCTGGAAAGGGCACTGAATAAAGTGATTCAGTTTAGTGAAAACAGGACTGTTTCTCTAATCACTTCTCCAGCCCCAAGGACTTGCCTCACACTGAGGAAAGATGAGGGACTTTGTAGACTGAATTGTTTCTTTAGAAGTCAAGTGTTACAGACCAGATCCCTCATCTTTAGTTCCTGACTGTAGTGGGGATAGGATCTTAAAGAGGTAATTCATATTCAATAAGATTGAAAGGGTGGGGCACTACTCATAGCATGAGTGGCCTTATAGGGAAAGGAAGCCATGTTGGGGTTGCATGGACACACTAAGAAAGAAGATATCCTCAGGCCACAAGAGAGACCTTGATGTTGGATGTTTTATCTCTGTAACAGTGAGGAATATGTTCTGCTGGCTAAGCCACCCAGCCTATGGCATTCTTCCCTGGACATTCTTATGTCTTCCCTGGATGGTGAATACAAATGGCTAGGTGATCTCACTTGGATTTCAAGAGCCAGGAAGGACTCAGCAGATACCGGAGTGTATTTAGAAACAAATGGTATCTCCATTACATATTAAATAGAGTATGACAAAGAAGGGGCAGCTGGAGTGCAGAGGCAAAGCACTAAGATGTGGCTGCTGATTTGACTGGAGCCTCCTAGGTCAGTAACCTTGGGCAGCTATCTCCCTGAGTATCAATGTCGTCCAGCAGCAGCAAATGAGCAGTAAGCCTTGATGACTATTATGGAGCTATCTGGATATATAGAGCACATACAGACTTTTTTTTTTTTTTAACTTTAAAATTTATTATGCAAAATGTACAATAAAAGGATACATCTGAAATAAGTTATAGTAAACTTCAATAAAAACTATTAAACATAATCCTTTGTTTATTTATTTGCTTTTGTGAGACAGAGTCTCAAGTAGCCAGGCTGACTTCAAACTTACTGTGTAGCTAATGACCTTGAACTCCTGATCTTCCTGTCTCTGCCTCAAGGACTGAGATCCCAGATCCATATACACTCAACCTACACAATATAGACATCTACATGAAAAAAGGCAGCTCAGCTTTAAACTATACTAAAATCTAAACCCTTGAGCTAGGCACGTGCTTAGTGTGCACTGGGCTCTAGGTCTGATCCTCATCACCAACAAACCCCACAGCCTCTTCAACCTCAGGGGCCATTCTCAAACAAGCTTCCCAACACATGCTGCTGCAAGTGGAGGTCTCAACGTCCCACTGAATAGTGTATGGAAGAAGCAAACAGTTTCAACTTTTAGAAATGTATTTTTGGTATCAGTAATACAAAATTTATATTTATAGTCATATATATGCATATAAAGAGTATTTATAGAATATAAGCTAAACACAATGGTAGAAAGATAAACAGTTGTCAAATACAAAAACTAGTCACTAATATATTTGTTGGGTATATAATTACAAAAGTAAACAATACATTTAAAAATCTTTATTAACCCAAATTAGAATTATAAAAATGTTTATCTAAACACACTAATTTTAAGTACAGAATTGTATTCAGGCCCTCTTGAAAATCACAACTTGAATTGTGGCAAATGGGAGAAAGGCATTAGATGAAAACAAAGACAGCAAAATACAGCAGATATAACTCTAGTCTGATAGGATAAAACTAAAAAGTGCTTTAGCTAACAACAAAATACCAATGTTGCTAAGTTATTATTAAACGTCACAAAACATTAATCACCAAAATAGCTTTAAGATTTAGCCAAACTATTACTATGGTTACAGTGCTTTGCTTAAACATCTAAGACTTATCAGTTATCTTACTACATGTACATAAATATCAGGAAATTTAAAATACTTTTACTATTTTAATCTTTTCTTGAGGATGCAAGATTTCATCTTATCTTGCATCAGTTATGAAGATATATCCGAAGATAATTAAATAGGAACTGAATATAAAATACTTGAATGTAATGACATCATGATCTGGAACAATTGAGGTTTTCTATGGCCTGCACCATTTTCTGAACAAGTGCTGTTTTGTCATAGTCCCTGCGGTGCTCATAAATACACTGGCTGATTACTGCATACAAATTTTCCAGTTGGAATATATTATATTCCTGACTTTTTTTAACAACTGTCTTCAAAAGATTTTTCAACTGCTTATGGTCCACAACAAGTGAGGGTGTAGGCTGAGAGAGAATGGCCAGAGCCTTCTCCATACTGCTGAGCTGCTGCTGTTCTACCTGGGAGCGTCCAGCTAGAGTCATTCCCAGAAAACTCATTTCTTTTGATTCATTTTCTTCGGGAATGTCTATGACCTGGGAGCTAGAGGCATCGCCACTGTAAACAATCCTGTCTTTTCTCAGTTCTGTGCCCTCTGTAGTTTGCTTAGGCTCTTCAAGTTCATTCTCAATATTAGAGGAACTTGAGTTATTTTTCAAGTCTATGTTGCTTTCAGAGGTATTTTGCTTGTTACTTTCCTCTACTGAGGACTCCCCTGTGTTTCCAAGCTCTGTGTGCTCTGCATGTGTATGCTGACTGTCTTCTGTGTCACTCCTGCTTGGACTGTTCATAGCAGTCTGGCTGTTGTCTTTAGCTTGTGAAATTTTTCTTCACTTTATTTTGGTGCCTACATGCCACTTTGACTTTTTATGGAATTTTCTCTTCAACTGAGCAGGTGTGCTGCACACAGGAGTACAAGGTGCCTTGAGCTTCTCATTCTGCTCTTGATCTGACTTTTTATCACCAACAGGAGTAGAATTTTGCTTTGGCATGACATGGTAGTAAGATGGTGCGACATACAGACTTTTTATCACTTGGAAGGTGTGGTGGCTTGAATAGGTTTGGCCCCCATAGATTTCTGTGTTTGAATGTTTGGCCCTCAGGAAGAAACCTATGAGGAGGTGTGGCCTTGTTGGAGGAAGTGTGGGGGTGGGTTTTGAGTTTTCCTATGCTCAAGCTCTGCCCAGTGTGGAACCAGAGTCTTCTCCTGGCTTCCTTTGGATTAAGATGTAGAACTCTTAGCTTCTCCAGCACCATGTTGGTCTGCCTGCTCCCCTGATCCCCACCATGATGATAATGGACTGTACCTTGAAAACTGTAACCAGCCCCAATTCAATGTTTTCTTTATAAAGACTGCCTCCGTCATGGTGTCTCTTCACAGCAATAAAGCCCTAACTGAGACAGAAGGTGTGGGATGACTGATAACTTTTAAAACTTCAGTTGTCTCCTACCAAGGATCTGTTGGAAACATTTGATTGTTGGACCAGAAGTAATCAGAAGCAAAAAAGTTATCATATTGGAAATGACCAACTTTGGACGCACCACCATCTTACAGAAGGAAGACATGCCCTGAACAAAAGCTGAAAAACAGAAGTCCCTCTTAGTTTTGGACTGCTATCACAAGGCATGGGTGTTTTGTCTGCTTTCATAAATAATATGGCTTCTTTTGGTAAAAAACTTTTCCAAGAAGCAGTTTGGACAAATGTATCAAGATCTTTAAAAATAATCCTGTTGCTTGACACAGCAGTTCCGTTTATAACAATTTATTCTAGGAAGATAATTTGAAATGCAGAAAGCTGTTGGCTTAACACGAGGTGTTCCCTTGCAGCTTAACTAACTATGGTATAAATTTGGAAAACTCCTAAACCCATACTGTGAGAAGCACAGTTAAATAAGTTGTGGCACATTCGTGAGATGAAAGATTATGCAATCACTAAGATATGTAAGCAAACTACCTATCAGTAAATGAAAACTGCCGAGCACAAACCAAACTGGAAGTGGATACGATGTAATGATTCCTTGAAACTAGGATTTAGGACTTTTCTTTTTTGCTTTCTGCTTTATCCTTCTGATTTTGGTCAATCTTCTATGGTGAATATACATTAGATTTATAAGCTGGAGGAAGACACAAAGAAACCATGGTCAAACAGGAAGACAAAGAGGATAGTGCATTAATAATGTCCTCTCCTGGGGCCAGGAGACTATTTTTTGCCTACTGTATAGCGTATAGGAAATATGAAATTTAGTTCAAATGAAATAATGTATAAAATATGTTCTATCCCCATTCTGATTTGAGTATAAGTTGTGTAGCTCCTATGACCCTTTCTTGAGGTTAAAGTAACTTCCTGGTGGCTCACAGACACAGGGAACACTTTACACATTGACTGCAAAGGACAGGAGAGGATACAAGCAGAATGGAAGAGAGGGGTGAGCAGGTAGGAGGGGTGGTGGGGCCCCAATGTCCTCTCTGTATCCCCCACCCTCCCAGGACCCCTACATCTTCAGCTACTTGGAATTTTTCTGATCCAGTTTTTTTGGGTTTCTGACAAAAGTTTTATAGCATGGGCAAAATTAGCAGAATCATTATTAATTGACTAATTGTTAATTGGCCATTGGGATCAATTTAGCCTTAAACCCTTCTCTACTCTTTAGATGCCAAGAATGGGGTGCATCATAGACAAGAACCTAATGACTGTGGAGACAGAGAGAGTTAGCTTTTCCCCTCGGATGAGCTTCTTGATTGGTTATCCAATGCAGAGTGGTCAGCCCTGAAATTATATAATTATATACAAACAGTGAATATAGACTTAGAAGGTTGTATTTGTGTTTCTGTCCATACACACACACACATGCACACGCACACACACACGCACACGCACATGTACACACTTCTCTATTCCTGACTGTAGAGAGAGGGAGAGTTAGCTTTTCCCATAGATGAGCTTCCTGATTGGTTATGCAATACAGAGTGGTCAGCCCTGAAGCTATATACACACAAACAGTGAAAATAGACTTAGAAGGTTGTATTTGTGTTTCTGTCCATATTTGTGTATGTATGTGTTTGCGTGTGTGTATATCTATATCTATACCTATACCTATATCTATATCCATATTCATATCTATATCTATTTAAAGGAAAAGGGAATTAATTTGAGAGTGTTCGGACATGGGAGAGGTTGAAGAGAGGAAAGGGAAGAGCCAACATGATGTAATTACATTTTAATTAAAAATATAAAAGACAAGCAAACAAAAATGCTGTTGAATAAGTAAGAAGAAAAAGGGAAAGAATTGGGTAGGGCGGTGAGATGTAGCCTTCTAACCACGCGGCTGGTTCTCCTGATCACAGCTTCATTCTAATGCTACCAGGAGTCCATCAAAGTGTCAGACCCCTAGGACAAAGGGTCCCAGAAAGTTTCAAGTGATTTAGGAACGTTGTCAGAAACTTGGGTCAAAGACCAATGATTCATGCACAAGATTGTTCTACCACCTCTGTCAGTAAGTTAGCATGGCTCCCAGGAAGCATGGTAACAGACTATGTATCTATTATCTACCAACCTGCATGTCAGCTGCCTGTCTGTATCTCTCTCTGTCTACATACATTTATATATTATCTAGGTCCCAATATTGCAGACAAGACGTAGCATTCTTGAGACTCTAAGATGGAGTGACCATTTGGGAAATGTTAGACAAGACTAGAAATGTATACTGGGGTCCTGAGGGCCATGCTAATCACTTTGATTTCTGTCCTGAAAAAAAAAAAATGTTGCAACCATTAGAAAATGTATGCAGAGACCACACCCTCAGTTCAGCATCTGAGGGAGATGCAGGTGCCTGTGTTCTGTGTGGGTGCTCAGTCTATTGGCGGTGTGACCCCAGGTGGCACAGCAACCAACCCTTTGCATGCACTGCCCACTTTCTCCCTGAGAATTCTCTTTCATCTCTAAGCCTCTTTTATCCCTGTTCTTTTTTTTTTTTAACAGCAATTTAAGAAGGAACTGAGCCTTCACAAGCAGAACACCTTGCAAGGCTGACTCAAGGCACACCTGTCAAGTGGATATTTTCAGTGACACTGGCAGCTTCCTCCTGCCTTGTCACACTTTGGGGGCTCCTCTTCCTGCCTTGGAAAGACACTTCACAGTTTTCCTTTGCCTACTCCTTCTTTGAGGGAAGTGGAAAGGCTGTCCTTTCCACTGGGACAGAAGCTGTGTCACAGCTGAAAGTCTTGCTGCTTCCTGATGAATGTGTCTTCCCAACAAAACAAAACAAAACAAAACAAACAAAACCCTTAAGCTGCTCTAGTGCATCGAGCCTTCTGGTCAGGCTTCTGTTGGTAGGTGAAAGAGTATTACTCAATCATGGAAACATTGCCGGGGTTCTTAAAAATCACACTAAAGGCTGCTGCTGCCTGGATGAGTCCCACACAATGGGATGGATGACCAGGTATGCATATTGTGTGAGCATATGCTGTCCATGAGCAGAATCTCTAGGTGGAGAATTCCTATGATGTTACTGTCTGTCTTGAGTAGTGAGTTGGTGGTGGTTTTTCAGACTTGATGAGTACCACGAGTGAGGAGGTCCAAGGGATACCTCCCTCCTTCTCTTCTTCATCTTCCTCCTCCTCCCTGTCCTCTTTCTTTGTCTGAGCAAATTCCTTTGAGCTATCACATGAGAAGCCAATGCTTGTAGAAGAGAGACAGCAACATAAACATGCCCTTTGAGCTATTGTTTTTGGAACACAACCTTATAGGGACTGATCACAGACATCTCCTCTCTGTCTACTTTCTTAGCTTCAAAAAAGCAAAAACTGAACCAAGTACCCACCAAGTTCAGAGAAATATGCTAGATGCTTAGGATTCCAAGATAAATAATGTTAACAGAATGCCCATGAGGGTGTCCTCATTCAGGGTGGTTGCATGATTTAGAAGTAGTCACAGGGCCCAGGAACACACAGAAGGGGCATCTTCCAAAAGTCCCTTGGCTTTGGCAGTCTGGAGGTCTGACCCAGGAGGAGTGAGGAGAGGTGTGTTAAGGGGTTGAAATGAGAACAGAAAGAAGGAAATAGAGGGCAATTGTAAATTACTCTTTTGAGAGCTTCAACTGAACAAGTGCAGCGAGACTGGCTATTAGCTGGAGGGGTGCCATATTCCCTGTGCATTTTAATTTAAGCTTTAAAACCCAGAGCACTCGATCAATAATGGGAGAGACGACAATGAGAGGTAGATTTTATGGCTTACAGGTAGTAGTGCATGCACAGACATCTGAGGCCACACAGACACACAGACACACAGACACACACACATAGACACACACACACACAAACACTCACACACACACAGACACACACACATGAGGGACTCAGAAAGGGAGAGGGAGAGGAGGAGGGACCAGTGAGACCTTAACTGAATCTGGATCCTTATTCAAATAGGATTCTAGAGGGCTTTCCTTGTAGGTTTAAAGCAAGCTGACTTCAGTTTCCAGTTACACAGTGACTGAGAAATGTCACCATGGGATATGAGGTCAACAGGACCAGCCACCTAGGCTTCATCTTGTTGCCTGTAGCAGGGGTGAGAGGTGGGGGTAGGGGCAGCAAGGAAGCTGTTCCCTGGAGATACTTATGCTCACACTTTATTATGGCATTACAAGCACAAGGTACAATCAACCACTTTGTCCTTACCATGCAAGTTGATGGACATTTGTATTATTTTCATCTTTTTATATTGTGAATGATCTACTAAGAACATTCATGCACAAGTCTGTGCACATGCCTAGTTTACTTTTTTTTCATACACTTAAAAGTGGAATGGCGAGGAACCTTCCGGTTTCCATCTGTGGCAGGAGACCACTGCCTGGGCCACCAGGGTTCCATAGCCAAGTAGCGCCGGGAGAAAGTTACCCTCCCAGGAGCTTGGAAAAGCCGTGAGTGGGGTTAAGACAAGCACTGCTGCTCACCGGGACCTGGGGACTTCAGCCTGGGCCACAGGGCTCCAGGAGAGAGCTGGTATCCCAGGAGTGCTGACGTACCTTCGAGCACAGGCAAAACCACCACTTCTGTTCAAACTCACTGGATCAAGAGGGACCTTTGCAGAGCCATCAGGACACAGGAACCAAGGGACAGGTGGGGACATGATCCTTCTGGTATCTGTCTGTACCCCAGAGCTGACACTGTGCCACAGCTCTCCAAACCCAAATACCTCTCAGAGAGAGCTGGTCTTTAAGGAGTATTGATACAGAGGCCTGCAGGAGGACAAGCCACAGCCAGACAGAGTAAGCCTAGCTAACATCAGAGTTAACAAGATGGCAAAAGACAAGGGCAAGAACATAAGGAACAGAAATCAAGGCTACTTGGCATCATCAGAACCCAGCTCTCCCACCACAGCAAGCCCTGGATACCCCAACACACCAGAAAAGCAAGACTCAGATTTAAAATCATTTCTCATGATGATGATAGAAGACTTTAAGAAAGAAATAAATAACGCCCTTAAAGAAATACAAGAGAACAGAGGTAAACAAGTAGAAGCCCTTAAAGAGGAAACACAAAAATTCATTAAAGAATTACAGGAAAACACAATCAAACAGGCAGAATTACAGGAAAACATAATCAAACAGACAAAGGAAACGAACAAAACTATCCAGGAGCTAAAAATAGAAATAGAAACAATAAAGAAATCACAAAGGGAGACAACCCTGAGTTAGAAAACCTAGGAAAGAGATCAGGAGTCATTGATGCAAGCATCACCAACAGAATACAAGAGATAGAAAAGAGAATCTCAGGAGCAGAAGATCCATAGATAACATTGACACAACAGTAAAAGAAAATGCAAAATTCAAAAAGCTCCTAACCCCAAACATCCATGAAATCCAGGACACAATGAGAAGACAGAAGCTAAGGATAATAGATATTGAAGAGAGTGAAGATTCCCAACTTAAAGGACCAGTAAATAGCTTCAACAAAATTATAGAAGAAAACTTCCCTAACCTAAAGAAAGAGATGAACATAAATATACAAGAAGCTTACAGAACTCCAAATAGATTGGACCAGATAAGAAATTCGTCCCGTCACATTATAGTGAAAACACCAAATACACAAAACAAGGAAAGAATATTAAAAGCAGTAAGGGGAAAAGGTCAAGTAACATATAAAGGCAGACCTATAAGAATTACACCTGACTTCTCACCAGAGACTATGAAAGCTAGAAGATCCTGGGCAGAACTCATACAGACCCTAAGAGAACACAACTGCCAGCCCAGGCTGCTATACCCAGCAAAACTCTCAATTAACATATATGGTGAAACCAAAATATTCTATGACAAAACCAAATTTATACAATATGTTTCCACAAAACCAGTCCTACAAACGGTAATAGATGGTAAACGTCAACTCAAGGAGGGAAACTACACCCTAGAAAAAGCAAGAAAGTAATCTTTCAACAAACTCAAAAGAAGATAGCTATACAAATGTAAAAGTAACATCAAAAATAACAGGAACCAACAATCACCATTCCTTAATATCTCTTAGCATTAATGGACTCAATTCCCCAATAAAAAGACATAGAATGACAGACTGGATCCATAAAGAGAACCTAGCATTTTGCTGCATTCAGGAAATACATCTCCATGATAAAGACAAACACTACCTCAGAGTAAAGGGCCGGAAAACAAGTTTCCAGGCAAATGGTCCCAAGAAACAGGCTGGAGTAGCCATTCTCATATCCGACAAAATCGACTTTCACCCAAAAGTCTTCAAAAAAGATAAGGAGTATGCTTCATGCTCATCAAAGGAAAAATCTACCAAGAAGAACTCTCAATTCTGAACATCTATGCTCCAAATGCAAGGGCACCCACATTCATAAAAGAAACTTTACAAAAGCTCAAAGCACACATTGCACCTCACACAATAATAGTAGGAGACTTCAATACCCCATTATCATCAATGGACGGATCTTGGAAACACAAACTAAACAGAGACAGAGTGAAACTAACAGATGTTATGAACCAAATGGATTTAACAGATATCTATAGAACATTTCATCCTAAATCAAAAGAATATACTTTCTGCTCAGCACGTCATGGTACCTTCTCCAAAATTGACCATATAATCGGTCACAAAACAAACCTCAACAAATACAAGAAGATTGAAATAATCCCATGCCTCCTATCAGATCACTACGGATTAAGACTGGTCTTCAATGGCAACAATAACGACAGAAAGCCCACATACACATGGAAGCTGAACAATGCTCTACTCAATGATAACTTGGTCAAGGAAGAAATAAAGAAAGAAATTAAAGACTTCCTTGAATTTAATGAAAATGAAAATACAACATACCCAAACTTATGGGACACAATGAAAGCAGTGTTAAGAGGAAAACTCATAGCCTTGAGTGCCTCCAAAAAGAAACTGGAGAGAGCATACACTAGCAGCTTAACAGCATACCTGAAA
>CM052710.1:26012098-26056509 GCA_028551405.1 Uromys caudimaculatus
TTCACATAACAGTAACCACTGGACTGAGAGTGTGGTCCCAGATGGAGGAGTTGGAGAAGGGACTGAAGGAGCTGAGGGAGTCTGCAGCCCCATGGAGGGAGCAACAGTGTCAACTGGCCTGACCCCTGGTCCTCCTGGAGGCTGGACCACCAACCAAAGAATACACATGGATGGATCCATGGTTCGGACCACATATGTGGCAGAGGAGGGCCTTGTTGGCCATCAGGGGGAGGAGAGGCCCTTGGGCCTGAGGGTGTTAGAGGCCCCAGTAAAGGGGAATGTCAAGGTGGGAATATGGGAGTGGGTGGGTGGGTGAGTGGGAGGGGGAATACCCTCATAGAGGCGGGGGAGGTGGGAGGTGATAGTGGTTTCCAAAGAGGAGACCTGGAAATGGGGAAACATTGGAAATGTAAATAAAGTATCAAAAAAAAAAAAAAAAAAAAAAAGTGGAAGGGCCAGATCATGTGGCTGGCAAATTCCTGTTTTACTTTTCAAGGAGCTTCCAAGTTGTTTGCTAAAGGTGCTATTTTACATGCTAACAGCAATCCTCTGGGGACTCTGGTTTTCCTATCCTCGACAGCGTTCATTATTCCACGTCCTTTTTTATTATGGCCATTAGTGGGCATGAAATGCCGTCTCATTGTGTTTTTAATTTGCATTTCCCAAGTGACTAATGGTTTTGAGCATTTTTATTATGTGCTTTACATTTTTAAAATTAAAGATATTCATTGTAGAAAATTAAAAATATCCAGAAAAAGTAAAGAAAAAAAAAACGCTCGTGTTTCCACAATCTAAATATAAATACTGTTATGTTCTGATGTGGCTATTTTTTCATGTGTGTGTGTGCTGTGTGCAGTGCGCGTGCATATCTGTAGATGTATTTGCATATGTGTGGGTCTTTGTTACATGACGTGAAGGCGGTTGGTTGATGTTGGATGTTTTCCTCAGTTGCGGTTAACCTTATCTATTGAGGAAGTGTCTCTTACTTGACCCCAGAGCCTATCAATTTGATTTTAGTTAGTCTGGGTAGTCAGGTTGCTCTGGGGAACCCCTGTCTTTGCCTCCTACCTGCTAGAATTGCAGGCAGGTTCCCACGCCTACTTGGTATTCACATGAGTGCCAGGGATCTGATCTCTGGTTCCTATATTTGTGTGGCAAATGTTTTGCCTGCTGTGCCATCTTCCTAGCCTTGGTGATGTGTTTTGTATTAAAAGTCACATGTGGGCTGAAGAGATGGCTCAGAGGTTGTGAACACTTCTTGCTTTTGCAGAGGAACTGAGTTTGATTCCAAGTACCTACCTTTGCTTACAACCTTTGTAAGTCTAGTCCCAGGGGATCCGACCTGTCTCCTGACATTTTGGGCACCAGGCATACTTACAAACATGGTACACATACATATATGCAGACAAAACACCTATACACAAAAAGAACTTGAAAAAAGCCACATGTATGTAATATGTGTCTTTTCAAAAACCAAACAAATGAACGAAGTTAGGGTCTTGGTGTATGTCCTACTTTGAAAAGATTTTCTCCCTCTATTTTTCCCGATACCTAAATTCTTTTTTGAAATGTTTTCTCCTATGTATGGTTCTAGTCATTCTTACAGTTGGACTCTGCTTTGAACCCTGATGTGCAGAGATGACAAGCAGGGGCTCCTGATGAGGCTGTGGGAGGGTTCTGGCCCTGACGACTCTGTGTTGCTTCTGAAGGCCAGTTTTAATGCTGTGTGTGTGTGTGTGTGTGTGTGTGTGTGTGTGTGTGTGTGTGTGTGTGTGTGTGTGTTTAAATCAACTCTCTACTCTTGAGTATTGAGATTTAGAAGGTGTTAAGAAAAGAAGAGGTGGGCTGGGGAGATGGCTCAGTGGTTAAGAGCACCCATTGTTCTTACAGAGGACCCAGGTTTAGTTCCCAGCACCCTTGATGGTAACCACCTGTAACTCCAGCTCCAGGTGAATCTGGTACCTCTGTCCTCAGTGGGCACCTATACGCATGTACACCCCCTGCCCCACACCACATATCCATAATTACAAACAAAAATACATCTTAAAAATAGAAGGGGGGCTGCTGGCACTAGAGTCTCAGCTGTGCTGTGCATTAGAATGTGTTCCCTGGTGTCCCCTGCTCGGGCTTGCTGTTCTTGTGTGTAAGAGGGTGATGGTGACAGGGCCCACTGCTGTTGGAGAGCAGTAAAAGCCTTCAAGCACGTGAACAATGAGTTTTCCCGCCTCAGGTGTGAGTTACTTAATTTTACATGTGCATAGCATCAAATTCGAAATGAGCCAGTTTGAAAAGGAGCCTTTAAGTGACCACAGCAACAACCGTTGCTTCCCTTGCTGGGCTGCACACGCTGGCTAGTTGTAGTTCAGGGAGAAAATTCAGTTTATGTTCCCTCAATATAGATATGACGTGATTTTTGCATCATCTATCTTCAGTGTGATGAAAATTTCTGTAGAAACACTTCTCTGGGTGATTTTATGAGGTGAAGTAGTTAAGAAAAGACCACCAAAATGTCTAAACTCAGAAAATATATTGAAAATGACATTTTGAAGTTGAGTCCCAGAATGCTCTGGTGTTTCTGCAGAGTTTATTTTCTTTTCTCCTTGCATGTTATATGAAGATATGTGTACTTGTTTGTGTGAGCGCACATGCAGGCTACGGTCAACCTTAAATGTCTTCTTCATTTGTTTTCCACTTTGTTTTTGAGGCAGAGTCTCTCCCTGAATCCCCTGGCTTATAGATTTTGATTGTAACAAGCCCTGGGGTTCCTCCTTTCTCCACTTTCCCAGAGCTATGGTTTCAAGCTCATGTCATCATGTTTTCTATGTGGGTCCTTGAGGACCAAGCTCAGCTCCTCATGCTTGCTCATCCATACTTAATAACTGGGCTATTTCACTGGACCCCACGGCAGGCTTTCTTAAAAATTTTCCATAGGAAATATTTACTCTCAAAGAAGAATTTTAATGCTAACACATATGCCTTGGCACAGAAAAAAACAGATTCTCCAGTGTCTACTCAACATCCTTTATATGATATATCTACATCTAGGCCATGGATATCCTTCTGATTGACTTCTCATTGTCTTTTGTGAGACAGTTGTTTAACCAAGAGTCTGTTGACTATCTTATTCCCTCAAATCTGTTATGTCCCTGGATAAACATCTATTGCTTCTGTCATAGAAATCTTGCATGTTTGCTGTATTGGTGGATATTGTATGACTCCTTATTAATGTTATTTATCAATATTATTATAATTGTTAATATTAGAAAAAGGATTAAAATTTTAAAAAATTTTGCATGCATATCTGTGTACCACCTATTTGCCTGGTGCTCTGGAGGCCAGAAGAAGATGTTGGATCCCCTGGTACAGACTGTAGTGAGTTACCATGTGGGTGCTGGGAATCGAATCTGCATTCTCTAGAAGAGCAGTTAGTGTTCTAAACTGTTGAGACATCTTTTCAGCCCCTAGTATTATCCTTGGTCATATCACTGCTTTTTAATTGTTTACTATTTGTACTTACATTCAGGTGAATCTCAGCCACCACAGTGCAGATTTCAGCAGTGGTCCACATAGCAGAACACAGGCTGATATCAAAGCATCCAAAGAAACAATCCAATTACACTCTCCTAGAGGCTCACAGGATAGTGAGGGTGAAGTATTCTGCTGCATCGTGCCCAGTAAAACAGACCCAACACCCATCATCAGTTTTATGCATTGTGCTTGCTGCGCGCCCTTTTCTCTGAATTCTCTTCTTGCAGATCTCTGCCGGCTTTTGGCACTCATGATATTGAAGCCCACTTTCTTCCAACTCTGATGAGCACCACCCAAGCTGCTGAGTGCTTGAGTGAGGGAGCATCCTGGATTTGCCATCTTGAGGAGAGACAGGTTGCCCTAACCTGAGGGACCTGATATACTTAGTGCACAGAGGAGCCTGGGAGCAGCTTTCCTGCTGGTACCCAGGAGAGGTGCTAATTTCTATGTCTGCATTTATTATCCTGTTTACTAACATTTTATTAGATCCCAAGGTTTCCATTGAATTCCTTTGCAGGGGTGGCAATTCTAAGTAGATAATACAGTCTTTCCTTTCCTATGATATTTATCTTATGTTTCCTAATCATTGACTAGAATTCTCCAAATAATAAATAACAAAGACAAATAATGGTGGTGTTAGTTTCATTGTTTCGTTCCTTAGTTTAATGGGAACAAATACCATTAATCAGGAAATCCAAGAGTGTGTAATGCTTAAGTACTACAATAAAACCAAGCTCCCCAAACCAGGTAGAGTTAAATGTCTTGGTGAGCCACCATGAGAGGGTACCCTGCCAACACAAACTAAGAACCATCCAGCATCATCCTTTCTGATGATACACTGAAGATACACCCTCAGGAAGGTGTGTAGTCCATGGCTTACTTTGTGTGTATCCAGGTGTGCATGAAGGCCAGGGGTTGATGTTAGGTGTCTTCTTCAATGCATCTCTGTCTTAATTAATTTTTGAGTGAAGGTCTCTTACTAAGCCCAGTGCTCATCGCTTCATTAGCCTTGTGCCAGCAACCCCAAGGCACCTCCCATTTCTATGTCCCCAGCACTAATGTGTACATCACCATGCTTGGACTTTCTTGTGGGTGATAGGGTTTCAAACTCAAGTCCACACTACTGTGAAGCAAGCGCTTCACTGGATGAGCCATCTGCTGAGACTGGCTGCTCACTTTTTAAGGCTCTGATCCTCCTAACTGATGTATATTTCCCAGGGTGTTGGTGATATTTCCTGGCGACTGAGGCTATTCTGTAAGGCAAAGAATTTGCTTATCAAGACAGTAATCAATGGGTGTTCTTTTATTATTGTCTTAGGTGGTCAAGGAAAACTGGAGAACATCTGCTTACTTGTGGCAAAATGGACTCCTTGGCAGAGTTTTCTAGTGTGACATATCTCATAATTAAGCAGAGGCTATCTCTTTGACTCTCTTTCTTTTGGCCTTGCTTTTGTCCTTTGTCATTTTCTTGGCCTACATCCCATTTCCCTTTCTTTCTGTGATAAGTATGCCATTTCAATTTGCAATTTCAGCATGGGACGAGGAGTTTCCAAGTAAATCTGGGTTTAGTGATACAAATTAAAATCCAATTAAAGAAATAGAAGAGTGAGCGGTGGCATGTCTATGAGAGGTTGTTGGGGGCTGGGGTGGGAATTGGTTTGAGCTCAGAAAACATCCAAAAATTACCCACCGGAGGGAGGGGGGATGAACTCCACTGTGCAGGCTTAGGAGGTAAAGCCGAAAATAGGGGGTAATTATATGCAAGAGTCCCATAACCCACTCGGTAGAGAAGATGTGAAGAACAGGTTGCAAGGGAAATGCATTTGATTAAGAAGCAGCTTAAGCTCACTAAGAAGCCTGGATTGAAGAAAAGTCAAAAGCAAACTACAAAAGCTACTGGGCGACCTCACAGGAGAGACAGAAGTGAATGCGCCCTGCACCTGTGTGTTCTCCCAGGGACTCTTAGGGGAGTGGAAGCTAGTTTGACTACACTGCCTGAGACTGTCTTGTTTCGGGCATTGTGCTAAGGGGTGTAGCCACCAGGGGAGAAAAGAACAGTTTCTGCAGATCAGTGGCAGAGATAGTCAGCGGCATGGGGAAGATGGCGGCCATGACAATGTACCTCGGAGTCAGTGGCCTACAGACAACTGGTATTTGTTTCTCTTGGTTCTGTCCAAGTAGGGCAGCAGCATGGTCAGTTTCTGGTCATGGACCATTGACTTTCTGCCATGTCCCCAAAAGGTACAAGCAACCTCTTCTTAATTAGTGAGGGTGAAGCCCTCCCTTCCTGAAGACTCTGTCCTCTTACACCTTGACATCAGAGGTTAAGATTTCAACATTGTACTGAGAGGAGAGGGGACAAATATCCTGTCTATAACAGTTGCCTCATTACCGTGGTCTAAGAGGGGGGGAGGATGGACTGATTCAGGGGCCTGTTCTTTCTGATGAGCATGTGGGACCCAGTTATCTGTTAGGAGAGGCTGCACAAAGATCTGTGTCTTACTTACAATTTTATTGCTGTAAAGAGACACTATGACCAAGGCAACTCTTAGAAAGTCAAATATTTAATTGGGACTGGCTTACAGATTCAGAGGTTTAGGCCATTATCATCATGGTGGGAACAGGGCAGCATGTAGGCAGACATGGTGCTGGAGAAGCCCAGAGTTCTATATCTTGATCTGAAGGCAGCTAGAAGAAGACTATCTTCTGCAGCAGCTAGGAGACTCTCTTCCTCACTGAGCAGAGCCTGAGCATAGGAGCCCTCAAAGTCCATTTACACAGTGACACAGTTCCTCCAAAGAGGCCACACCTCCTTCAGTAAGGACACATCTCTTAATAGTGCCAATCCCTATGGGGCAAGCATTCAGACACATGAATGTGGGGGGTGGTCATACCTATTTTAACCACTACAATCTGAGAGAGGAAGTATGGGGTATATAACAAATTATATAGTATAATATATAGTATTTATATACTATAATACATATAATATATAATTACAGACATATTGTATATGTAATATGTGAAATATATAAGATATATGATACAAATACATGATATATAATATATAAGAGGAATATGTAATATACAATATGCAATGTACAATACACAGTACAGAATGCATGATATATAATATATAAGAGGAATATGTAATGTACAATATACAATATGCAATACCCAATACATAATACATGATGTGTAATATATAATGTAAAATATATAATATATAATATGTAAATATTTATCTTGGTAGTTAAATTTTTTGCTAACACCTTACAATTTGTACAAGTCCAGGCTTTTTGGGGAGCAACAGTGTTGGTTCCCCAGGTGGCTCTCTAGGCCTGTCTGGGGCTGTCTGGGATGGGAAGAGATGCTGCCAGAGGCCAAGGGATGGTTTGAGTAGGGTTTGAGGAAGCAGAATGACAATAGGCTCTGTGGTAAAGGTGACAGAGCCTTGAACAAGGGTTGTTGTTCTCCTGTGACTCAGGAAACTCATGGTGATTGTGTACAGTAAGAAGGAAGGCATCATGGGGCTTCAGGGGTTGGCAGCTGTGCAGTCTCTGGAGCACAGGCCTGGCACATGGGTACATTCCAGCTCAGTAGCTCTGTTTCTTTTTACACATAGGTACTCATTGTCCACAGAATGAGAGGATAGATTCAGGTCCCATCCTCAGACTCAAAGGGGGGATTTAGGAAAGATCTGGTTACTACAAAAACTTGACACCCCCTGGTCTCTGAAGTACTAAGAATGCCTTCTCACTATATTTTAAGTTGGGGTGAAATAAACGCGTCCTAAGGCGAGTCACTGCGAGGCGAGCCATTGTGAGGCGAGCCACTGTGAGGCGAGCCACCGTGAGGTGAGCCACTGTAAGCACACTTTTGTGCGACGGAATGGCATTATATACATTCACATTATCATCCAATCACCACTACCATCCATCTTGAGAAAGTTTTTGTGTTCTTAAACCAAATCTCATTAGACAATAACTCTCCAAATACGAGCTTCCCACTCCTTCCTCACACTGACCCCTGGCAACGAACTCCACTACTCCAGATACCTTATGTAAGTGGAAGTGGCTATACAATATAATTCTACCTATAGAAAGCGTCTGTTCACATGCCCCTATTCTCTTCCCACTGTAGTGCATTCTTATGTTCCACTGTACCACAGACCTCCTTTATTTACTCGTTCACTCAGCTGCTTCCATATTCAGGCTGCTAGCAAAAATGTCGCTGTGAGTACTGTCTCCTTTACTCTTGAAGAGACAGGAGAAAAGACAATGACCTTGTAGGGCAGAACTTTAGTTCATTCCATGTCATCCTTTGTTCATAGGCTTCACCTCAGGAACAGTCAGGTACTTCACATATGGCTCTTTGAAGACTTATTGCATTCTAGGCACTAGGCTTGCCGCTGAGTATACAATACTAAGAAAGGTCCTTTCCTCTTTAAAAACCTCAGCTTAGGTGGAGGCAGGGTAGAGGAACAGCAGATGACTCTTTCTATGTCTACAGTCAGCCAGAGAAACAACTGTTCATTATTTTATCCTTGGGAGTGGAGAGTTTCCCCATCAGAAGTAGATTACGCTCAAGGGGGCATTATAAGAAATGTGGACTTGAGGGAGACTTTGGAGACTTGGTCAATATCTCCCTTTAAATTTACAGACCATTCGAAAAGGGCAAGTATTTCCAATACTGTGACTTAGAGGTTGTGATCCTTGACTTTGCCACCTCGTGTCTCGAGGTTCCCAAGACCAGGAGACAAAGAGACTTCTGAGGAGAAGACCCAGTGCGTTATGCTTTCCCTCTTGCTCATCAACACAGACCTGTTTCCTGGAGAGAGCTGGGTTTCCAAAAGTCCTTGAAGCTAACGAAGAGTCTATTGGCTGATTCTGCCTGAATGCTTCATGGCTGAGAGCAAGCCATCCAGCCCATTAAAAGTCGTATACCCTTTTTAATGTGGATGATAAAACTTTAATTAAAGTGGTGATTAGAAACAGAATAATAATGACCACTAATAAAGTAGTTTATAGGGATCGATAGCTTTACAAAGAGCAGCACATTTGGTTCTGGAGGGCGGCTTCAGGCAGCCCTTGAGCATGGGCTCTGGGCAGGGTAAAAGGATTAGGGGAAGGGTTTACTGGAATAGAGAGATAACATAAAAGGCAATTTATAATGTGTGACTTGGAGCAATGAGCTAGGGAAAATGGAAAGCTTCGATGTGGATGGAATTTGTTGTACCTTTGCATTATGAATGAGTTTTACAAGATTGCAGCTATGGCACGGATTCGGTTACTTATGTAGGAGCAATGCTATCTGCACTGTTTTTCTTTTCTGTTTTGGTCTACGTATCTTAGGATGAAGAGAAGCGGGCCACATAAAACCATGTCTGGGAAAGCCTTTAGCAACTGGTGCCCATTAATCACAGTAATAATAACAAAGGCTTTGTGATAATAATAATAACAATAACGACCTAGCAATAACGAGCTCCTACTGAGCTCCATGTTCATATTTCATCCTGATGACTTCTGACAGGGTAAATAGGACATGTTCCCTTCCCTAGATCATGTAGACTGAGAAACAGGATTGCAAAAGGAACCCAGAGATGTCCTAGAGGGTAAAATTTTAATTTAGAATTTAAAGGCAGAGAGGAACTTGGTTCAGGAGAAGGATCAGGGAAAAGCAATTTTCCAACTGGAAAAAACTTCAGGAAGATTCCTTTGACTTTTCCCAAGTCTTTCCACTCAGATCCTCCTATTATAAATGCAGCATGGGGATTATTAAAAAGATGTCTGACTATGTGGAAATAGGAAGACGTGAGGTTAGAGGGTAGCTCTGATAATCACTGCCAGACCTTGGGTGATTCTTAGGTTCTTCAAGCCTCAGTATTACTGCCAATAAAACAGGACTACAATTTATCTCACAGAATTCTCATGAGGATTAGATAAGGTTTTAGTAGGAGATCATTTATCAAGTATCTATTGAATGGATGTTGCTTGAGAAATAATATTTTTACAAAATATTTATCACCTCAACTAGAGTCAAGGGTTCATACCCCAAAGTACAAAGAACAGGACTGACATTACAGGGCTGTGGTGACTAATGTCTTAATGGCTTTAAAGGACAAGGAGCAAGAGGAGTTGCAGAGAGACCTGGAATTAGCCTGGTATTTGGAGTGAGCCAAATGCTGCAGAGAGGCCTAGTAATGTTATCTCTGAGACTTGACCTTTGTCTGCAGCTGGCCATTGTCCCTGGTAACTTGCCACAGTGAGTTTCCATGGAAAAATAGGGACAGCCACCCAGTTGAAGAGCAACGAGAAGACAGAAGGTGAAGATCTTAGGATGGTGAGTAGAGCTCTCTCTGTCTTCTCATGAAGAGAAACAAAGGAATGGGTTAAGAGTTGGAAGAAGATGCTAGGGTCCTGGGAGGATGAGGCCTTTGTTCTGATACAAAGGTAAATGACAAATTCACCTTTGTGTTCTGGTGGATCAGACCCCATAGACACAGGCAGGTATCAATCATAGACACAGACTATCAATCAGGTAGAAGGAAGTAGATAACTGGTGGAGCAGGGTGCTTGAAGAAGCGAGGAAGGGTAAGATGCAAAGACTGAACAGAGAAATCTCAGTCTTGAGTCAGGTCATAGTGACTCTGAGAAGCTCATTTCTAAAGCTTAGTTGGAGGGTGTGGTGGTTTGAATACACTTGGCCCAGGGAGTGGCACCATTAGGAGGTGTGGCCTTGTTGCAGTAGGTATGGCCTGGTTGGAGGAAGTGTGTCACTATGGGAGTGGGCTTTGAGACCTTCCTCCTAGCTGTCTGGAATCCAGTCTTCTCCTGTTTGCCTTTGGAACAAGCTGTATAACTCTTAGCTCCTCTCGTGTCAGTCTGCCTGGAAGCTACCATGCTCCTGCCTTGATGATAATGGACTGAACCTCTGAACCTGTAAACCAGCCCCAACTAAATGTTGTCCTTTATATGAGTTGCTTTGGTCATGGTGTCTCTTCACAGCAATGGAAACCTTAACTAAGACAGAGGGGAGGGCCACAGACAACACAATGACTCCAGTTTATAAACAAGAACGTGTAAATACTGAAAAGAAGCAGAGCGATGCAGCTAAGACTGAGAAGGTGCCTTACAGAAGACAGCTCCATCTTTCTCACGTCTCAGGGGCAAACCCTGAGAAAGAACTCTTCACACACTTTCAAAAGTATTGGTGTAAACTTATGAACTCTGTTTTCAGTTTGTCCATGTCTCCTATGGCCACCCAGCATGTCATGGCTGTTCCTTGCTGTATTCCACCTCATAGCACTGGAAATCCAACTCAGAGTCTTGGATATGCTCACAAGTGCTCAAGCACTGACCTATGGCTCTGGCCCCTTACAGGGATGCTCACAACAGCCTCCTAACAGGTCTCTTCATCAGCATTTCTTCTTACAGCCTTCCCCTGCCTACCTTCCATAAGGTAGCTAGAAGGGATTTTCCAAAGTAGACATTAGATCATAATAACTTCTCTGCTTAATGATGGGGTTCCCATTTCAGAACACACACACACACACACATACACACACACACACACACACACACACACACACACACACACACACACACACACCTCTGTTCTGTTTCCTGGTTTCATGGCAGGCTCCATAACATTTAGTCCTTGCTTACCTCTCTAGTCTCTCCTATCTCTATTTCCTATTGCCCACCAACCCTGGCTTCTTTCAGACCCTCAGAGGCACTAAAGGTTCTTTGCTGCCTTCATTTGCTGGTGGGGCTTCCTCCTCTGGCATAGACATTCTCAGATCTCCTCCTGGATCTTTCCCTCAGCACTCAACTCTTGACTCAGATGTCACCTCCTTGGAGAGAGGCCTTCTCCATCCACCCTGGGTAGCTCTCATTCTCTAATCCATGTCTTGTCTTAGTACCCTATTTTGTTCTCTTGATTGTACTTAGTGCCTGAAAATATTGCATTTATTTCCTTTCACATGTTTGGCTTCCCATCAGTAAAATATATAATCCTGGAGCACTATGTCCCTGGGATCTGTAATATTTATTACCTTGCATACACCAGGGGGTTCAGTAAATACATGTGGAATGCATGAACAAAAGACTAAAGAACTTGCTTGCCCTCTCATGCAATATAAAATTCCCATTTCCCTCGACCTCTTCCTCTCTACTCCCCATGTCTTTCCTGCCCCTCTTTATTCACTGAATATAAATTTCAGAACCATTTGAATCACAGTATAGAACGGCTTGGGAGGAAACACTGTTTAATCCAGTGGTTTTTAAGAGTCCCCAGGTTCTAATTAGCACGGCGCATGGCAGCGATGCCAAATGAACTGTAATAGTCTTACCAGGTCAAACCCCAGCTTTGTAGGGCAGCTTAAAATAGAGGCTGTGCTCTTTTTGTCTTGAGCAGGGCAGTCTGTTGAGTCTCTGAAGGTATATGAAAGTTTAATAGACAAATAGACTTGGTAGACTTGTGCGCTGAGAGAGGTGCTTCCTAGCTCTGTGGTGTGGCTCCCGGATATTAAATTTTCCTTCAGGTGCACTTGGGGCCTAGATATATGGTTTCAATTAGAGCTCAATTAGCATCAATCAAGGTGAACTCCAGGGGCAGCCAGCTGATCCCAAGTGCTCCTACCCCACTTCTTGCCCGGCCCTCCCATCTGTCTGGGCAGCTCGGAAGCAAAGCTCAGGCACAAGAGCAGAGATGAAAGGGGGTGCATTGAGTTAGTTTAGTGTGAAAAAGCATGCTTCGTCATCACGTCCGTTGTCATTTGGGGGACCAGCTGGCCCCCACCATACTATGTGACACTTTACTTTAGGTCACTGGGTCTGTCCAGGTTGCTCAGTGAGCAGCTTTCTTCTAGCATCTTCTCATTATTCACCCCATTGGTTCTACACCTTTTAGCAACGAACTGCCTTTCCCCCTCCCCCTACAACCACCTGATGACAATCCTTCCTAAGTGTCCCATTTGACTATTTTGGCATCACTGGATTTGACTCTGAACGTGCCTCTCATCACCTGATATCTCTAAGTTTTTCTTTATATAGTTATAAACAATGCCATTACTATGTATGTAACTATATTTAAGCACAGTATGGTTTTGTAAGAGAAATTAATCTGCTTGCTCAAGTGCGACTGTTAGATCAAAGGAGCTTGTCTATAGTGTTCTACTTGCCTGGTGACTTTGTAGGCTTGTTAGGACATTTTGGAAGAATACTCTGAAGACAATGGATGGAGTTGAAAGAACCAAACTATAGCCTCTGCAGTGAGGAATGGAGCTCTGGTTTTCTACCCCTGCAGATGCTCTTGGCATGATCTAGAATTTCTCCTTGAAGTAGAAACCCGTGCTGTCTTGAGATATCAGTTGGTTATGAACACAGACATAGTTGGGTGTGGTACAGATCATCCTCCAATCCAGCCTCAGAGGGGAGCTTGCTTTCTGTCCCTTAGCGAAGAGTGGAGACAATAGTCCTTTTCTTGGGAGATCAGTACTCTCATATTACCCTGGGAAGAGAAGAATCAGCCTCCGTCATCTCTGTGGGGTCAAAAGAGTATGAGAACAGGAACTTGGGCAGTTGAGAGGACTCCTGGTGATGGACCACAGGACTTTAGAAGCTCCCTAGTAGGGAGATTGTTAGGTGAAGAGGCCCTAGATAAATGAATGTGCTTTAATTTGAAAAAATATAAAATGGCAGACTTCCAGGTTCTCCCCCACCCCTAAAAAACTGAGTGGCTTACCCAGAGCAGGAACTTCCAGGAAGTGCTTTTTAGTTTCTTGCAAGCAGACTCCTTTGCCAGAGGGAGGACATGGCTGTCTATCCCATATCCTAAACAGAAGCTCAGCGCCTCCAGCGGGAACATGGCTTGGGATCCCCTCTCCTTGCCGGTAGTTCTCTGTGCACTATGTGCACTGCATATTTTGTCTTTTAATAAACGTTGAGTGCTGTGGCTGCACATTTCCTGACTTTTAATTATTTAATTTAGGGAGGAGAATAAACCCATCTCAAGACCCCCAGATGGCAACATCAGTATTACCAGTGTCAGGTGATTAAAATACCTTTCAGCAGAACAGAACGTGTCCCTCCCCACCCCCACACAAGAAGAGGATGCTTCTGGATGAAAAGCTTTAAGGACTGTGCAGGTGAGGGATTACAATCCTACTGGATTGCTTTATCAGTTTTCCCCTTAACCACAGAGTCTACAGATTTCTTTTTATTTGCTTGTTCATCTTTAAATACCCCAACCGGTCTTCTCTCCATCGCCCTCCACAATCCCTCTGCAGCCATTACTGCCAGCACAATGCTGAAACAAAAGAAGCGTGGGGTCCCGGATGGAGGATTTGGAGAAGGGACTGAAGGAGCTGAGGGAGTTTGCAGCCCCATGGAGGGAGCAACAGTGTCAACTGGCCTGACCCCCCCAGTGCTCCTGGAGGCTGGACCACCAACAAAGAATACACATGGAGGGACCCATGGCCACATATGTGGCAGAGGAGAGCCTTGTTGGCTATCAGTGGGAGGAGAGGCCCTTGGGCCTGAGGGTGTTAGATGCCCCAGTGTAGGGGAATGCTAGGGAGGGAAGATGGGAGTGGGTGGGTGGGGGAGAACCCTCATAGAGGTAGGGGGAGGGAGAATGGAATAGGGGGTTTCCAAAGGGGAAAACATTTGAAATGTAAATAAAGTAAATAAATAAATAAATAAAAAGAAGCTAAATGGGCCACGGCTACTGGCTGAGACCAAGGACACGCTAGGTTTCTTCAGCAAGTTCACCATGTGGTGAATGGTATACATTTCAGCCTTTGCTCTGGATTGAGAGCCTCGGTTCTATCACAAAGCCTCTGTGCCTGCTGGTGCACAGAAAGGCATCAGACAATAAACTGAGGTCAAAGGCAACTGACTGAGGCTTAATCTTTCCCGTTAGCCAGTACTTGCAAAAACTCTCAGGATGTGAGGATCCAGGGGACCATAAAATGCTAGCTATCTGGTTTGCAAAGATGAGTCAGCTCCATAAAGAAGTGGAAAACATGGGCTGGCAATTAAAGAGAAAATGTCAAAACAGGCAGGGTGTGCCAGAGGCACCTTGGACTCGTAGCAGGGTCCAGATTGGAACCCTATGTGCCAGCCTAGCTCAGCCATAGGGCTCTGAAGGATAACATTCTCCATCTTTCCATTCTGTGGCAGAGCCCTTTGCCTAAGGAGCTGGCAGATGTAATCTGCTCTGAGTTGAGGGGCTGCGGGGGTGGATCATACTGGGATTTCTCTCTTCAAGCGTGAGTGCAATTCTCCTCTGAGACCTTTCTCCATTCTCTAAACCTTCCAGACCTGGAGCTCCAGGGCAGAGAGTACTGGAAGACTCTGTACTTCAGTACAGTGATGAGTGAGGTCTTTACAGAGCCCTGATAGTTTGACGTATGTATCAGCTGGTTTGATAGGTCTACTTGACACAAGCTAGAGTCATCAGAGAGGAAGGAGCCTCAGCTGAGGAAATGCCTCCATGAGATCCAGCTGTAGGGCATTTTCTCAATTAGTGATCAATGGGGGAGGGCACTGCCCATTGTGGGTGGTGCCATCCCTGGGCTGGTAGTCCTGGGTTCTATAAGAAAGCAGGCTGAGTAAGCCATGTGAAGCAGGCCAGTAAGCAGCATTCTTCATGGCCTCTGCATCAGCTCCTGCCTCCGGGTTCCAGCCCTGCTTGAGTTTCCGTCCTGACTTCTTCAATGAAGAACAATGATCTGGGAACGTAAGTCACTGAATAAGCCCTTTCCTCTCCAACTTGCTTTTTGTTGCAGCAATAAAACCTTGACTAAGACAGCTTACTTTTTTTTTTTTTAAATCATTCTTATTGGATGATATCACAGTGTGGAGTGAGGGCACTGACCAGCTCAGTGTATTTAAATTTTGACTTCTGTTCGCTGGGTGATGGGAGTAGATTAACATGCTGAGAATCTCTTTTGTCACTTGTAAAAATGTGGACAATGCCTCTCATAAGAAAAGTGTGCCCATCATAGCAGGCAGGGAGGCCATACTCTCATCCTCCCTCTCCATCTTCTCTGTTATGCTTACTGTTATGAGGGTTGACTTGATCCAGTGGTGAGATTATCACCTTGGCAAAACTTTGTCTTTTCCTGGACCAATGAACTGTAGTTGTTGTATAGCAGTTCCTCTATCTTCGAGGGAAACTTCTTAAGACATAGGATGTAAACCAGAAGTAAAATGAGGGGATGTTTTAGGTCAGATATTCAACTTTTGCAGTGAAACAACGGGATGTTCTAAAGGTAAAATAGTAAGGAAATAAGCAACTCAAAACAGGAAGTTCCTGAATCTAATCAGTTTCACTAGGGCCCTTTTTGCTCAAGGGTATGTAAGTAATAAAGACTGAGGAGAAACACTCTCATACTACCTGAACTGCTTGGGAGAGGCTCATTTGAGCAACTTGGAAGGAACAGAGATTAACCCAGCAGCCTGGAAGAGAGAAGCAAAGATCAGCTGAACTGGCAGGAAGGGGCTCAGTCCAAATGAGCCACTGGGAGAGGACACCCTCCAACCTGTTGAGCTACCTGCAATCCATTCAGTGGGCTCCAGGTTTTCAGCTTTCATGAGTTGTCTGTCACCCATGCTGAAGTGTGCTTGGTGATGGAGCTGCTGCTGAGTCATTTCTCCTCTTGTAAACAACCCTTCACTCACACTTTTATAATTAGCTCCACTAAACCTCATTGGTTCACCAAGTTGGACTTCGGTGGTATCCGTACATTGGTCAGTCATTGATTTCCTGTCTGGGGAGAGTGACATTTTTTATGTTTCTCCAGGAATATTGTTAGACAACAGAAATCCATTTTATTTTCTGCCTTTACATAAAAATTAAAAAGGAAAAACTGGTAGCAGCGTTGCCATAGGAACCCCCATTGTTTGAGTGGGAGGAGACCAAGTTTCTTGAGCAACTTTGTCATTATAATTAGCAATGATCATTGCAGTTAGTGATAAATTTCTGTCTTCTCTTTGAACTTCTCTGGCCCTTCACCTCTACTCTATGTTCACTAATTCCTATCAAAGAGGAGGCATCATAGCTTGTCTAATAGCTCATAGGTGTTTCCACTAGGTTCATCTCAGGGACCTAGCAACAGCTGACATCATCATCTGCCGCAAGCACCTGTGGACACCTGGTACTTTAGTTGTGGTAGGTGTGGGCTGCTTATAAAAGGACTGCCTGCCATTCCAGCCTTCTCTCTTTGTCCCCACATGTTCCTGCTCCCCCTTTCTCTCTTACTGTCCTCCTCTGTGCCATGCCCCTCATTTGCCCTCATAGCTCAGTCCCATCTGTCTACCTGTTTACATGCCCACTCGTCTGTCTCTACCCTTCCCCAGGTCCTCACTCCTCTTCCTACCCCCAGTACCCCCCCTTTATCCCAGATCTGTTGCATGTGGTAATTACTCAGGGGCATACCTTGGCATGGGCCCACCAGGTATGCCCTTGCAGCATTATATTCCATAACATTGTCTGTTTAGGTTTCTTGTCAAAACAGAAATTATCCCATGTTTAATGCATTTTCTTATAGAGGTTGAGGGTTTCCATCTTTAGGCTGATAGGGAAGTGCTATCCACTTAAGGTTATGGCTTGTGGTTGGCTCTCTGCTCATTGACCTGTAGGCAGGATTCTCTAAGTGGCAAAGAGTCTATATAATGTGGAGGTCTAGCTTTCTGTTAATCTCTGCATCAGCGCTCCTCTTCATAGTTATTTATGCTTGGATCCCTGCTCCCTACTGTCCCAGTGTAAGGCTAGAGCCTGGTTCTGAATTCTTGTTTTTTAACAGAGCCCTTGATCCTTTTCCAGATCTTGGCTACCCTTCCTCTAGGATTTGGATTCTCTTTTTCACAAAGCCTGATGAACTTGTGCTCTTTTCCTAGGGCACTCACTTCATGGCACTGTATTTAGCCACCACAGTGTCACACTCCCTGTTGTCTCCCATGCTTTAAGGCTGGAATCCCTCGTACTGAAGCTCCCAGTTGATGAAGCCTGAGACTACTGTGTTCTGCTGCATTGCAGGTTTTGATTTCTTTCTTCAGGAACTGGCTCTAATGATGGTCCACGCCTCCTAGTTTCCTCTTCTTGCTGTAGCTCTCCGACATGTCGACACCACAGGGTATAGGGCTGAGAATGCCCCGTGTCCTTGCTCATAATGCAGCTCACAAACAAACCGACCACTACTGATTTCTTTATGACTTAACACTCACCTCTTTCCACACAGGTTTTCAATGGAATTCCAGACAGCTTCCAATAAACACTACTTCAAGTAGTTCTGTATAGGGCGTAGACGTGCTAAACGGAAGAAGGATCTTAAGAGGAACACCAGAAGACTAGGTTAAGGATATTTTTGTCCTCAGGCAATGCATTATTGAGGTTTTACAACTGCCAAAGCAAAACCGATAACCCGTGTTGTGTGATTCTCTTTTGTTAGTTAATGACAACACAGCTGAGATCACGCTGACTGTTACTTAATTTCGCATCTTTAGGTTAACATAGTGCATTTCAATTAAGATTTCCTGACAATTCTTGAGGAATAAAATAAGTGGTGTTTTGCGCATCATAATAGGACAATTTAACTTAACCAACATTAACTTATTTTTAATTAAGCAACCAATGAGTACATAGTCTGAAACAGCATGAGCAATATGACACAATCTATGGGGAATAGGAAGAAGCAGTATATTGCTTTAAGTAGCTCAGAGTGTAAGAAAAGGAGCAGAGAATGTAATCCTATATTTATGAAGCAAAGGAAAAATGGTAAGATCTACAGAAGGGGCATATACCCAGCTTGGGAGAACCAAGGTCCTTGTAATGATGTGGTTGACACATTCTGTATCTTAGTGACAGGAGGATGTGGGAGGGATTAGTAGAAGCAAAGATGTTTTGAGGTTGAAGGAATAGTGGAACTCATGGATATAAAAATCATAGGGTGTGTTTGTATAAAGGTCATTTCCAGGGAGGCTTTAGGTGCCCTAGTATTTCTCTATTTTCCTTCTTCCATTTACCAAGGCTATGCCTTGAACAAAACCAATTGAAGTAGTGTTTATTGGAAGCTGTCTGGGATTCTGTTCAAAGCCTGTGTGGAAAGAGGTGAGTGTAAGTCATAAGTCAGTGATGGTGGGTTTGCTTGTGAGCTGCATCATGGACAAAGATGGGGCATTCTTAGCCCTAGCTTGGATTCTAGAACATCTGTTTGGAGGAGGGGATCATGAACAAGGAAATCAACATGGTAGGACACGTCTTTCAGAGTCTCGAATTACCATTCAAGAGGTTGCAGAGAGCTAGGAACCATGTTTCTTGAATATGTGGTTTTGTTGTATAGCCCGAGGAAACAAAGGAGGGTTTTCAGTCAGAAAGAGATGTGTCCAGAATTGAGTTTTAAGCAATTTATTTTGTCAGTTAAATTCTGGAGCCAGGGAGACTGAAGACCAAGGCTAATACTCCTGCATTAATTGACCCAAAGGGTAAATAGAGAAAGAGAAAATGGAACTTCTAGGATGACATAAAGGAATGTGGGAGACATCACTGCTCAGTGTCTTTCCCGGGATCTGTTATGCAATCTCATTGCCGGAGTTTTGTATGATGTAGTCCAAGGAAGGGTCAGGATGGATGCTTGAGCAGACAGGTTTAATTCTTACCCTCCCACTCATTGTGTGATTTTAAATATCTCACTTAATTATTTTTTGTGTCTGTGTGCATGTGTCTGTGTGAGCATGCCTATGTATGTATGTGTGAATGTGTGTGTCTGTGTGTGTGTGAGAGAGAGAGAGAGAGAGAGAGAGAGAGAGAGAGAGAGAGAGAGAGAGAGAGAGAGTGTGTGTGTGTGTGTGTGTATGTGTGTGTGTTCCTGCCACAATGCATGTGCAGCAGTCAGAAGACAGCTTTGGAGAGTCAGTTCTCTCCTTCCACCAAGAATTGAACTCAAATGGACACTCTCATGTGGCAAGCTGGGCTTTTAACAGTGGAGGGAACCATCTCTCTGCCTCCAACTTACTTTTTTTCAGAATCCTAACCTGAGCGCAGGAGTGTTCACTTCTTAAGGCCATTGTCAAGAGTCAGTGAATGAGTGCACACGAAGTGCCTTCTCTGGTGCATGTCCTGGGGATCTTCAGGAAGCAGCTCTTTCTAAGCCCATCTCTGCTGCCCACAAACTTGTTCAGTTGCCCATAACTTACTCCTTGCTTTTGGATTTTGGTTTTATGCCTTCCTCTTGCTGGCCTGCCTAGATTGCAGAACCCTGGTTATTGCTTCTGACATTTATCTTGGCTCTAGAGCTCTCAGGTCCTGTAGGTAGTCCGAAGTTACACATGGCTACTGGTACTTAAAATATGAGGTAGAACTGCAAAACAAATGTTGAATTTTAAAGATGTAGCATGAAAAATATGAATACAAATTATCCTATTAGTATTACTTACACAGATATACAGAAATGATAATATTTGGCTATATTAAGTTGAATAAAATATATTCCAGAATTAATTTCACTTATTTCTTCTTATTCCAGGATAGCAGTGAAATCTGGGTGGATTTTTTGGAGTGGGACAGTTTTCTAAGCACATCTCACAATTCTAATTGTTTAATTTTGCTGAATTTGTATGATTATGGGTTAGTCAATAGTAAGTATGAATTGATATTATTAACTTGATTTTTCCATAAAACTGGGACCCAAAGAACTTAGGATAATTATTTAAATTTTATTTAATTTATTTACATTTTAAAACTAATTTTAATATTAGTACACAGAATAATGGGTTTTCTTATGACTTTTTCCTACACATGTATTATTAGACTTTGTTCTCTTTTCCCAGTCCCACTGCCCTCTGATGTCCCGCTCACTTGCTCTGGCTGATTCTCTTCCTTCCCCCAGGTAGTCTCCCCACTTGCCCACTCTTTCATGTCATGCGTATTCATCACAATTTCTATTATTCCCCTCCCTAAAGATCTGTTCTCCCCTCAGTAATTCCCCTCTAGTATCATGATCTCCTATATATAAATCACACACACACACATGCACACGCGCACACACACACACATATCCATCCACATATAGAACCAGAGTCTGCTTTGAATCTGACTTATTACTGTTCCATATGTTTTTTTTTGTACATATGATGCTTTAATTTTTCTTTACAATTGCATACGAGTCAATCACAGAGGCTATTTCTTTACTCACTCATTTCTTTATTATTATTATTATTATTATTATTATTATTATTTACTATTTTTTTTAATACAGTCCAGTTGTTATCCCCATTCTGGTCTGCCCTCTGACAGTTTCTTATCCCTTCTCCCCCACCCCCTGACTCCAAGAAGCTGTTTACTCCACCCCATCCCACCCAACCCCCAGGCCTCCCTGGGGCCTCAAGTCTCTGGAGGGTTAGGTGCATCTTCTTTCACTGAGGCCAGACCAGGCAGTCCTCTGCTGAATATGTGTCTGGGTGCCTCGGACCAGCTAGTATATGCTGCTTGGTTGGTGGCTCAGTGTCTGAGATATCTCAGGGGTTCAGGTTAGTTGAGACTGCTGGTCTTCCTATTGGGTCGCCCTCCTCCTCAGCTTCTTCCAGCCTTTCCCTAACTTAACTGCAGGGGTCCTAGACTTCAGTCCATTGGTTGGGTATAAGTATCTGCTTCTGTCAGCTGCTTGTTGGGTCTCTTGGAGGGCAGCCATGCTAGGCTCATGTCTATAAGCACACCATGGCATCAGTAATAGTGATAGGCCTTGGAACCTCCCCTTGAGCTGGATTCCAATTTGGGCTGGTCACTAGACCTCCTTTCCCTCAGTCTCTTTTCCATTTTTGTCCCTCCAGTTCTTTTAGACAGAAACAATTCTGGGTCAGAATTTTTGACTGTAGGATGGCAACCCCATCCCTCCACTTGATGTCCTGTCTTTCTACTGGAGATGGACTCCACAAGTTCCCTCTCCCCACTATTGGGCATTTAATCTAAGGTCCCTCCCACTATTGGGCATTTCATCTAAGGTCCCTCCCACTATTGGGCATTTCATCTAAGATCCCTCCCTTTGAGTCCTGAGAGCCTCTCACCTCCCAGGTCTTTGGTGCATTCTGCAGGGTCCCCCCACCTCCCAGGTCTCTGGTGCATTCTGGAGAGTCCCCCCCACCTCCCAGGTCTTGGTGCATTCTAGAGGGTCCCCACCTCCTACCTCCCGAGGTTACCTGTTTCCATTCTTTCTGCTGGCCCTCAGGGCTTCACTTTCACTCCTGTGTCCCCCCAATACCTGATCATGTTCCCCTTTTCTCCTCCCCCTTTCCTCTCCCACCCAGGTCCCTCCCTCCCTCTGCCCTCCCGTGATTGCTTTCTTCTCCCTCCTAAGTGAGACTGAGGTGTCCTCACTTGGACCCTTTGGCTTGTTGACCTTCTTGAGTTCTGTGGACTGTATCCTGGATATTCTGTACATTTTGGGCTAATATCCACCTATTAGTGAGTACATACCATGCATGTCCTTTTGGGTCTGAGTTATTTCACTCAAGATGATATTTTCTATTTCATCCATTTGCCTGCAAACCTCACAATGTCCTTGTTCTTGATAGCTGAATAGTATTCTATTGTGTAAATGAACTACATTTTCTGTATCCATTCTTCCATTAAGGGACATCTGGGTTGTTTCCAGCTTCTGACTATCACAAATAAGGCTGCTATGAACATAGTGGAGCATGTGTCCCTGTGGCATGGCAGGTATATGCCCAAGAGACTCACCCCATTTCTGTAAAAACACTTAAAATATGGCTAGGGTGAGTGAAATGACTCAGTGACAATCACATTTGCTATGTAATCTAATGATCTGAGTCCTGCAAGTTGTCCTCTTCTTGACACAGACACACAGACACAAACACACACAAAGACACAGATACATATAGTCACAGACAGACACGCAGACACAGATACACATAGACATACAGACACAGACACACAGACAGAGAGAGAGACACAGAGACAAAGTGAGACAGAGGTGCTGGTACCTCTGTACCCTAATATGCATACACAAAGTATAGACAAATTAAGAACCAGGGATACTAGATATTTAAAACTCACAAATGGCTAGAATTTGTTGTTTGCTTTCTTTTGCTCTTGTATGGTGCTATTCTAGACCAGAGTTTGGTAAATGTGTTTATGAGCCAAATCTTGTCCTTTCTCTATTATGAATCTTATGCCCAAAGAATAACTTTCAAATTTTAAATTGTTGAAATAATTGAAAAAATAACATTTCACAAAAGTACATAAAATTTGAATTTCAATATATCTAAATAAATCTTTATTGGGACCTAGCCACACGCATTCTTTCCCATATTGTATATGGCTGCTTTTATGCTACAGTACAAGACTTGTAAAGCCATGGCAAAGATCTGTGCCACAGAGCCCAAGATATCTGCTCTCTGGCTTTTTGGTGAGTTTACCGACCTCTGTTCTGGACCACTCTCTCAGTGTTACATCCTCTCCTCTTCCTGACATCTGCCTTCTGGATCACGCTCCTGAATGTCCTGTTGTCTGTACCTTGTTCTAGATGTCCAGCATACTCAAGAGCTTGTCCTGTAGCTCATTCACCTCTTGTAACGCATACCCTACCCTGGACAGGTTGCTGCTCTTCTCAGTCACTTGTAGCTGATGCACTTGGTTCCTATGGAGGGACTTGTGTGTGATTTCTAAGCGAGCCAGTCTGCTTGGGCTGTTGTCACAGATGCTGTCTTGGTGTTTTGCTTTATGTGAGTTGTGACTTTCCATAAACCAAGCACAGATATGTTGAAAACACTACGCTCACAAATTGCTGCGAAAGACAGACAGATTGCCACCATGATGGGGTTGGCCATCTGCTGTTATCAGTGTGGAGGAGATTGCTCAGGAAGCAGAACACACAGAGTACAGTGCAAATGGGTTGTTAAGCTTGACTAATACCTCCAAAGAAAGCCCAAGACGGTGACAAGCAGAAAGGTTCTGGGTTCTAAGAGAAACTTCACCTCCTCACTATGTAGCCTCTTACTACCGCAAACACCCTTTCTTTGAAAAAGTATTTTTAAAGAAAAATAAATAAATATAATCACCATTTTAAAAAAAGGAAACCATCTGGTTTGGGCAGGTAGGATGCTGGGACCTGGTTCAAATTTGCAGGTAGCTTGTACTGCTGCCCAGAATGTCTCTGCAAGTCATCCAAGGGTCCACCAACAGTACTGGCTTTTTTCCTCGATCTATTTCTGTAACATAGATTCTTACTCAGGAGGGTTTTTACCTTCAGATTGACCCTCTCCACAACTCACACTCCTTGCCTGATTCCTTCGAGTCCCAGTGGTAAGCACAGATTAGGTTTCACGTTCATTCTGTCCAGTTTAGCTTCGCAGTTCTTGGGTTTCAGAAATTGCAGTTTCAGTGCGGTATCTTGATGCCTAATACAGAGCCTGTCCGTGTTGAAGTAACTGCTCCTGTATAAGAGTCTCTTCAACAACTGGTGACTTAGTGACAGCCAATCAACACCCTGACACAGCCCATCAGCTTGGCTCTCCCCCTCTCTACTCCTTCCTTCAGGTTCTTTTCACTTCTTAGCTGTTTCAGTTCCTTCTGGGCACTCCTCTTAAGCCTCTGTTCCTCTGAATGTGTCCCTTGACTTCTTGTGAAACTAAACTTAACCCCCTGCCCCATGTCACAGTTGCTCAGAGCCAAGGTTATAGCTGTGATTATAGGAAAATCGTCTAGGAACTAAGCTGCTAGAAGCCAAGAGGAGTTAGAAAACAGACCTCTCTAGTGCCTGAGAGGTGAAACCTGTGACATGAAACCTGTGTCTTAGCTCAGTGAACCCTTAGGTTTCATATGGACTGTTCGGACCTATAGAGTAAGCTCCCTCCTACTGGAATCATTTGAAATTGATTTGCTCCTTGGTATTCCATGCGCCTTGGCCAGCACAACAGGCCTGTTGGCATTTAGTCCAGGCTCTGCTCCACAGTTACCTGGCAACAGCCAGGTGTGCCTGGCTCACTATAAAAGGGGCTGCTTGCCCCTCCTCTCTCTCTTGCCCTCTTGCTCTTGCTCTCTCCTCTTGTTCCTGCTCCCCCTCTCTCCCTATTCCCCTCCCCCTTCTCTCATGGTTGGCCTCTACTCCTCTACTCTCTCTCTCTCTCTCTCTCTCTCTCTCTCTCTCTCTCTCTGCCTTTCTTTCAGCTTCCCTCCCATGTCCTGAATAAATTCTGTTTTATACTCTACTGTCCTGCGGTTGGTTTCTCAGGGGGAAGGGATGCCTCAGTATGGGCCCAGAGAGGCACCCCTCTTCCCCCACACTATACCTTGCCTACACCAAACATATCCTGTCTTTCTTATCTTTTTATAAAACGTAACAAGGCCTTCTTCCAGAAAACACACAGACAACTTCAGAGGTTCCTTTGTAGTTTTAAAAAGTTTCACTATAGTCAATTCCCTTAAGAAGTAGGAGCTACTGCTCTTATGTTGTTGACCAGGTCAAAGAAAAGACACTTAGAGACTTCTTTGTGTATTATATCTCCGACTCAAAGTAAACTAATGAAAATCCCATTTTATTCTTTGGGGAAAATGGAGAACTCAGCCTTTTTAATGTATCTGGATTCCTCATGAGCTCAAGTCTTCACTTTCTCTTTCATCTCCTTTCCTCACTCAATGACTATCTACCAACGAACACTATTTATGTGTGACAAAATGTGATGAGACGAGATAGTTTGAGGAGAAGATTCCTGCTCACACACACACTCTGCTAAATGAAGGCGTTTGACAATTAAGCCATCACAGAAGCATTATGTACAAAAAAGGCAGAACAGAGAATAAAAGCAGAGCGCGACCTACTCGGGAGGTGGCTATTTTGGACTGGGCTGTCAAGGAAGCGATTTTAAGAAACTGGCATTGGTCTAAACCCTTGGCAGCCTCTTAGCGTATATCCAACTTGTGTTCTGAATAACCTTTAGCAGGGAGGAATCCTCCTGATTAAAGCCCCTGACCCCAGAACTTCATACTTACTGGTTATTGCCCACACTAAGCCTGAACTCTAGCCCTGAGAAATGAACCCAAATAGGAGTAGCACTATCAGAGCAAGTCTGTCCCATTTTCCTGGCCAGCTGCAGGGGAAAGAGGTAAAGACAGAAGCTATTAGGAACAGTGAAGGGCAGGCTTGTCTGAGCGGTAGAGGTGAAATGGGATCTTGTCTCTGTCAGATAAAACTAAGAAGCCTGCTAGGAGGGGTGAATGGCTGCCAAAGCTGAGCGACGAAGGGCAGCTGACACACATAAGCACACAATGAAATCAATAGTGTGACTTTTTGGAGGGTAAATTAAACTGCACAGAGGGTGGCCAGAGTGGCACTTGGAGAATAGGTGTGGCCCACAGGCCCACTGAGACAAGAGGCCTCAGGCATTGGAATATTATCTGATCTAGGCAGCTCCCTTACGTCCTTTGGTGTAGCAGAGAAAAGCCATGGGCTTTCTGGGGGCTGAGTCAGACCCTGATTTAGACATAGAGATTCTGTGGGAGCAGTATCTGGAGGCCCCTGCAAAATATTCCCTCTTAAAGGGGGGAGAGGATAAATGGTGTTTGATCCCCTGCCTGTTTCTGTTCTGTTATCATCTTGGGTAAATGTTCTGATGCAGTGCATGATACAGGATAACTTTCTGTTGTTGTTGCTGCTGCTGCTGCTAGACATTTTAGTTGGCCTAGGATGAAGCTGAAGTTACAGACGACGGCAGGAATCTGGGGGCTTAGAGTCAAAGACATAGCTCTCTTGTTATCTGGCGAGTCAGATTAATCATCTAAGCTTTAGCTTCATTTAAAATCGCTTGAATTAGTTTTTGATCTTTTGCTTTGAGACAAAGGTTCAGTTCTTAGCAAAGGCTGGCTCAGTGGAGATGTACCAATGCGTTCGGTTTGATGCATTTGGGGGAGGGTCTGCAAGGTGCATTGATGTATACAGTTTGAAGCTATGATATCATCACCTGGCAACCAAGAGCTGCTTGTATCAAAGACTTAGAATAAAGTAGAGCAGACATGGCATTCTAAGGATACAGGGTAGATTTTATCCTGGTTCGTGATAAGGAATAGTCGCAGTATCACAGAGAGAAGAAAATGGCAGAGAAAAATTAAACAGACACATCAAAGCCACTCTCCAAGATAGGAGTTGAGTTTTGTTTAGTGAATGCATTGAAGTGTTTCAGATTATGCAAACAAAGACTTGGGAGTTACAAATAAGAATTTTAAAAACATTTATTTAATTTTTAAATATTGTGTGTGCACGTGAGTGCAGATACTCAGAGAAGCCAGGGATGCTGGGTCCCTCTGGACCCAGAGCCTCAGGTGGCTGTGAGCCACCTGACAATGGATACTGAGTACCAGCTTCAAGTGTTTTGCAAGAACCATACACATTAACCACTGAGCTATCTCTCCTACCCTGAGCTAAGTTATTTATGCAATGGTAAAATGAGAGACAGTTTCAGAGGGAGTCAGAGGGGGAAGGGGTGTATGAACCAAGAGAGGGGCCTCAATCAGTACTAAGGCATAAGCAAACATTTTATTTGCTTGTTTTCCAAAATTTTATTTTAGTCATTTTATTTATTTGTTCAGATCTTCTGATACACACATGCCACTTCTTCCGGGGATTTGAAAATTGTCACTGTGGGGCAGGTGGAAGAGAATCACCATAGGAAGAGGAGGATGAGCTCCAATCAGAGAGGTGTAGAGAGAAGAGAGACACTGTGGGTGGCTGGGGGAAAGCCCAAGTTCAGCATCATCACATCCCAGCATCCTAGCGTCATAGCATAAGGACCGCTCAAGACTCTTCTAAGCGCTGAATGTTCATAGCCCAGGAATGCCTGAATAAACGAGGCTAGGGTGGGGGTAGCAATGTTCAGTCACTTTAGATTGTAGGGGAATGGTATTGGTCTCTCCCTGGTCATGGATAGAAAGAATGAGACAATTCAGAAGTCTCTAGGGACAGGATAACATCTCGTGCACTTGACTGTTTAGGTTACTAAAGTCATTTAATTGACAAAGGGGGCAGAAGAGACCACGGCCTTACTGTCTGTCTTCTTTTGTATGTACAGACTGCTAAATTTGAAATTTACTAGGCTAGAAAAATAACTCCAAGGTTCCTTCTTATCCATGAACTTCAGGATGACAAAGCAGCTTGATTCTACACATACTGGTGAATGAACAAAGCCAACTCCTCTCCCCTACGCTCCCGAGTACTCTTTCCTTGGAATTTTAGAGGAGTTTGAGAAACAGAGTAGTTCAAAACCCTCAACAGCAGCCCCGTCCACACTATCTGTTGCTGTCATTTAAACGTTCATGTTAGGATGTATGGTTCTCTCCAAGCACCCTCACATGTATGTGCGCACACTTGCTCACATACGTGCTTAGAAGTTTTACTGAATTATTTGATACTAGGTTACAAACATCACACCCTTTTCCTTGTAGTTGTTGTGTTTCCAAGAATAAAACACGAGTCTTTAATTATATGTCAGCCTCAGTAATTCAGCCTCAGCATACTTTTGCGAGCCATGCATATTTTAATTTTGTCGATTGACTCGGTAATGTTCTTTTTAGCCCCGCCCTCTCTCTCCCTCCATTTCTCCCTCTCTCTCCCTCTCAGTCCTCTAATACAGGGACGAATGTAGGACCAAGCACTTCATTTGGTTGTCATTTCTTTTTATTCTCTTTTAATTTGTAATGCCTTGCTATCTCCCTTTGCCATTTGTGACACTGATATATTTATAAATATGATTCCAATTTTTTTTTGCATGTGTGTATTTAATAGAAAATTCTTTGCTTTCAGAGCTTCATGGTGTTTTGTCTTGGTTAATTTGGATTATCCATCCCTCTGTACTGTATGCTTGATTCTATGTGCCATTCACGCTGTTGTATCTGGAGGTACCTGATGTCCCTCTGCCCCTCACTGATGTTAACATTTACATCCAGTCAAGGACTTTGTCTGGTCTCTGGTCTGCAGAATTGCTAGATTTTCTTTCATGCACATCCTAATTCTAAACCGAGATGTTAGCTACTCCTGTGACCTCAGACTGTGTTCGCTGTACAGATGGGCAGATAGAAGTGTGCTTTGGTTTGGTTCCTATTTGCAGTTCAGGAGAAGGCTTTTCCTGATCTTAGTTTTATTTCAGGCTTCATTTCTGGAACCAAACCAGTCTCTGAATATTGCTTGGTACTTGAGTAAAGAAGTAAAACAAAACAAAACACCCTGAAGAGCCCAAATAGCAAAACCAAAGTCCCAGAATAAAGCTAGGCTGCCTTAGCTGCTCTGTTTCCTCTCCTAGAGGAGATGGCGGGCTTTCACAGAGCCGACCACCCCTATGGCAGTACTGTGATGCCTGCATTTTGATGAGAATTTGATGGAAAGATCTCAGAGAAAATGAGAAGAGGATGGACTAACATCTCAAGGATTGAACAGCAGAAGAAAAATTAAAGGTTCCCAGTTGTGTGCTCCCATCCGGTGCATCATGCAGGCAGGCAGGGTAGCCTTGGAAATGCTAGGGGTGCAGGATGCCAATGGTCAATCAAAACTGTTTTCCAAGGACTAGCCCAGGTACAGGACGTGCTCAGCATTGTAAACGGAGCCTATAACCATTTCTTACACTTCATAGTCTTTCTGTATTTACCTCTTCTCTTATCAAGTTTCTCTTCTACCAGACGCCTTAGCATGCAGTGCTCTGTGGTCACCTTTGTTCTTGTCTCTTGGTGCCTGTTCAAGACTTTTCCTATCTTGGTCTATAGTTTTCATGTAAACCCATCACTGATAATGAGCCTCCTACTTGGTGTGCTTCTAAGACGCTTAGAACTTGGTCGCTAACCTTACGAGAAGTCCATCCCTACCCTGTGGAGTCAGGTGGGGAAGCTTTTGAGATGACCCTCTTGAGAAACCGTATTACATCTTAATTCCTAACACGAGCGACCATGTGTAATGCTCTTCTCCCATGGTGGACGTGGACAGGGTAACTCACTACTTGGTGCCTTTAGGGAATCATGTATACAGCAGAGGCAGGTGTGTGCCCCTAAAGAGCGCAAATCTTAAGTGGGGAGTTCATGGGAGGAAATGCAAATGAAAGGACCAAGGTTTTCAGTAAAATGGGCCACGCAATGGCCGGAGATAAAAAAGGAGGAGAAAGAAGAAGAGGAGAATGAGGCCGCTGCTGCTGACCAAATTAGTGAGCGAGATGTTGCCTGGAAAACTTTTGGAGATGGGACTATTAGGTTGAACTTCTTTTCTACAGTGCCAAAGCACATGTTGCTAGATTAGGCTGGGTCTATTGAGCAGATTTTTCAATGCTGCACGGAAGTTCTGGTGATTGATGGACGTGGGTAGAGAAGCTAAATGAACAGTGTGAAGGCAAATTCCTTCGTGAGGCTTAGGAGTAAGAGGATTCTAAGATGTCTCCCTGATGTTGAAATTTTTCCACGGGCATGGTGGCATGTGTACCTTTGATCCCAGCAACACTGGAGAGACAGAAGCAATCATATATCTGAGAGTTGGAGGCTAGCCTGGCCTATAGAGTGAGTTCCAGGCTAGCCAGGGCTATGAAGTAAGTCTATAGTATCGGAAGGCTGAGACAGGTGGATTCTGGGAGTTCACCGGCCAGTCGCCAACCTAGCTGAGAAGGCGAGTGTCTGGTTCAGTGAGAGACCACCTTTTCAAGGCAATAATGCAGGTATGAGAACCGGCATATCCACTGGCACTCATGTGCATGCAACATACACATGCACACACAAACACGCATGCACACACACACCCAGATGCCCACCCAGACACACAACCCCCCCCCACATAGACACTCCCCAAATACACAGATACACACACAGATACACCCAACCACACACATACACACAGAGAAACACACACATATACACACACAAAACCACACAGGCACAATCCCTACACCCCCCAACACACGCACAGATACACCTAGAGATACACCCCCCACCTATACACATACATACACAGATATACACATATACAGACACATCCACACATACACCCAGATACTCAGACATATATACACCCACCAACACATAGACACCCTTACACACACACACACACACACACACACACACACACACACACACACACACACAGATCCAGACACACCCACATATATTTACACATACATATACACCCAGACACTCAGACATATATACACCCACCAAACCACAGACTCCCACTCCCTTACAGTCCCAGACACACACCCAGATATAAACCCCCCATAGTTTCTTACTTAAAAATTCTGCAATGTTGGACAAGTGAGAGAAGTGTATACTAGAAAAGCAACATCATCTGAGTCTTATCGATGCACAGTTCGAGAAGGGTAGCCTGAGAGATTGAGGTGGCAAATCACCATCAAATCCACAAGTGTCCCTAACACCGTGGTCCAGTTGGGAATTTGGATTGCTCCAGATCTTTTTAGGAGCCCAGGTCACCACAGCTGTGCTTCATTCTCATAGAACCAGGTTGTGCTGTTTTTGTTTTTTGTTTGTTTGCTTATTTAATTTGGCATGGGTCTCATATTATTCCAAAGAAGTAGGTAACTATCATTTCTTTTTACAGATGAGGATGTGCTTAATACAAAACCCTGTTCCTCTGCTGTGGGGCTTCCTTGTCCTCTGAGCAATGGAAGGATGCTCAGACAATGGTATGTCCAACATTTTATCTGAAGATAAAGAGCATCTGGGAGCCCACAGATAAGCCTAACAATGTGGGTGTCTGAGGGTCTTTGCTGGAGATACTCCTTTCCACGTTTGTTCCAAGTTCGGGAACCATGTCAGACCCCAGACATGCTGTGAATGGATTAAAACTAATCATTAATCATCATGGCAGGAAGCAGAGCAGTACACAGACAAACACGGTACTGGAGGGAGAGCTGAGAGTTGTCCGTCTGAATCAGCAGGCAGCAAGAAGAGGATGACACCAGGCAGGCCTCGCTTGAGCACTTAAAACCTAAAATCTTACTCCCAGTGACACACTTTCTACAACAAAGCCACACTTCTAATAGTGTCACTCCCTGTGAGCCTGTGGGAGCATTTCCATACAAACCACCACAATAATTGATGGCATTATATATATTTGCTTAAATTACTGTTGTGGTTTCTGTCTCCTGACTCTATCCCGAGTGACACAGGAAGTATTGGCATAGAACGGGCTGATGGACCAGTGCAGCAGGACCTAGGATGCTTGTGGCCATTTGGTAGATGATGAAGTTGACCCTGCAGAGCAGTGTTGAGGAAAATGGCTTCCCAACCTGCAGAACTAACTTCGGACTGCATTGCCTTCCTCTCTTCTCCACTGCTAGTCCGGCTTGGTGTGGCATGCAACAAGCATGCTCACGCCTCCGAACTTCAGTGGCTCATGTTTCCTTGCATGAAACTTAGCCGACTGCCCAAGTTCCATTCCTTAAAGGGAAATTTCCTATAGAAAGAAAGAAATCAAAAATATATCCAGACATCCTTTAGTCCCTTATACCGTTTTATACTTCTTCATAGTTCCTTTAGCACCAAACTTTAGATACTTATGTTTGTTTATTGATTGTATTCTTAGAATGTAAGATTCACCAGGACACAGATTCTTGCTCCATTTATTCTGCTACACACAACACTGAATTTTCCGTAAGTATTTGTCAAATGAGTGAACGATAGTGACCTGAGTTCAGGGGGCCCTGGGATTTATTTGGGTTACAGACACATGCTCTCTAGGTGCCTGTTTTGGTCTCTCTCTGAAGGAACATCTGGTGTTTACCGGCATCAGGATGTTCTCCAAGAACATCTGTCTGGCTGACTTCCATTATGTTCATGATTTTAAAACTTGACTTTGAAATTATAAGTCAAAGTCTCACTTTCACACTTAAAGCCCAACTGACTTTCTGTGATGTGGGATAAAACTCTAGCTTCTTCCTCTGGCTGCAGCCTTTCTCCTCCTCCTGCTTTTCTGACCCCTTTACTATCTTGGCTTTTATTCTATTTCCTTGGCTTACATTTGGGTTCCTTCTGTCTTGCAAACACCCCCTCCCTAGCCCTCTCTCATTAGTTCATTCCTCAGTGCACACAGTTGATGTCTCCTTCAGCTCAGGACACGGTCTGGAGCTCCAGTTTCTCTTCATTTTCATTACCCAGTGTAAGCATGAGCTTGTCAGGAAGTTCTGTCCTGATCTTCAAGGTCTCGCTCATCCTCAATACTCTGAATGATCTTCCTTATTTAATTTAAAAACGTTAGGTTTCCATTGTGTATACTCACTGTATACGATACTGCATTACATATGGACTTTTTTTTTATGCAGATAGATGGTGTGCATTGAGTGTATTTCTCTCCACACCTTCCACTTCTCTCATCCCCTTCTCCCTTCTCCTGTCTGTCCTATCTGTTCCCTGTGGAGATTTGAAGGGAAATGTGCCCCATAGGCTCATAGATTTGAACACTTGGCCTTGGTTGGTAGTACTGTTTGGGGGACTTTATGGAACCTTTAGGAGATGGAACCTCGGGGGAAGTTTGTTACTTAAGGCAGGTTTTGAGAGTTTATAGCTTAGCTCCACTTCTCATTGGCTCTCTCTGCTTCATGTTTACCATCGAAGATGTGGTCCCCCAGCTTCCTGCTTCTGCTGCCTACTGCCATGTCTTCTCCCAAGTCCCTCCACCATTATGGACTCACCTTCTGGAACCATAAGTCAAAAATAAACTTCCTTCCATAAGTTGCTTTTCATGGTGTTTTATCATAGCAATACAACATAGTTGATACATCAGCCCAGACATCGTCTCTGATGTACATACACACACACACATACAGTGCACACACACGTGCACACACATGAACGCGTGCACACACACATGCACACACATGTGCACACACACATGCACTCATACACACACGCACACACACATGCACATGCACACACATGTGCACACACACATGCACGCACGCGCGCACACACGCACACACACGTACACACACACACACACAAACACACACATATATGACATGGATGTCTAGGCATATATATAGTATACATATATGTATACATACAAAATCTGGGAATCCAAAGGAAAGAAGACACTATACTTTAATTTTCATCTCCCTTTTTGAGTGGGGTTTTATCTTGTTTTATTTGCTGACCCATTCCTAGAGCTTAACAGGTACTCAGTCAGTATTGGCTGGATTAATAAATATTTCATTCAAATGTCATTTGCAGGGTGAAATGGTAGCCTTGGGGGTATGGATTCTCTCAGAAACAGTGTGAACACTGGGGAACTTTCTGTTTTCAGTAATATAGTAAATTGACTTTCTTTAGACTTGCTTCTTTGTAGAAGCCTTTCTTTATTAAAAAAAAAAAAGGCATTAATTTCTAGCTGCCGCTTATAAATAAGGTGCATTTGTCTCTCAAGCTCTTCCTTTGAAGACAGCTGTACTCTGTTCTGTCCTCATGTGAATATTACCCTTCCTTATGATTGAAAGAAGGCTAATGTCTGCCTCTCATCCACGGGTCTTTTCACTTAGCTTCTGGCTTATCAACTTCAAGCTGTCTCTGCCACTGTTAAGAGGGGAGGTACTAATCTCTTTTATTTATTTTATGTATTATTTACACCCCACCTGCTTCTCAACCCCATTTGAGGCAGCTAACTTCTCTTAATTACTTTCTACTCTTGTCTTTTGAAGCTTCCAGACTCTGTAAGGATTCTCAGCAGTACCCCTGGGACTCTGATTCCCTTTCTTTGAAAATCACAGTGTTGGGTGGGTGAGGTGGATGATCTCTGGGCTCCTTTGTAGTTGTGACATTTCAAGTCACCCTTCAGAGTAGAGGCACTTAATGACCAGTTTTCTAGGGATTCTCCATTACCTCCCCACCCACTTCTGCAGTGTGTGTTTTCATCATATCCAGATGTGTTTCTTAGAGACGTCCATTTTGAGACATGATGTATACATAGTCCACCCTCCATGTAAATGAATTTCACATCTGTGCTGTCAGACAACCACCGACTAAACATGATAGGGAAAAATGCATTTGTAAGGACAAGGGGAGACCCTTGGAACTACTTCCTAACTAATGCAGTATTGCAGCTCTCTTTATAGCATCTTGGTTTGTTTTATACTGTGGTAACAATACCCGACACTGGGTACTTTATAAAGAAAAATTTACATCTATATCTATATCTATATCTTTGTTTCTTTGTTTTTGGTTTACAGTTCTGGAGACTCAAATCATGGTGATGGTATCTGCTCAGCCCTCAGGAGGGATCACAATGGTGGGCCCATGTGCAGAAGAGTGGTCACATGGCAAGACAGGAACCCAAAGAGTCAGGAGACGTGCCAGTTTTGCTAATAATGGCCACTTTCATGACACTAGGGAAAAGCCTCGATCTTGTTGAAGACCTAATTGCCTCCGACTAGATACCACCTTTTAAAGGTCTCTCAATATGGCCATACTGGGGATCAACTTTTCAGCACATGAACTTCTGGGGGACACTCTCAAGCCATAGCCAGACAATGTCTCATAGTATTAACATCATATTAATATTGAAAGTAACACACACACCCCAAAACCAAACAAGCATCTTGTTGTAGCAATTGTAGCATGTCACAGTGTGTCCCACAGAATACTCCCTTTTGCCTACACATTTTTACTTGAAAATGCTCATTGCCATGAGTCATTGGTCTGGTTTGAGGTCTCTGGCTTCGGCTACACCATCACTACTGGGTCCTCACCCGGACTCCTCTCACATATCCTGTTGTTGCCCTGTGTCCTGGAGACTCTGCAGCTTTAGATCTGCAGGACGAGCCTCTTCACATGCTCCAGCAGTTCATAGATAGGGTAGATGCTGGGGTGGGCCATCTCAAAGCCCTGAATCTGGGCCTGGGTGGTAGCTGAGTTGGTCAACCTGCTGGCTCTCCTGTACCCACACCACCAGGACAAGCTCTCCAGCACTGCCCCTGCTCGCTTACCCAATGCTGCAGCCAGCAAGGGGCAAGGCCAGACCTCCTGGGCTCATGCCCTTGGGGCTAGCTCATACCCCTCTCCTCATCCCTGCCACCATGGCCAGCGTTAGTACTGTTCATTGAACATCCATTGTACGTCAGGCAGTCTTAGTGACATTACATAAATTATACTAATTTATATACTATTTCTACAAAGTACTATCAGTGCCCCTATTCTGTAGAAGTAGATAATGATTAGAATACTTGTAACTTATGGAAGATTAAGTAATAACAAAGGGTGGGGTAAGGATTTGAAACCATGTCTGTCTGGTCCCTAAATCAAACACTCACAGGCCGGCCTTTGCAGATTTATTTACTCCCGTAGATGCAAATCATAGAAGAGAAGTGTAACCTGGCATTGATTTAGGGATGACTAAGGGAAGCTGAAGCAGCTGGAGCAGACATGCCTTCTCAGCTTCTGGGTTATACATATGTACCTGATGATGTTGATGATGAGGGTGTGTGTGTGCATGCGTGCCTGTGTGTGCACGTGTGTGCACGTGTGTGCATGCGTAATCCAACTGTTATGAGGTAGGCGAATGATGGATGGATGGGTGGGGTTCACACATAGCTAGGGTTTTAAGGACTGCAAGAGGACTAGCCTGCACAAGAGTGTGAAGTGTGAGTTGAAGGATTTGCTTTCCAGACAGAACAACAACTAGCGTGAATCCTGAAAGATACAGTACACTTGAAGATTGCGAGTTAGTATGAAAGACCCGTCTGTGGCTTGGAGGAGGTGTGGGCATGTCTCCAAAGGCCAGCTGCAGACAGTCTTCTTCCTGGGAAAGGAGTTTAGACTGAGTCCCGCAGCTGATGGAGGACCACTGGAGAACTACAGAAGAGTGACAGGATCTGGTTTTATGTTAGAAGTTTGACCCCCTGCATATTATCTCGGAAGTTTGTGACCTGACTTTTATACTGTTATTGTCCAGATAGACAGAGACGCTCCCTCGGGGAGAACACCTTATGCTCTCGTTTGGCTGGGATTTTCTCAGTGGTACCCAGCACTGCATATGGAGGGTTATACATCAAGGAAAGATGCTGTCAGAGATTGGATGGAGTCCACAAGAGGAGGAGCCCATTGCTCATGCTCAAATGGCATTTTACTCTTCTTCAGATCAGAAGAAAGTCTGTCTTTGTCTCAAACGCTAAGACGTTCTGTGGGAGAATTGTCTGCAGAGGTGAATTGATGCCTATTTGAATTCACCTAGTAAGCTCTAGAAAGCAAAATAAAATTAATTATTGGTCTTCTTTCCCCTAGCAGTTAAAGGGAACCCAACATTGTTGCCTTGGGTTCCAATGCGTGGAAAGAACACAAAACTTTGGGGGGTGACAGAGAAAGTGATGGAAACCCCGAGGCAGAGGATTTGTCTGTCACTTCTCAAGGTCCAGGCAGGCTCGGAACACTGTGCACCACCCTGCAGGCAATGCCTTTCCCATGGACGTGTATCGTTTGTAAACTGCTTGCCAGTCAGGGCAACATTTTTCAAGTGAGTAGCCTATGCTACCTCACACAACGCTCGTCAGTTATCAGCTGCTAGAAAGCACAGTTAGAAACCCTTAAATAATAAAACCATGCACTGAGACTTAGAAAGAAATCGAAACCTATTTTTTTACTCTAAACTTTAATTTCACTTTATTAAAAATGTATTTATTTGGTGCACAGAGGTGTGGGCATGGGTATGGGGGTCAGATGGCAACTTGTAGGAATTGGTTTTCTTCTTCTATGGCATAAGTTCCAGGGATCAAACTCATAGGGTCAGCTTGGTGACAACTACCTTTATGCAATGAGCAGTTACCCAACTTTTGTGTGTGTGTGTGTGTGTGTGTGTATGTATGTGTACGTGCGTGCATGCGTGTGTGTATATTAATACATTTTAAGTTGAAATAGAACTATGTCACTTTTCCCTCCAGCTATACTCTCTTGATCCTCTCCTATGTTTCCCTACTCTCTGGTTGATAACTTCTTTTTCTTTATTATTGTTACACACACACACACACACACACACACACACACACACACACACACGTATAAATGTATATATATGTGATACACTTATAATACAAGTCTATTTTTGGTGGTTGCATATATATATATATATATATACATATACATATACACACACACACACACATACACACACACACACACACACACACACACACACACACACACACACACACACATATATATATATATATATATATATATATATATATATATATATATATGGTTTTAGGTCTGACCATTATGCACCGGACAACCAATAAGGGAGTTCATCTCTGGGCACGACGAATTCTCCTTTTCCCAGCAGCCACTAGTTGCTTATTGTTTTCCGTCTAGGAGTGGAACCCTATAGAAGTGCCCGCCCCCACTGATATTGCTATTGTTCTGGTCATACTTTTGCAGCCAATTCTAGGTGTGATTGTTTCCCAGCAGACTTTCTGCTATTCTTGTTCTTACAATCTTTTTAATCTCCTCCTCTTCCACGTTCCCTGAGTTAGAGATGCAAAGGCCAGCTAATATATTTAAAAGATTATGTTTATTATTGTGTGGGAGAGTGCATGGTACTTGTATGTGTAGGTCTGCAAAGCATGGTAACATGTGGAGATCAGAGAGCGACTTTGGAGAGTCTCTTCTCTCCTTCCACATTTCATGGGTTCTGGAGCTCAAACACAGGGTGCCAGTTTTGCAGGTAAGATATCTTTGCTTGTTAAACCATCTCATTAAATTAAATTCCATTTTAGATTCAACGTTTGAGGTTATGGAGCAGCAGGTTTTTGCATAATCTTTTCTCAGGCGGCAAACGTTTCAGTTGTGTGGGAGAAGCTGTGTGTGACAGGTAGGGAGATGTCTCAAGGTTTTTATGGGCTTAGGAGCCAGACAAACATGACTTGGGTTTACTTCTCCAAGCACAAGTGCTCTTCTGCGTGTTATTCCATCTTTATAAGTATTAGCTTCCACCTTTCTTATGGGGTAGCTCTACCTGGGCCATAAGGTTGCTAAGATCAGATCAGAGAGAGGGAAAGCCCTCAGGATTGTGTCTGACGTGGACTAGCCACTTGATAATAGGAAGTTGCTGGTGAGGTTGGTGTTGTTAAAACTCAGGTGATCTAGCAGCAGTCCTGTACCAGACTGATTCAGTACCCTGTCCTTTTGACTCTGGCCAGCTCCTTATGCTGGCCCCAGTCCATCTTCCCACCCTGTCCTCTGTTAAGTATGTCCAGGTTTGTTACCAGCTTGCTTGACCAGCCCTGGGCATTTATCTCTCTGTCCCTTCAGTTTATCCTTCTGCCCTGAATTCAGAGTTCATACATGTCCTGGTAATGAAAGTCCTTTCCTCTGGAAGGTTTGGGATTGCCTTCCTTTATAAACTGCCCAGGTGTGTTCTGATGGAAGTTTCTAGAAACTGTGAGTATGCTGTTGTACATTACAGAGGCCCTACCACTACAGATGGAATAGGGTCGACAATCAAGGTTATTCCTGGAAGAAGGATTATCCTGAGTTACACGGTAAAGCCAGTGGAAGTACAGAGGTCCAGGCAAATGAAAGGCCGACAGGCCAGTGAGGGCCACAGCGATGCTCATGAAGAGAGAGCTGGAAAGGGGGAAGTAGAGACTGTCCCCCCTTGTACTCCAGAAAAAAAAATTCCTTCTGCCAACGTCTCCAGTTTTGCAGAGCGGGATACTTTCTGGACTTCTGACTTCCTGAGTGTAAGATAATAAATACAGGTTGTTTCAAATTAAATTTATTGTAGCTAATTACAATAGCAATGGGAAGCTAATATTATACCCCCACAGGCAGGCCATGGGCCTTCTGGAGGATCAGCCTAGACTTAATGACCCAACGACAGGGTGAGGAGGATTTCAGAACATTCCCAGAAACGCGGACAGGCCCACAAACAGTCATGACAGACAGTACCGTTTCAACTCGACTCTCACTTCTGTTTTTATCTTGAAGTGAGGAGAAACACACTTTTTACAATTTTTTGCTGAATACTTTTATATTTTCCTGGATCCTTTCTTTTGATTTTAGTACCAGGTACTTCATTTTCATGGCAAAGACTTTTTAAGGTGATTTAAATAATTTTCAAGTTATAGAAGCATGAAATAGTGATGAGGGTTTTCACATTTTTTATTTCCTTAAATTATGGTCCTTCTTATCCAAAAAATGACACTTGCGTAGGAAATACATAAACAGATGGTGAGACATTGCTCAGATAGAGATGAATTTGCCCACAGGGATTTTGCCCACAGTGTTCAGCCTCATTTCTGGGCCCTTATGCGTCTCCTTGGAGTTACGCCAAAGCTCGTGTCCTCAACTTGAGCTTGTGCCTGAAGATGGGAGGGCAGTGTCCTATAAAGAGCAGAGCAACCACAAGGGTACCATGTGGGGAATGAATGCAAGGATGAAGAAATGAATCAGCTGTTTGGGGCTGGCTCTCGGGCTTCCCTGTTCCTCTTCTTCCTCCTCTTCCGTATCTTTTCTCCTCCTCTTTTTTTTATCCCTTCTTCCTCTCTTCCTCCCTCTCCATCTTCTTTCTCTTTTCTTTTCCCTCTCCTTCTCCTTCCTCTTCTCTTTCTTAGAAAGGTTCTCACTATGTAGCCTAGGTTGACCTTGAACTTGTAACCCTGTCAGCCTCTTGTGAACTGAGTTCCAGGTGTGTACCACCATGCCTTACTCAGCTGGGTTCTTTGCACCAAAATACATTGGCCTAAAAGCAAATTCTTGTTTTGTTTTAGTAGTTTGTCGGCAGTAAAAAGAGAGATGTAGATAATCTCTGGTAGGCGACGACGGGATAGTCCTCACCCAGGAAGTTCAGCTGCCACAACTAATTCTTTTGCTGTGCTCATTCTACAGGGAGATTCAGAAAGGTTAGAATACAGCTTCCATCCATTCTCAGCTGATGCCTCAGGCAGCAATTCTCATTAGAGGTGAAGAGACCCTTTTCTTCTTGCATAGTGTAGGAACGACTGCTGCCTACCTTTGCATTCTGGAGAAAAAATGAGTCAGAGAGATAAGACGAGTGAAGCCCCGATACTCAACACTAGATGTTTATTAGAATATAGTGGAAGAAAGCGGTGCCTTCTGTGGACATCAATGGAAAATGACTAACTTCGTTGGGGATGGTTTTGTAAAGCACTGTGTATTCAGATGCTGACTCATGGGCCCAGAGATCCAGTTGCAGTCCCCGCCGTTGGCATTGTCAAGCATCTCCTGTTTCAATGTTGTGTAAAAATTTTCTGTCACCTCTGATTGGTTAATAAAGAGCTGATCAGCCAATAGCTGGGTAGGAGAGGAGAAGGTGGGACTTCTGATCCAGTGAGCCGGGCTCTGGTGGAGCGCAGAGAGGCAATTTACTGTGAGGTTGCATGGGAGAGTCTTGATGAGGAGACCTATGGAGTAAGAGCGGCCTGGGCAAGACTAAGCTGGCAGGTAACACTGCGTGACTGGGAAGTAGGCCAGGCCAACATAGTTGGGTTGGAACAGCTCAGTGTCTGCCCAGTTATAGTGCAAGAAGCTCATTAATAAATATACCAGGTCTTCGTGTCATTATTTCAGAGCAAGGGCAAGTGTAGAAAAGCCCCAGAATTTACATAAACTCTTCAAGATTTCTCTTTGGGAAGGTGGGATTAGACACGAGAGCCTAGAGGAAAAAAAACACAGATGGTTCTCAAACCTGAAGGAAGGAGGATCCATCCTAAGCCAGAGCCGAGTCATTCTGGGCCTTTCCTGGTGATCATGGATATGTGAACTTACGTCTTCCCCCACCACCAGCACATTTAGTACACTTATGCACAGAAAAGCAGTTCTGTCCCAGATTGAGGCTCTACTATACTACTTTCCCCCAAATCCACCCAGGCATTGCTGTTGCTCATGTTGGAACAGGTGGTACACAGGCATGGCTGTCCAGCAGGTGTCTGTTCTGACTGACTGGGGTTGATGCTATGGCTGCAGCTGTTCCTGGATATTTAGAATGCTATCTCTGATAAAAATACCAGAATCAGTCAAGGTTCTGATGCTTACAGCAAGTCACACCGGGTAAGCTGGGTCGCTGATAGAATTTGTTCCTAGTAAAGTTCATTTCGGCACAAATGTACTTGGAAGTGATGGCTCAGGACTCAAAACCCTCTCTCCCTGGCATCGCTGCTATGCGCTTTTTAGCCCACCGAGCTGCTTGTGCCTCAGGTGATGAGAAGCATTTTTCAATTTGATGGGTTTCATCTGCATTTTATTAGTCTATTTCTGGAAAAAATACCATTTGTACATCATTTTCTTTGCAGTCTTGTCTTTATTATCCCCTTCCCCCTCTCGGGTGGTGGGACCAGGATTTGATTTTCTCTTAGTGCCTGGCACATTTCTCATCCTCAGAGCAATTTACCCTGGGTGACAGTCCATCTTTCTTTCCTTCCCCCACGTAGGAATCCTCTGCCTTCTCCAGTCTTCTTTATTTCTTCCTTCACAGCATCCACCTCATCTCCTCTGACCTTTCTCAGCCCTACTATTCTTTATTGAGGCTGCGTGATGGGTGGGAATCTCCCAGATCACACCGACAGCATTTCTCCCATCTCTTGCCCTGTTCTCTCCCTTAATGATCTTACTGAACTGTCGTTGAATTTTAGGGGGTCTACGGTTTTCTTCTTGATACACACACACACACACACACACACACACACACACACACACCCACACCCATTACAAAATTCAGCGTGTGGCCATAACCTGAATATTCCCATTTGAGAGAGTATCTGCATATCTGCTAACCCATATGACTGATAGCATTGATGATAAGTAAGGCTTGTATAGGCTTGTGACTTTCAATGGCTTCCTCTTAAGCTTATTGATGGGTTAATAGCTTTGGGATCGAGGTCACCAAAAGGGAAAGTACATGTCTTTCCACCATGAGTCACCAAACCTTTTCAATAAATAGCCAGCTCTTAAGGATTTTCAGTTTCTCCCAGCCATGTAGTCTATTGCTGAGATTCAATTCAGCAATTGTAGCACAAAAGCAACCAAAGGCAGCACGTGAAGATATGGCAATGACTTGTTCTAATAAAACTTTATTGAAAAAGTTTGTTGCTGTTTTGTTTTGGATTTTTTTAAAAAAAATTTTTTTCTGTCTGCCATCTTATCTTTTCCTATATATTTGTTTATTTCTTATTTATCTCATGGTACTTTTTGGAAATGTTAACACTGTTATGTGCTTTAACATAAGGTTCCCCCCCCCAAAGCTATTTATTATTGATTTTTGTGTGTGAGTGTGGAGTATGTGTGTGGTATAGGTGTTTGTGGGTTCATGTGCCTGTGTACAGAAAAGGATGCTGGATATCTCTCTCTCTCACTCTCCATCTTAATTCCTTGAGACAAGGTCCCCTGACTAAACCTGGAATGACACTGGCAGCCAGGAAGCTAAAGTGATCCTCTTGCCTGTGCTTTCCAGGACACTGGACTTTTACATGGGTGCTAAGGCTTTGAACCCAGGCCCTCATGCTTGCATATCAAGCCCTCTTCTCTCATCATACGCCTCTGAAGCCCAGAGTGCCAAAGTCTTTCTCCCAGCTGGTAGATCCAATCACTGAGGGGTGATTGGGTCATACAAGCTCTGCCTTTTTTAGTGGGGTAACCCTTTGATGGCTTCACAAAGTGGTGGCATTACTGGGAGTTAGAACTTGGTTGGAGGATGTCATGGTGGATGTCCCTTGGAAGGGCGTCTTACCCCTGTCTCTTGTTTGCTTCTTCTTGATCGTGGAGGGTAAGAAGCCTCTTCCATATACATTCACCACCATGTTCTGCCTTATCATGGCTTAGAAGCAATGAAACCAGCCCACCTTAGGCTGAGGCTGCTGAAGCTGTGACCCTGAATAAGTCTTTCCTTCTGTAAGCTGTTTGCTCAGGCATTTACCATGGTCTGATTGTCATAGCATTCCATCTTGGGCTTCTTTAAGAAGTCACCTTTGGAGGGAAAGAGGGAGTGGTCTAGAAAGGGGTGTTTGGGGGGAAGGTGTTAACGTGCAATTTGTGGTATTGACAGAATAACCTTCATTTAGGTTTTCTGTAGGAAATTGGCTGGATTATAGGTTTGGTGATAACTTGACTAGGGAGATGGGAAATATGCTGATATTTTGCTAGGAACTGGTGAAGTTGAGTCACTTCATGTTTTTAGATTTCAATATTCTTTTCTGAAAATGGGATTATTTTCATGATTACATTATCATTAACTTTACTCTTCTACACAATTTCATTCCACAAGTCTGCTATCAGTTGGCTGCTGGCCTACACATTTGTATATTCAGGGAATTCTTTTAATATCTTTTGAAACTTTTTAAAGATTCATTTTATTTTTAATTCTGTGTATGTGGAGATGTCTGTGTGTAGGTTGGGGGAGTATGCACACATGAGTGCAGGTGCTTGTGGAAGCCAGAAGGGGGCGTTGGATTCTCTGGAATCAGGTGGTTGTGAACCGTCCAACATGGGTGTTGGGAACTGAACTTGGTGCCTCTGGAAGAGCAGTATGGACTCTTAAGCACATCTCTCTAGCCCCTCTTTCAATGATAGTGGAGATTATGAATTACCATGAAGTCTACATGTAGTAGAAAATCTAAATATTAACAACTTATGATATGGGTGCTTATTTTTCTTGCAATTTGTCTCAGCCTGATCTGTTATCTTCATAATATCAACAGAGCCCCAGAATCTTGTTATCTCCCCGTTTTCCTAGTCTTTTTTTTGTTTTTATTTAAAATTAATTAATTAATTTATTTTTGATACTTTATTTACATTTCCAATGTTTCCCCTTTTCTGGGTCTCCTCTTTGGAAATCCCCTATCCCCTTCCCCTCCCCACCTCTGTGAGGGAATTCCTCCTCCCACCTACCCGCC
>CM052710.1:26057009-26077552 GCA_028551405.1 Uromys caudimaculatus
GGAAGAAAAAGAAAGGAAGAAAAAGAAAGGAAGAAAAAGAAAGGAAGAAAAAGAAAGGAAGAAAAAGAAAGGAAGAAAAAGAAAGGAAGAAAAAGAAAGGAAGAAAAAGAAAGGAAGAAAAAGAAAGGAAGAAAGAAAGGAAGAAAAAGAAAGGAAGAAAAAGAAAGGAAGAAAAAGAAAGGAAGAAAGAAAGGAAGCTGAGCAAGCCAGGAGGAGCAATCCAGCAAGCAGCATTCCTTCCTGGCCTCTGCTTCAGTTCCTGACTCTAGGTTCTAGCCATGGCTTCCCCTGATGACTTTAATCTCTAAGTTAAATAAACCCACTCCTTTTCAAGTTGCTTTTTTCCCTCCTATTGCTTTTATTACAGCAACTGAAAGCAAACTAAGACAGAAGCTACTTTCTACCCTCAGGAAGGGAGCGTAAGAGGCTCTTCCTGGAAGTGGCCTTAGATCTGAATAGCTGGCACTGTAAAGAAGGGGCTCCATTTGCATAGGAGCTAAGGAGTCACTGGGAAGAAAAAGACCCAGGGCCCAGCACTTCTATTTTGAGGTTCCAAGTTAGGAGATACTCCCAGATGCATTGCATTGGGTCCCAAGATAATGTGCCCATTGGAGAAGGGAATGGGACCTCCGTAAAATATGGCTGGGAGAGTTGCTGAGCCTGGAGCAAAGGTTCTGCTTGTGACTGTGGCATTCTGAGTGCCCTCAAGTGTAAAACCCAGCTGAGCCACAGTGGAACTATCAACCATGACATCCAAGGATGCCCTTTGCTTGAGTCAGGGTCTCTACCAGCAACAGAGACAGCCAAAAACCATAGAGTTAAGCAGGCCATGAGCATGGAGCACTGCTAGTCATTGGGTCTGGTGGTTCTCCTGTTTTCTTTTTATTTAGCAGCTGGTGCAGAACTACACAAGCAAATCTGATGATTCTTAAGTCATTCAGGAAGAGGGTTTCTAGCTCAAGAATGGGGAAAACAAGCAATTTGCTAGTGTGAGAACATTCAAGCCTTTAGCTTACTTGTCCTTTATGCTGGTCGGTGGCTCATAGTCACTATAGTAGCCAACAGGTGTCAATTCAAAGAGCAGAAAAATGTCTTTGTGTACTATATAGCACAGCAGGGTGAGAAATAGCTATCAATTTGTTGTGTATTTCTTTTCTTTTAGGCATATATGAGCTGTACACAGTGGTGGGTTTGCTCAGAGGCAATCTTTCTGGTCCAGTGGTTATTCAGTCATACAAACTAGAATAACAACTGGGACTTTGTCAGGAGGGTGATACATATGTATACAATAAGCTCTTATCTTGAAGTAAGTGCATATTTCCTTATTATTTTTGCTATCCTAACTCTAATACTGAAGGAATCTTGAAGACTAAGAGTTCTGCTGGTATTTTTAGTCTGGGCTTCTCTGCAACACAGGCTGACAGCTTGTGGGTGACAGTTCCTCTGAGAAACAATAAGTAATTTGAGTGTATTCTTTATTCAGACATACCCCATGTAGATAGCTAGAGAGGCTTTGGGGACAGCATTCTAAGTGGGTTGGTGGAACTTCAGTTTTAAAAAATGCCCTGCCAGGGTCCTTCTTCCAGGACATTTTATTACAGACAGTTTGGATTCTATGCTGTATTTTCTTCAAAAGGTTTGGGAGGCACACATAGGTCCTTTGGGAGGCTCACATAGGTCCCTTCTATGTGTCACATGGGCCATTGCTCCTGCCTCAAATATTCCTCCCCAAGGCCTCCATCAGAGGACCTCTGGCCTCCTGGTTCACAGAAGTCACAGATCTTGCAGGTCAGCTCTTGGCACTGACTATAAAAAGTAAAGTTAATGCCATGTAATTCCAGGCCTGGATAAAAAACAGAGCCAAATCTTTTGGTTCCCACGGTGTGAGGATTGATAGCTAGATCACAAACTGGAAGGCTGTTCTGAAGGGGTTGAGATCATGGATCTGACATCATGCTGCCTGGGTGTGAAACTAGGTCTTGAGCATCAGTAGTGGGACCCTGGGGAAGTGTTGGTTGCCTAAGGTGTAAAATACTGTGGATCTAGGACAGGACATTTCACTGAAGATTGAGTCTGGGCTCGTTCTCCACTCAGAAGCAGTGATTTGCAATAGTTGCAGACTAGCTGCTCTTCCCTCTCTCCGGAGCACCGTCCTCTGCACACTTAACTGCACATGACTACCGGTGCCTGGGAATTTGCACAACTGCTGGACTGAATGCATGCATGCACGCATGACTTCTGAGAAGCCCCTCAACCCTCTCAGTCATTGCATCTGTTCATTCTACGTTAGGTGGGAATGTATACATATCTGGTGTCATGTCCAGTACTCAGACTACAAATAAGACATGGCGGATTACCCTGCCTAGGGGATGACAGCTCAGCAATTACAGACTAGTGCAGAAGTGTTTGTGATACAGGCACACACGAGGGGGGGGATGGGAGCTGATAGCCCTACTGGGAAGTAGAAAAAGCATGGAGAGGGGTGCTTAGCTGGAGGAAGGGGATATTGAAAGCCTGGGTCCTTTCTCTCATCTCCTTCCTAGCTGCCACAGTTGGAGCACCTCCACTTTTCCACACTCCCTGCCATGGTGCTTGACAAAAGCAACAGCTCCAGCTGGCCATGGGCTGTGATCTCTGCAACGGTGAGCCAGGGAGTGACAGGTGGCAAGGGAGGAACAGGAGGGGCTGCCTGTGGTGACAGTGTTCCAGAACCTTAACCAGGTAGCTCTGTTCACCTCTGCAGCCAGAGACTCAGGGCATGAGGCAGTGCTTGCTCTTTCTCCCCCCCCCCTTCTTTCTTTTAAATACAAAAGTATAAAAAAATATCATTTACACTCTGATGAATGTTTTTCCCAGGGCAGAGCTGTCAGGCTCAGAGACACGATGCTGTATGAAATGAGATGCTTGGTATGGATGGGCAATTACTGGTCCCAACGTGTCATAGAAAACTCAGAACTGCAGACCTGGACTCCTTCCGGGTTTGTTTCTCAGTTCCCAGGTGCACCGTGTGTCCTTGTGTATCTTGTTAGTCCTCTACTAGAGTCCTTACCTGTCTGGAATCAGGCATAGGTTCTCAGAGAACCACCGAACGTTGTAGAGTCACTTGTGCATGGTAGATGCTTAATTAATATGTGTGCTGTGAAATGTGGTTTACTTGTAGAAATCTCTCTCTTTTAAAGTAAAGAATTTAAGAGCGACTTTAAGAATTTAAGAGAGAGAAGAGTTCTCTATGGAAATAAGTCAGAAAGAGAATGGAAGGTGGTATCTGATCCTTTACAGGAGAAGCCTGGATCTCTTAGAGATGAAGAGCCATGCCCACCCAGCTGGCTAGAGAGATGCAGTGCAGAGACAGGAACCCACATTTAAAACCTGTTCTCTTTCTTTTACTCATTAGAGTTGTCATCCTTTCTCTATGCCTTACTGAACTATTTCTGCTCAGTTTTCTACATTGATGATGTATACATCCCTGTCTTGATAATGGTACACTGATGGCCCATCTGGGTTGTCAACTTGACTGGATCTGGGATCAACTAACAGACAAGCCACTGGACACACCTGTGATGGACCTTTGCCGATCTTGTCTGCTGAACCTGAGATCTGAAAGAAGGAGGCAGACTACAATCTGATGCTGCAGAGGACCTTGCTTCAGTTTCAGTGTGCCTCATACACAAATGTACTGAAGAAAGCAATGGTACAGGGAAGGTTGTCTGAGTTCAGAAAAAAACGTGATCCGAAAAACGTAAATAAATGTCAGTAAGCACATACATAATATTAACAGAGCAGCCCTTTCCTAGAACTTTCTCAGGACAGAGCAATTTACACACAATTGCCTGGCATGTACTATAGATTATATCTGGGAAAGGTAGAAGGCTGGATCCAGATTCAGGGTACACTGACCAGACTGGGTTCTACAGCTATGTTCTGGTATCCAACTGGGATAAACATGCCTTATAAATTGAATGTAAATGTTTGTCACAGGAGGCATGAAATCACATCCAAGAACAATTCAGGGAACAAAATGCACCTAGGGTCAAAGGTCCTCTGCCTTTTTTCCTGGAGCCTCTCTCACAGTTTCTCAAGCCATTGTTCGCCATGTGTCATTCTTTTGATGGTGTTCCACACATCTGTGAAGGACTTGTTTGATTGTGTTTTGTTTGTTTGTTTGTTTGTTTTTGATCAGGTTAGTTGAAGTGGGAATAGGCTGCTAAGTGTGGGTGGCACCTAATTGTGGACGCTGTCACAAAAGCAGACCCAAAGGCAAGGCTTTGCTTTTTCCTACTTACTCCGTTACTGGTGTAGTCATCTACTCTGCTGCTGCTAAGTCCAACCGTCTTTGAACCTAGCTCCCTCAGGCTTCCGGTGTGGCTGGAAGATGAATGGCTATGTGAGATTCTTCTAGGTCTTCAGTGCCAAATTGGGACTGCCCTGGGATCCAGCCTTATGGACTGGGGTCTGAATCTGTCTAGTGTGTAGATAGCCATTGTTGAGCTCCTCAGACCATTCTGTGGAAGCCATTCTAACACAGTCCCCATTGGTTCGGTTCCTCTAGAGAACCTCAATACTATGAAGCCACATCCCAGTATAAGATACCCAAACCTCAGGGCTGGACATGCATAACTGGTATGTGTGTGGGTATTAGCATATAAATTTCCAATTTTGACAAATCTCTCCACTCAAATGAAAGACTTACCTATTTTGCTTCTGAAAGCCACAGATTTAATACTTTTCTTTTCTTCAAAATCATTAACTTTTGTAGAATGTTTTTAAGAAGTCCAAGTAGTAGTTTGAGTCTTTGATCTCAAACATGTGCTGAGCTGTCTGGTTGCTTACAGACAGTACTATTTCCTTCTTGAGGTTTCTTAGAGGCTCACCAGATCTCTCTCTCTCTCTCTCTCTCTCTCTCTCTCTCTCTCTCTCTCTCTCTCTCTCCCTCCCTCCCTTCTTCCCTCCCTCCCTCCTCTCCTCCCACCCTCTCTAGCCCCTGTAGGTTCTACTATACCTTGAAGATTGTTTTCACTGTCACTCTCTAGGGCAGCCTGGTTGTTTAGCACTTAGTGATGGTTGAGCTGTGTGTTCCTAGATATGGACTGTTACGACCATTTTCTCTTGTTGGTGCCTGCTTTCCTCCTGAAAAGATTCATTATCCCCTTTCCATCCTTAGCTTCATGTGGGTGTTTGACAGGTCCTTTCTTGTCCTTCATTGTTTTCATCCTTTGGACACTGCAGGAAGGAGTCTGAGCTCTCTCTCATATTCAGCTTCTTGCTATAATTTCGTCTGGGTATTTATCATGCAAGGTTCTTTCTGAATAGTTCTGTGGCCAGAGTCCTGGAAATGGCCACCATGATTTGACAAGTGTTTTAATTTACTGGAAACAAGACAGGCTCTCTGGGGACTGGGGTTGTTCTTTGCCCTTCTCTGATTGGCGGAGAAGATCAGCGCGGACTCTTCTTGCTTGCCCTTGCTGTCAGTCAGGGAGCTTTAGAGCCAGCTACTCTGAGCTTGAGCTAGCCTTTCTCCATCCACAGAACTTAAAGCTGTGCTGCTGGACGCCAGCAGTAATGGTTCCCTGGTCTCAAAGCAACCCTGGTGTTAGGAGGGGGTCTGAATTCAGGGACAGAGAAATGAAGGTTGTGAGGCACAGTGTCAAACAGCTTGAGAGTTCTGAGTTCGAATCCCAGATCTGTCACTCATTGAGAACAGGCTTATTGGGCAGTCTTTTAAACATTCCCAACCTCTGGCTGGCTCCTGGTGCTTAGGGATAACAGTTAGAATGTTAGATAAATTGTGCCTGAAAAGCTTATCTCATAAGGCCTGGAACATGGGAGTTTCAATGAGAGGAAGACATCTCCATTTGCTGTGTTTCCCTACTAACCAAGTAAGCAATGCAGCAAAATTAGGTTTAAGGAACTCTCTGAGCCATAGGCTAGAGTCTGATGATATCTATTCTCTATCATTCCCTAGATATGTTCTTCAATCATTTCCTCCTCTCAAGCAGGCCCCTCCATTGGTAGGTAGCATTGCCAGTTTTGAGTTTTTAAAAGTTCTCATATAAAGTTATCCATTTGAAAGTGAATAATTCACAACATTATACACCGGCCGCCTCTGTCTAGTTCCAGCACATGTTCCATCGCTCCAAAGCCAAGCCAAAGCTAAATCGATTTGTATTTATTTACTCCTTTCTCCTTTTCATTTTCACACGCGCCTGTATGTATGTGTGCATGTGTGTGTGTGTGTGTGTGCACGTGTGTGTGTGTGTGTGTGTGTGTGTGTGTGTAAGCGCATATGCGTGAGTGTGCGCATGCGTATGGGGACCACGGCTGATACTGGAAATCATCTTCCGTTACCGTATTCATTGAGACAGGATCTCTCAAGCAAACCCGGAGCTTGTTATATGGCAAATCTCCCCAGCGGCTTCCTCTGCAGATCTCCTTTCTGTCTAGTGAGACTAGAATTACAGGTGGGCAGCCATGACCATGGTGCATTTACGAGGCTCCTGGGGACCCAAACTCTGGTCCTCATCCTTATATGGGAAGTGCTTTAACCACTGAACCATCTTTCCAGCTACTCAAGTGAGTATAAATATATTTTACATATATATATATTCATATATACATATATATATACACACACACACATACACATACACACACATATGGTACTTGTGGCATAAAATTGAAAGGGTACAAGTTGGGGGGTAGGGAAATAAAGAAGAGAAGTAGAGACAAACCAGCAAAATATTATGTACAGAAGTGGCAGAATGAAACTTTACTTCTTGTACACTAATTGAAAGACAAAACAGAAACCCTGTGTCTGTTAAGATGGTGTCCTTGTTCCCTTCTCTCTCTGTCACTGGCAACCATGAATCCTTATTCTATCTCTATGGATTTCTACACTCTAGTGTCACATGAATGGAATCATAGAATTGGTGGCCCTTGTGTCTAGTTCCTTTCTAGCATGCTTCCTTAGTGCGTTTTGAGTTCACCCATGTGGTATCATGTGCCAGCAGTCCGTTACTGTTTATGGATACATAGGGCCCATTGCACGAATATGTCATGGTTTGCTTATCCCCTTGCTGAGCACCTTGGCTGTTTCCACCCTTTGGCCCTTATGACCACTGCTATTGTGGACACATTTATACATGCACTTGTCTGAACACCTTCTTTTTAGTTCTTTTAGAATATAGTTGTTATTTATTTTAACTAACCTCTGCCTTATTTTTGTTTGTTAATTTTTCAGCACATTTTTCCAACAGGTTCCATGATGGACTGGTGAGGTGCAAGGGCTCTAGCTAGCACAGACTTGCTTCTTCATTACTAGCTGAGTAGTATTGACCTCTGTAAAATGGAGCCTATAATGACAGTGCCCACCTTACAGGAAGATCATATAGTTGAAGGGATGGATCCCCGTGGGACAGACTCTGTCTGATGAACATTACCCCTCCCTCACATTGCTTCTTTCCTGGAGTCTCCCTTTGGACGCCATTGTTTTAGGGTCTGTCACCTATCTCCTGAAGCAGCTAGTAGCTGAGGCTTCTCTCTAGGCAAGGACATTGAGAAACTGGGCTGTTGCTTTAACACATGGGGCCTCGGGAGTTTGGAGGGTCAGGTTCTTAGAAACTTCTGAAGCAGCAATAACCTAAAGCGTCCTTCTTCTTCCTTCTGTAGACCTCCCGCACCTACAACATGTGTATTCCAAGGCGAGGTGCTATGCCATCTTCCCTGTCAGGCTAAGAACCCGTGGAACAGGCAGTTATTTACTTTCACTACGATATGTCTGAGTATTTGCTTGCAGATGGGTTAAGGAATTTCCTCTCTTTCTGTGTCATAATAATCTTTATTTGAGAGTAGCAGAACATCACAATGGAAATTCATATGTTTCATGAGCTACTAGCACGCCCAAGGAGGCTGACACGGAAGGAAGGGTTTAAAGGCTATCGTAGGAGAATCACGGAAAGACAGTTTGAAACAAACACAAGTAGTAACTGTTGTCTACAGGGATCAAGAACAGGGGCCTATTACCTCAAGATTAAATAGGCTGCTGTTGAGCAGGTGTCCTTGGAGAAGTGTGTGTGTGTGCTGTGTGTATGTGTGCTGTGTGTGTGTGTGTGTGTGTGTGTGTGTGTGGTGTATGTGTGTGTGAGTGTGTGTGGTGTGTATGTGTGTGTGTGGTGTATGGTGTGTGTGTGGTGTGTGTGTGTAGTCTGTGTGTGTGTGCTGTGTGTGTGTGTGTGTGTGTGTGTGTGTATAAGTTTATTGGGGTCTTCATGGAAGGTTGTGGTTCCAGTTAGTCTTTTGAAAACAGCTTTTGCTGTCAGCTATACAGGCACAGAACCCCCTCATCCATAATATCTCTGTTCTCTCTGTCTCCATCTCTGTCTCCGTCTCTCTCCCCTGTCTCCCATTAAGGCTTGACAAAAGGGACTTCCTTTAGATTCTGATGGTTTTCACATATGTTTATCAGACTTGAAGCATGTATTGGTACTTTGTTCCTATTTATGATCAATAATATTCCATTATACATATATACCACAATTTGGTTAACTATTTGTCAATTGTCATTTGGGTTGTTTCTACCATTTGGCTCCTATGAATTCTGTAGCAGTGGCTTTCATAACTTTTATTTATTAATTAATTTACTGATTTATTTATTTATTTTTGGTTTTTTTTTTTCATGACAGGGTTTCTCTGTGTAGCCCTGGCTGTCCTGAAACTCACCTTGTAGACCAGGCTGGCCTCGAACTCTGAGATTTGACTGCCTCTGCCTCCCAAGTGCTGGGATTAAAGGCGTGCACCACCACCACCTGGCTACAACTTTTATTTTTTAATGAATGAGAAATCTCAGACTGAGAGGCAAAAGATAATTGCTAGGTGCCATGGCCACATGAATTGTAGAGCTCAGAATTTATCAGGCTGGTCGGGTCTGGGAACATTTGGCTCTTCTGCTGTGCACCCTGCCTCTCTCTCTGTTGTCTGTGCACTCTGCCCCCCTCCTTGCTGTATACACTGCTACTCTCTGCTGTGCACATTGCTACCTTCCTTGCTTTGCGCACCACTGTGCCTCCTGCTTGGCCCCCTGCCACCCACTCCCATCCTGAAGCCCTCCCACTTTCATGTGATCTGTGTGGAGACTAGCGAGTGCCCATCATCCCCAGAGTACCTGCTGGGCTTGTTGTAGCCTCCGCTCTGAGCCTGGCTCTTCTGCTCGTCTGGCTGGCTCACCCTTCCGCCTCCCACTCACTGCAGTCAAGCTACCTGCGGATCTTATTGAAACCCAGTTTCCTTTACTAAAGCTCCCCACCGAGCTTTTCAATCAAGACCTTGTTCTTCATTCCTGAATTTCCTATCATTCTTAAAGTCTCTGCTCAGGGCCTCGCCTAGTACAAGTGGCCTCTTGTGGTGAATTACAAGAAGGTGTTCTTTCCCTGTAGGCTGATGAATTGCAAAACACTGTCCTTAGTCACCCCCTCAGCTGGACACTTTTGTGCTGTGTGCAGGCTGTACAATCACACTCAGCCAACTTGCCTGGAGGTTCCTAAACAATTCCCGAGTCACATAGAGGGCAGGAGCTCCATGCTCATTCATAACCGGTCCACAAATGGACCTTAAACTTCTTAACACCGGGAACTGAACTGGGGCTTGCTCTTTAGATTTTCACCATTGTACCTAGTCCAGGGTCCAGCGCAAACCCTCCAGTGTCCAGCAAATGAAGTAAATGAGGGGAAGGGTTGGGTCAGTCCTCAGCTCTGAAGGGAACACAACAAAACTCTGGCAGATGAGAGCTGGCTGACTTTACAGGGAACTGGGGCCACATTGACCCCTATAGCATTTGGGTACATCACTGCTGTGGTTCCTTTACGTGGGGTGGGTTTCTCTCTGGAATGCCAGCTTCTTTCTTATTCACCTGACCACACTTTGAGCTTTACCAACTCAAGTGAGTTTGTTAGAAGTGATGGGGTGTACTCAGGGTAGTGTGTTACAGCAGACTTCTCTCCCAGAACCCTCTACTGGAACCAGTTTTTCCCTTGTACATATTCCCCACAAGGTCTGTTCTCTCTAACCCCCAATCTCTAGCCCAATCTCTCTGAAAACAGTGCTAGTTTTCATCTCTAACATTTGTACCAGTGAGGTATTTCCTAAAACAGGCTGTGGCTGTGTCTCCTCTATTCCTGCTCCTTAGAGGGTGGGGTTTGTGCCTAAAACCCTGGGTGCTCACCGAATGGCTGTAGAATCAGTGTTTCTAGGTACACGCGCCTTTCCGTACACAGCTGCAGAATCATCTGTCTTCTTTCTCTTGGCTCTTCCTGACATTTGTTTAACACCTTCTCTAAGCTTCTTCTCACCTTGTCTCAGGGCTTGTTTTCACAACCTGTTAGGATATGAGAAGCAATGATTCTATCCATTTCACTCATGAGGCACCTGAAGACCAGGAGGCTGGAGCGTCTTGTCTTGTTGTCTGGTGATGGTGTAACGCTGACACTTGGGCAGAGTGCTTTGGACAGAGTGACTGCTTGGCTATTCTTTAATCCTCTTAACTCCTGCCTGAAATTAACTATTCATGGTCCTCAGAATCCTGATGAGTCTGAACCCTGAGGTGAAGAGACTGAGTTTGTGGGGTGGGTTCTGTGTCCTCACCAGCTCCCAGCACCCAGCAGTGAAGGGTTTGCTTGCTTGCTTGCTTATTTATTTATTTAATCATCTCAGTTAACTACTCTGTCATTCTAATGGAGTCTTTGTTCAGGGGTCAGGTGGCTTATACCTACCAGGATTTGGCTGGCAAATATAGTATGGAATAGTGGCATTCACTCTTAGCCAGTATCAGGTTTACCCAGAGAACATTTAGATCTAGCAACACCTATCCAGGTGCTACTATTACCAGCATATCAGATGACTCAGATGGGTGGCCAACATTGCAGATGGCAGCTTGGACTAACCGATGGCTATAAAGATTCCCCAGATGGCTTGGATTCAGAGACTTAGATTTGATTGGCTGTGAACCATTGACACAGTTCCTATTGAGTCCCACTACTAACTATTTGGACTGTAATATCATACACTGGATGCCACACGAGCTATGGACGTTTATCGTTCATAATTATGGAGGGCAGAAAGTTCAAGGTCAAGGTTGATTTAGTTTTGCTAAGACCTACTTTCTGGCTTATAGATGATTCTTGCTTGCTATGTCTTCCATGGTGGAAGGGCGAGAAGTCTGTTTTGGTCCTGTGTTATAGGAGCAGGCATTAATTCCATTCATGGAGACCTACACCCAAGACCTAACCACTTCCTAAAGGTCCTACCTCCTGACATCTTGGATTTGAGAATTTCAGAATGTAATTTAGGGCCGGGTCCAAACATTCAGATCATAGCTGGTCTACTTGGGTGAATTGCATGACTATAGCCCTATGCAGAAGAATCCTTCCATCCAACTGAGAGCATGTTTACCTGAGGTGTCTCTAGTCTCAGCAGGAAGGCTACTAAGCCATCCTCTTCTGTAACTTCCTGGTTCCAGTCCTCTCCAGCTTTGTAAACCTGGGTGTGCATCGTTAGCGGTCTGATCCTTAATTTCTTTATCTGTTAAGGCCCAGAATTGCTGGCAGACCTTCTAGGTATGTTGAATAAAATAATGTGTTTGATAATGTGTAAAGGGAGCCATCACCATGCTTGATACAAGAGGCAGTTCATAGTTCTTAACTGAGAAGAGTCAAATGCTATTATTCTCTATACTACAGGAATAATCTCTATATTGTACTTTTGCAATACCTACTATTTGCAGAGCACTGTGACTGATTTATTTCTCTGTGCATAGGGATAAGAGATGCAAAGATGAGTAGAGAGCTTATCTCTGCCTTTAGGAAACTTCAAATTGCTATAGAGACAGAAAAACATAGGACTACATGAAGTTCTTTATTTATTATATATATTTCTTTTTTAAAAAAGATTTATTTTATTTTGTGTGCACTGCTGTTTTGCCTGCATGTATGTCTGGGTGATGGTGTCGGATCCCCTGGAACTGGAGTCACAGACAGTTCCTGAGGTGCCATGTAGGTTCTGGAAATTGAACCTGGGTCCTCTGGAAGAGCAGCCAGTGCTCTTAACCACTGAGCCATCTCTTCAGTCCCTGTTATATATATTTCTAATATTGGGATATTAAAGATGCAATCTTTAATATGCTATGAGCTCAGATGGTGGAAGAATTCTTCCAAGCACATCTTGAGAGATCAAGAAACCCTTAATCTGACATCTGAGCTGTTGTTTCAAGGTTGTGTAGCATTTTCATAGATGAAGAATGCTGCAGCCTCAGTGGTGACGAGAGGCCAGGTGGCTGGAGAATGTAGGTGTCTAGAAAACAGCCAAGAATCGGGGATCGATGGTCTCCTGCATAACGGGACCTAAACTTGCATTTCTTTACCTCTGCTGAGAACTCATTAATGAAGTCTTTGCTAAAGAACTTGGTCTTTTAGTCTGAAAACCACTGGGGACCACTGAAGTTGTTAGTCTTGGGAGATGTACTCAGGTTGAAGGTTTTGGTTTATGGCCACCAGGTATTTATTTATTGTGTGTGGGTGGACTGGCAATGTCTAGGTGGAGATATGTCCCTCCCACCTCCCAGAAAATTCCTGAGCGACTTCTCATTCCAGTTAGGCTCTAGATCCAGTGTGCCCAGAATGTGCTGTTCCTGGAATCTGTTTCACTGCCAATTAATTTCAACTGCCTTCCCTCAGATTTTCTGTTTAGTTTTGTATCCATGCCAATAGAAAATGTTTTGTTTGGTTAGCTACCCAGGCCTCAGCCCAGCCTGCATTTCTTACAACCTCTTTTTAGTGTGAACGCAAATTCTTGTTTCAAGCAATATTGGTATTTTTGAATTCTTGATATCCAGAGACTTTCCCTTACCTGGCAACTAGAGATAGCAGACCTGCTGGGTGGATTTTGCCATAGTTTGGGCCTGACATGAGGAGGGGTGGGACAGGGCGTGATACCGGACTGCACTGATATGGGGGGGTTGTGTTGCCAGGAAAGACTCAATAAAGCAAGAGTTGGCAGGGCTGTAATGTGCCCAAGATTTTATTTAATTATGTACCTAGCTCATCTTTCCAAACTCCTGACTTTCAGCTTGTTTTTATTTATTCAAAAGCAGTTTGAGGAAACTTGCAAGTTGAATAGTGGGCACACATACATACACACACACACATAACACACACAGAGATGCTCACACACATGCAAACACAGACACTCATACACACACAGATAAACACACATATAACACACACAGAGATGCTCACACACATGCAAACACAGACACACACACATGCAAACACAGACACTCACACACACACACACACAGAGATGCTCACACACATGCAAACACAGACACACACACATGCAAACACAGACACTCACACACACACACACACATGCAAACACAGATACACACACATCACAATAGTAGAAATGGAAAAATAGAAGGGAAGGAGATCTAAGAAGAGGGGTTTTACTTTTCTATCGCTATGGCAAAAAAACCAAAACCAAAACCAAAAACCAAACCAAACCAAACCAAACCAAAAACAAACCAAGGCAATTTATAAATGAAAACATTTAATCCAAGGCTCCTGTTTACAGAGGATTAGCATCTATAACCACCATGCAGGGAACATGGCAACAGGAAGCAGGCGAGGTAACTAGAGCAGTAGCTTAGAGCTCACAGCTTGAAACAACTATCATGACACATATATACATACATACATATATATACATATATGTATCATAATACACACACACACACACACACACCCTGGGAACGCAAAGCCCACCCCCAGTAACACACCTCCTCCAGCAAGACCGTAACAACCATAAAGGGCGGTGAGGAATAAGAGAGGATTATGGAATCCATATGATGTGAAGCATGGGGAAGAACTAACTGGGGAGAGGAGAGGGACCAACCGATAAGAGGGGTAATGGAGGACTGTGTGTGTGTGTGGGGGGGGTAATGGAGTACAGTGTGTGTGTGTGTGTGGGTGGGGGAATGAATAAGAATAAACATAGTAGCATAGGCATTGAAGCGCCATAATGAAACCCACTGCTCTGTATGATAACATAGAAGACTAAAAGGCAATAAAGGGAAGGGGCTCCTAGCACTCTCTGTAACATGGCTGGAGGTGGAGGGCATTACGCCTAAGTGAGTCTAACCTGTACTGAGTTGAGTCTTCCACAGCGGAAGTTAGCAAGAATGAGCGGTTCTCACATGAATGGGCGTCAGGCTCACGAGCGTTTGCCTAGCTTCCCCCTCAGAGTGTAAACACCTCTTGGTGCACGGATGAACTCCAGTTTTCACCAGTCCCAGGGGTCACTAGTGGTTGGAGACGTGTTTCACAAGACTTGAGGCTGGCTTTCCCACTGATGAGCATAAATCCCTGACTTGGTCATTTGGTCTTTAAGAAGCCAGTTCTGCATTTACAGTATGGGAGCAGCATTGGGGGTTGAGTGTTTGAAATGATACAGAGGGAAACACTTAGCACAGGGTCTGGGCCACAGGAAACATGCTTCCCAGGATGTGGTGTACAAATGTTTCTTTGGCTGGAGTCTTGGCAAATCTTCCCTTATGTTTAAGCTGCTAGTCACTGAGGGTATGAGAATGAGTTTGGACTCCCAGAATCCTACTCTTAAGCTTTCTGGAGCAAGAAAACTAGGGCTTCAGCATGGAGGGTTCACTCCAGGGATGTTGGTGGTGTATTAACCACGTAGTCTATCAGACTCCGGCCCTTGCATGGCTCCCCTGCCTGGATTCCAGGTCATCATCACACAGGAACATTTAGTCCATCCAGCTGTGGTTATCCTGTTGTTACCATGGAAACCAAACTGCTACCTAGAGAGATGGGACTGAGGCCTTAATGGCCTTAGAAACACAAAATGTGTTCTCCAGAGACAACTTCAAATTTTCACTTCCCTCTTTCTGTCATTCAGTTTTCTCTGCCTGCTCTTGTGTGCACGGTTACCCTTCCCCCTCCCATCTGATTGAAGGAAAATGATAGTGCACCCTGAGTTTCAGATCCCTTCCAGGAGAAAGGGACATCCATACCAGCCAGTGCTCTGACAGTTGAAACCAGATGTTGGGCAAATTCCACAGAACACAGCACACTGTGCTTAACCCATCCTCAGCTTCCTAGATGGCAAGATGTGTTCATAGACTTGCTTCTTGACATCCCCGTCAGGCCAAGTTCTAGGGAGTTTTATACTTCAAACACTTTTGTTCTTGAAGATCATTGTGTCTCAGGCCTGTAATCTAATCACTGAGATGGCTAAGGTAGGAGAATTGTGAGTTCGAGGTCGGCTTGGGCTACTTGTGTCAAAGCAAACTAAATCTGCAAAAAGCAGATTTTTTTTTTTTTTCATACAAGGTCTCAGGTAGCCCAAGCTGACCTCAAACTCATAAACTTCTGATTCCCTGACTTCTACCTCCCTAGGTGGTGCTATTACAGGAATGAGCCACACTGTCCAGTTTATGAGGTGCAAGAGATTGAAACCAGGGCTTTGTGCATGTTTAGGTAAACACCCTGCTAACGGAACTGCATTGCCATCTAGCTAATCCTCATTGCTCCCATGTGGTTTGAAGGTGACATGTCTGCTCTCTTGCCTTGTACTTTAGGAACCCTAGGGGATGTAGAGAAGGCCCTTTTTTAATTGGTCTGGAAGATAGGAGAAGAGACCAGTCTGTCTTATTTCAAGTTCAGTCAATTGAGGTGAAATTCTCCCAAGGCTTAGGGACATCAGGGATAGCTGGTCACTTGAGTTTTCTTTAATCTGCCCCCACTTTGACTAAAGGACTATGAGAGAGCTGGGTTGGAAAATGTCATTATGTGAAGGTCATGGAGCATGTTTTGTCCTAGCCTCAGCCCCGGAGAGATGAACCAACCTGCTCAGGGTCTCAGAGGACACTGGTAACAGAAATGGACCTGAGAGCCCAGGTCCCTGCAGTCTGGCTTCCTTGTGCTCCTCCCTGGCACCTCCTTGTCCCATCTGCAGAACACCTGTTTCTCTTGATGTTAGTCTAGCATCCCCAAGTGATCAATACTAACCCCTTCCTGTGAAGGGAAGCATGACTGGCTTTTGATAAACTTCTGGTGAGCAGGGCACACAAATGCTCCCTGGGCATCCTGTGTAGTGTGTCAGATGCAGGCACTGTGCTGTCATAGTTAAGAGCTATGTCTACAAAAACTGATAGGCTGATTGGAACCGCAGTGGTGTGGGGCAGGGGAGAGCTTGAAAGGTTGTAGGTCCAGAGCCCAATTACCTTTCCCTTAGGCTAGCATTAGCCCCCTAAAAAGCCATCCTTTGCCCACCTTTGTGTCAGAACCGACATCTTGTGGCGGATAGGTAAAACCCCTTCTGAATTTATTAATTTATCAGATCACTAGCTTCCACCAACTCTAAAGCTAAGAATGTCATCAGATAGCACCTGGAACCTATAGGAGAGATTGTAACCCCTATGAGACACACTTACCCATGCATTTTACACTAAGTCTTACATTATACCTTTCTTTGCTCTCCTATGATAAAACATGAAACTGCTTCTATATGGTGATCCAGGCCTGTTTCTCAGGCCATGGTCACTCAAATTTGGCTCTAGAAGAAATGATCTCTTATTCCACTTTTGGTAATAGTTATGTTGTTGTTGTTTGTATCATCAGAACTCACAGAATAGTTATTAATATCTCCAGTGTACAGATCAGAAAAATAAAGTAGCTTACACAGGGTCAAGTGGTAGGCAGGTAGCAGGATGAAGTCAATTCACTTTCGTATTTCTCAATGTCATTCTGTGTCACCGGCTCCTGTCACAGACTAAGGGAGACTGTGATCCCAGAGCAAGCGGCCAGCCGCACAGTGCAAGGCTTGCTTCTCACCCTACACCTTTTGTAGATAATTCGATTTCTGAAAATCGAAGTAGGCCTAGATTCCCATGTGGCTCAGGCTGTCCGATAACTACCATTAATGCAAAAAGTAGAAAGAAAGATGCAGCTTAGCACTGCATTGTAATGATGAGAGAGCTGATTGAAGTTTTCATTACCAATGTACCGTGCCCCTAGGTGGGTTTCCAATACATCTTCCCTGTCAGTGCTGTTTGTACAAACCCACCTGTCGGTGCCTCCTCTCTTGTTGGAGACTGTGACAGGGAGGAGAGATGAAAGTTATTTTTAATTTGGCAACCAACCGAACATCCAACGCTTCCCTTCCAGTAGCAAAGCCTATACGTTTTCTCAACAGGGTATTAATTATCTGGTTCTGGGACTGGACAGACAACCTGTTCCAGCTGCTCTGGTTGCCCTGCTGGCTGGATGCAATTGCAAGGTGAACCCAGCAGGACTCAGGGAACTTAAGCAGGAGGCATTCTCTTTCTCAATAAACTCAGGCATGGGCGTTGGGCAACTTGTTAAACGCATTTATTGATTTTTTTTTGACAGTAACCAAACACAGTGAGTGACCATTATAAACAAGAAAAGAAAGGCATTCATTTGTACTTTGTGAGATCTGGCTGCACCTGGAGAGAAAAGATACCCCAATTTCCCAGGAATTTACAAGGCAAAGTGCATTCCTTTGGGAGCATCACAGGGGTTTGGGGGAAATGGCAGTTTTGAAACGCAAGGAATCTGTCGCCTGCTATGTCAGGCGAAGCTCACCTGGGATGAAGGATCGAGCCATGGAGTGGAGTGAAAGATATACCTGCTTAGCAAATGCATTCCTGCTTGCCACAAACTCAGTAAAAATGGCTGCAAATGAACAAAACATGGAGATGAAGGGACATGGGAGATCCAAGAAGGTAGCTGCATGGGGCTAGGGCTTAGCCTGGCAGGAAGGAGAACAGACCAAAGCCAGAAAAATGAAATCAACGCATTAAACACATTTATTGGGCTGTTAACAATAACCAAACACAATGTATGACCTTCGGAAAACAAGAAACAGCGAATGGATCGATTCTGATCTCGGGCAAGTCCTAGTACAGTTATGTGACAAAGAGGGAAATAACTCCATTCTTATAGTCTGCAGTGATAAATATATACAGCATATAGCTCTTTGATGTTTATCCTTTTATTTATTTTTTTGAAGATTTTCTTTTTAAATCATTGAGTAAACAGAAGAATCGTAATCTAGAAATAAGTGTCCCTGGTCAGCTTTGTCCTGGCTCACCTGTCCCAGCACCCTCAGAGTAGCCCAGGACACTGTCAGGTATGATGCGATGCGAGTCCACTTGATGCTTTTAGAGTGGTGTTTTTGTCCCCACTCTCTTTTGGAAGAATTTTGTATATACAAAGGCTGAGAAGTCTCATTGGGTTGAGTTATTAGTTCAGGAAAACGGTATCAAAATTGTAATCAGGTTAACTGGTGTTTTCTTCTAAGACCTTTGATGAATGAATGTTTGTTTCTGAAACTTGGCTTTCCCATCATGGAGGTGGTGTGTGTGTGTGTGTGTGTGTGTGTGTGTGTGTGTGTGTGCGTGTGAGTGTGTGTAGAGAGATGCACTCCTCTGAAACATTTTTGCAGACAATTTTCATGAAAAGGGGGCCAATCCAAAGACTGAAAGGCTCAGGGGAGGAAGGACAGGGAAGGGGGCATTCTGGGTTACGTTGATTCACAGTTGTAGAATTTCACTGAGGTGGGATTCTTCTTGGCTTAGTTCCCTACTTGAGGAGCCATTCGTTTACTGGAAAGAGAGAGAGAGAAACAAAACCACACACACACAGATACACATAACACAAAACAAGGCACAACTGAATTAATCGCATATTCTTAAGTACTACTCCCTGCCCCAGGACCTTTTAGACTTATGCTTTTCAGGAAGCCAAGGGCTTCAGGTGGCTACCAAGAAGCCAAATGGATGAGAAGAATAAATGTACTTGTGTTATCATTAATCTTGTCATACTTCAAATGACCAATAGCTGAGATAGGTATAGCTTATTTTTGTCAAGTAGTAAGTTCTACTCAGGGGTACTGGTTTAGACCAGAGATAGGAAAACTTTAGTTCCTCAAACTAGCACATTTCCCCCCTTTTTTTTTTTTTTTTTTTGGGGGGGGGGGGTTTCAAGACAGGGTTTCTCTGTGTAGCCCTGGCTGTCCTGGAACTCACTCTGTAGACCAGGCTGGCCTCGAACTCAGAAATCCACCTGCCTCTGCCTCCCAAGTGCTGGGATTAAAGGCGTGCGCCACCACTGCCCGGCTGCACGTTTCCCCTTTATTTGCATGCTGACCGTAGCTGAGGTCATGCTATATCATTTGCATGCTACCTACGGCTGACTTCACACTAGGTCATTAGAGTTGAACAGAGAATATCTGACCCCCACACCTAAAATATTTGATTCCTGCTTCTTTATAATAAAAGTGCCACACCCTGCTTTGGGCTCCAACTTCTCTGTGGTTAGGGTCATATCTATATTTATTACCACTGGACCACGACTACTACCAAAGTGTGCCCAAATCAGTGAGGAATAAGGAGAAAGGTCAGTGATGGAGCTGGGTATTTGTCCTGTCGTGGTGGCCGCAAGGGAATAAGGACTCTATTGTGTAGGTGTCCTATGAGTGTCTAAGAGAGAAAAGGGGTGAAAGGAGCCTAGGGGAAAGAGGAACAAAGTAGTTGGGGTTTAGGGGCAGCAGTGGTATTGAGTGTGGCAGTGTCCTTCCTGTCAGAGCTCCTACCACGGGAGATAGGCCTAAGCTAAAAGCGGTACCTCTGGCCTCAGTGCTCTTCCTGGGGCCTCTACACTCACCTCTGTACTGCAGCTTCTGGGCCCTGTTGTTAGGACAGTCCTTCCCCTGTAAACTGAAGTTGATGTTGGTGCGGATACAGCGATTGTTGAGTGGCTGGACAGGCCTGAAGTTGTCACTCATGCTCAGAAAGATCTGCGATGGCTGATTCTGGCTGAGGAGGCGTAGGGAATGCATCTGGGAAGACAAAGAGCGGTGAGACCCAGCCACTCGAGACATGCTGGAAAGAAAGGCCAAGTAGGCTGTTGCCTGGCCAGGCAGCATTGACTATCTGGAAAAGGTCAGAAGTCCTCAGAGCCCCTTTTCCTAGCTGAGCTGAACTGACGAACAGTACATAGATGCCTTCAGACACCCAGTCTGCATCTGACTTGCTAGCTCATGGGCTTTGAACAAGTCATTGATCCTCATTCTTGAATGAAATGAGTTTCTGCAGCATGGGTTTCCAGTCAGCAGTTTTGGTTTTCTCTGATGCCTTGACTCTATATGGTTACTACCCACTCCATAGTGGTTGGTCTGTTAAACTAAGCTAGACCACTGCAATTTCTTTCTTGTGAAAACGGGCTGTTTACCACAAGACAGTGGAAAAAAAAAAGTAAATCAAATATGCTGGAAAGAGGAGGAGGAGGAGGCAAGAGATTGAGGGAGGAAAAGGATGAGCAAAGGAATGGGAAGAGGAAGAAGGAGGAGAAAAGAGGGCAGGAGGAAGAGGAAGGGGCCAGGGAGGGCAGGAGGAAGAGGAAGGGGCCAGGGAGAGAAGGGGCCAGGGAGGGAAGGGGGAGGAGGGAAGGGGGAGG
>CM052710.1:26077652-26191487 GCA_028551405.1 Uromys caudimaculatus
AGTCACTGTTGTGTTGTTTCATCCAAGAAGGATGATCCAGTAGGATCAGGGACTGGAAACTGCCTGTGGTTAGGCTGTGAACATTAGATCTTGCCAAGGAGATGGGTGCTGCCTCACTTGCTCATCCTTCCTCTGAGGCTTTCGAGATACTGGTGATCAGGTGCCGGACCTGGGACAGATGTACGCAATCTACCCTCATCACGGGGAGAGGAGGAGGGTGGCAAACCTGCATTGAGCCTCTGAGCAGAGCTGGCACAGGCTGGTTCCTATGCAGTTCTTAAACAACTCCCACATTCAAAACATGTTTGTGAAATGCTATGTACCATGTTACCTCCACTTGGAGAGTGACACACACACATTATTATTATTTTTTTTAAAGATCTGAGAAGTCCCCGAATAATGAAATCGACATAGGTTAATTCTTCTTGTCTGCAGAGCTACAGGATGAACCCAGAGTCTTGTCAATGCTGGGCAAGCACTCTACCACTGAGGTTGATTTTAGCTTGTATAGGTTTAAAAAAATGTAGCTTAAAAGTTGTTGTGTTTTTTGAGACAGGCACCCATTCTGCAGCCTGGGCTTGCCTAGGACCTGTGGTGATCCTCTTGTCTCAGCTTCCTTACAGGAGTGAGCCATTATACCCATTTGCATCTCCGTCTGTACACTGAATAGTCTATCTATAGAGTGTGATTTTTGGAAATGATTCTGTTATCTGATTTCCCTCGGGCAGGTGGAGTGTTTTCATAAGTAGTTCATATTGGTCCATTTCATATGCTGACTCTGTACACATAGGTGGTGTGGGTTTAATTGTGTGTGTAAACTGGAGACACTGGTAATCTGTGATACTTAGGATGTGACCTTACTGGGAAGTAGGGCTTCTTCTTTTGCAATCAGCTAAGTTAATATGAAGTAATGAACGTTAGCATTTTCATTGGTTATGACTGGAGTCTTTTTAAAAGAGGGTGGATTTGGACAGAGATGCAGTCACACAGAAAACACCAAGTAACAATGACAGCAGAGTCCTGGGGGTGCTACATCTCATGCCAAGGAACACCAGAGATTTCTGGCAAACCATGAAGCCAGGAAACAGGTATGGCAGATTCTCACATTCCTCTGTGGGAACCAACCCTTCTCACTCCTTCCTTGGGGTTTCTCTGAGGCAATCGTGTTTCTGTTATTGGTGTCACCCAGTTTACCCTTGATGGTTGCACAAATCCTGGTCGATCAATGCAACCGTCTCAGAACCTACTCAGTCAGTCTTCACTCTCTCTTCCCATTGGCTAAAGAACTGAAGGTGAGCTCACCTGCATCCTGGTTATATACACGGGCTTGTTCATTATGATCCAACTCGCTGTCTCATAGCAGGGCGGGATAGTCATCGACCCATCATAAGTGATGAAGCTAGAGGTCTCTGGGTATAGTTCCTCTATATTAAGTCCCTGTAGTAAATATGCATCATCTGGAAAGGAAGGTAATCAAGTCAAAACTTAGTATCTTGATAAAGTATTGCTGATACATCTTTATTATATAGAATGGTAAAGTCTGTGTATGTTTTCAGAAGATCCTATCTGCTAACATCTCCAGTAGCAAACAGTTCCATTGTTATTCTCCTCACATAGCTAGTGTTTTATCCTTTATTTCCTAATGTTTTAAACCACGGGATTTTATTTGTTGTTCACACACAGTCCAGGTGGCTGAAGGCTCCCCTCTAGGTCACAAGTTGTTCGCACTTGTGACTCAGACCCTTCAAAGGGCCACTGACTGGTTGTACTGTGACTGAATGAAAAATAGCTCTCGTAAAAGATGATGACACTCATATTGCTCCATTCCAGAAGCAGGACATGTCACTCACTTAGGCACACATTTTAGTGCTCAAAGAAGCCATATGCCTAAAGCTGATGTCAGGGATTTAAGGGAAAAAAATGAGACTTTTTTCTCAGTCCCTGATTCCATCTTACTGTGGCTTCTGTGCACCAGAGATTCCAGGTCTGTCTCCAGAGGTGGTTAATGTCCCAGTGTGCTGGGAGCACCTACCATTAGAGCCTGTCCAGGAGCCTGGAGAATCCTCAGTAGGGCACATGAGAGCCTGGCTGGCAGAGGGATGAGACCAGCTGACTCCCCTGTCCCCTCTGGGTGTATCCAACTCCCATGGGGAAAGGATTCACTCTATAGTGGTTGATGTCATCCCTCAAGTGATGTATAAGGACAGATGCTCACCCATAGCTAGAACCTCATACTCCATATAGTAAAACATCCACATGGGTGGGGAGACTAAAGACCAGAGGACAAAGTCCACCATCATAGAGGGAGCTCATACCTGCAGAGCAGGAACGGGAAAACTGCAGTTTTCCTGACCTATAAGCGAAAGCCTTTCATTAATTTGCTAGATATTTGCTAAGTATCTATTTGAGCTCCATCCAAGGTTGGGCTCTTAGGACACAGCAATGGACAGGGTAGATCCAGTGCCTGCCTCACTCCAGTTGAAGACCCAGACAGCACAGGGCAATGCACACATGTAGATGTCAGTGCAGAGTTATGAGTGCACTGTCTGCTGCTGGGTAGGCATTCACGATGTCCATCTATTCTTATGGGCAAAGACTCTCCTCCACTTCTCCCTCTAAGAGTTGTTTAAACCTTCTCTGATAAGAAAGAAACATCTTTGCTGAGGGGTTTGAATTTTCCAGCTCCCTGACTGTCAAGTGTAAGTAGACCAATTGAGTTAGTAGTTTGAAATAATGTAAATAAATCTACCATTTACCTGTTCCATCTAAAAGGGTCTGGTCTAATGTTGTTTGTATTCTTATGTTAATTTTGATCCCCAAAATTGTTTACATGAGAGTCCACACATCCAGATGTAAGACACTCATGGACCCTGCCCCCCCAGTTGGCTCTAATTGGTAAATAAAGTTTCTAACCGCTAATGGCTGGGCAGGGCAGACAGAGGCAGGACTTTTAGCATTCCCGGGCTAGGGGCTGAGGAAGAAGGAGAAAGAGATCCTTCATGCTGGGATAAGGGGAAGAAGAGGAGAGACTCCATGCCTGAGAAGGCGCAGGACAGGGAGGCATAGCCACCATGCAGGAGTCAGGAGAATGCAGCCCAAGAGGGCTGCCCAACTGGGGCCAGTGCAGTCAAAGTAGAATGAAAAATGGAGTAAGTGATAACTTAGGATTATCGAAGGGAGGTGAATTAGCCACATGGAGGTTAGGAAGTGGTCCAGCCAGTGATTAAGGTTGATTAAGGCATCTCAAACTATAAAGGCTCTAGGTCTCCATCAATGCACCAAGAGAGATCAGCCAACCTGGCCTTAGAGAACAACTTGACGACCCTAAGATGAAGGATTTCTCCCTCACTCTTTTCCTCTTTCCCTTTTTTCTCCCATTCTTCCTTCTTCCTTCCCTTCTCCCTCCCTTCTTAAAGATTGTTTAGTTTTGCATATATGTCTGTGTGTATGCAGATGTGAGTGCAGATGCCCACGTAGGCCAGAAGAGGGTGTCAGATGCCCTGGAGTTAGACAGCTGTGAGCCCTCTGATGTGCTTTCTGGGAATGAACTCGGGTCGTCTCCAGGAGCGGCAAGGACTCTTAACTGCTAGCCCTTTTTGAGACATGGTGTCATTCCTGCAGCCTGCGCTGGTTTTGAACCATTAATAATCTACTTTTCAAGCATTGGTTGGGATTTCAGGGATATACTGTCAAGCTTGGCAACATTTAAACATTTTTCCATTTAAATAGAAACAAACACTTTATCTGGGAGCACTAAGGAGCCAGGACAAGCCAAAGAGGGAAGCAACAACTGAATTTGCCTGAAAGAGTCTATTCTGTGGCATGAGTTATCAACGGTTCCTATCACAGAGCCACGATGTCCACAGCACACACCCCCATGCTGGTCCTTCTGAGTTTGATCAGTCCAAAACATAATAAGATGGGTATCCATCTCATCCTGTCTGAAAAGATTTCTAGGATCTGCTCCTAACACCAAGCTCAGGGCAGAGAAGCTGGGCATAATTAGGAGAGAGCAGGTAGGAGTCACAGGAGAGCAGGTAGGAGTCACAGTGATGTGCAGGCCCAGAGAGAGGCTGCCAGCTTTATCTGGGGTGGGGGAAGGGGACTCAGGCAAAGATGAATGGAGGAGCTGCCTTGAACTGCATCTTAAATGACAGGAAGTAATCAGTGTGTGACTAGCAGTGGGTGAAATGTCGAGGGCACTGCAGATAGAGGCACTGGAGACAGAGCTGGGGAAGTTTAGAAGGGTTACAATACTTAGGGACTGCTTGAGTGTGGGCGGGATGGAGGTGGAGAGGGAGATTGTAAGAAATGAGGCTAGCGGTCAATGCAGGCCACACTCAGGAGGCCCTTGCCTGCACGGTTGGGAGTTTGGACTTCAGGCTGGAGGCGGTTTGAAGACACTGAGGGCTTTCAAGCCAGAGATGGCATGATCAGATTTGGACTTAATGAGGCTTGCTTTGGCCTGAAGATTAACATATTGAATGAGAGAAGGAAGCATTTGGCACATTTTTTATTAAAGGTCAATGTGATCTGTTTAACCAGGCTTGCACAAAGAGCATATTGGGTACTCCAGCGCACTGCTATTATTTTATTTTATTTTATTTGGGGTGGTGGGGAGGAGGGAAGGATAAATGCAGTAGACATGAGGGATATTCCAGGCAGAACTGGAGCTAAGATAAAGAACATTTATATTTTCCTGAAATTAGACCAATCCCTATGCTACAGTCATATTTGAGGAAAGGATTGGGGAAAGCTCAGGCTGGAAACAAGAGCCATGATGTTTTATGTATTTCTCTTCCTCATGAGGTACCCACATGTTTATAAAACACCATAGCATTCATATTCCAGCCTCCATCTGCTGGGGTCCTGGTGGGAAAGTCCTTTTGGTCAACCCTCTGTCAGATACAATGGCAGCTCTTGGTGGCCACCCTCCTGGGATCATCAACAGCCACTGTGCTCGTTCTAACAATCTTTTTAGTCTGTATGCTCACTCTTAATTTCCCTCTACAAAAATTGAAACCATCCAGCTTGAAGAATCTGGGCTTGGGGCCCGAGTTTGAATAATGGCTTTGCTGCCTGTATCTATAAGACCTTGGACCCGTAGGTGATAAGAGCCTCTGTCCCCATGTATACAACATACAGATGTGATGTAGAACACTTGGCTCACAGGCTATTAGAGGAACAAATAGAACTATGCTTTACAAATAGTGTCTAGCACAAGGCTCAATCCAGGTGAGTATTCAGCCATGCTGGGTGGCATTGATGTCACCTTTCTGACCCATATTGTCCTTGCCCAGCTTCCCTGGTCATTCGGAGGACTCTGACTTTCCCAGCCAAATCAGCTTCGCAGGAATTATGTAGCTATCTGACTCTTCCCACTAAAGTATGAGCCTCAGAGGAATGTGTTTGCTTCTTTTATTGTGGACTCCCATCTGAGGTCCACCATATCAAAAACTGTTCAGTAAAAACAGGACTAAATGATCAAATATAATGCTTTCTGCTCAGCAGCTCTACCTGATGATGGTGCCAAGCAGAAACCAAGTAAGGAATAGTCAACATTGGACAGGTAAGGGGGAAAGCATCCTTCCAGACTGCACCACTAACTTTAACATATACTGCACCTACCACCTCTTGTACACCACACCCAAGGCATCAGCCTGAGGCTGTAGGCCTTGTTTCAAGCTTTATGTGGTGGCATCATGTTTCTTTCATAATTATGTTGCTGGAATTGGCATGAGCTTAACATATAACATTGTCTCAAAGACTGACATTAAAACAGTGTTCTTTCTTCTAGGCATTGGAATTTGAGAAGTATGGGCTTGCTGGGTGAATTTAATAAGTGTGGTGGCTTGAGTGAGCATGGCCCCATAGGCTCATATGTTTGAACACTTGGTCCCTAGTTCATGAAACTGTTCAGAAAGAATTAGGAGGTGTGGCCTTGTTGGAGGAGGTGTGTCCCTGGGGGCAGGATATGAGGTTTCAGAAACTTACTACAAGTCCAGTTAGCTTTCTCTGCCTCATAGTTGTATCTCAAGATGTGAGCTCTTAGCTGCTACTCCAGCGCCACGTTTGCCTCCTGCCATGCTTCCCGCCATAAGGGTCACGAACCTCTGAAATTCTAAGTCCCAGATAAACTTTCTTCTATAAGTTGCTGTGGTCATGGTGTCTTATCACAGCAATGGAAAAGTAACTAAGAACATGGGAAAGAGGTAGTATGACCCAAGAATAACTATGGGCAAGTCAGAAATTTCCAGCCCCAGCATTCAGAAATGTCTCTCAAAATTTCTCTTATGAGAAAATGATTTATAGAAGGCAAAGCCTCAGACTTCAAGATGGGAGTCATAATTCAAGTGTAAGGTATAATTATATATTTGACAGTGACTTACTGTTTCTTCATGGATAACTCACATAACCTTTCCTTACTTGGAACAATGGACAGTTGTGGGTAATTACTAAGGCTATCTTCAGGTAAAAACATACCATAGATCTCAAAACATCTCTCAACGTCAAGGAGCTTATATAGTCAAATTTATCATTAGTAGGTCAAGGTTTGACATGGAAGCATTGTGTTGTTAGCATGTCCGCTATGGGTTTACAAGGACAGAAAGATCACCCTTGGATAATATATAGACGTCTAATGTTCTGGATGACTGTGGAAATTGACCACTGTGCTTTTGGTTTTATGGTACACTATGTTGAATTTAGAATTTATCTTATCCTGAGTTCCCATAGTTACAACCAAGAAGCCCCCAGCTTCTTGGGGGAAGTATTGTGGGAGGGGTTGACTGGGAGGGGGCAGAGAGCAGGATGTAAAGGGAATAATAAAAAGTCCCCAGCTAACTTCTGATTTTTTTTTTTTTTTTGTTCAAGAAAAACACTTCATTGTGGTGAAATGTCTCAGCCAACACAACAGGGAATCATTTTTTTCAGTCTGAGTTTCCACTGAGTGCCTTAGCCAAGTGCATGGGCCTGACTCAGAAGGGCCACTGCTGATCAACATCTCCTGCTTCCTGCTTATATGGTCCCTATCAAAGCAGACCACACCACTGAGAAAACAGCCTGATAGTCCCCAAAATCAATACTGGCTGTGATCAATATGAAACTACCGGGCAATTTTAGTAATATGAGATAACATTCCCCTTTGTAATCTGAGGCAAGTTCAACTGAAACAGGAAAAGGGGCAATTACAATACAATAAAATAATATCGCGTTTTTGTTTTACACAGACAACAAATGAAGAAAAGGGCCTCTGAGAACTGTATTCTTAGAGGTAAGTTCCGTCTCATCAGTTTCTCACAGCTGCAAGTATCTACTGAGACAGCAGCACGGAAATAGGTGTGTGGCACTTCCATTAATGTGAACACACTCCCAAGTCTGTTCCTCTGAAATGAGAGTACACATTCAATTGAGCGTTGAGAAAGGCACCCGGAGCAATAAGCTTAAGCTCTTCAGTGATCCTTCAACACACTTAGCACTGTGTTCCCTGGGGAACTGTACGGAGAACTCTCCCTTAGAGCTGCGAAGTCGAAGGCAGTTACAGGATAGTCTATACTTGCCTGCACATCCATATGTTACTAGGAAATTCAGGAGGAGGTGTGGCTAACTTGAAATTACAAATAGGCGTATTAAAATACCTTTTAAGGGGCTTGCTCTGTGTGACCAATGCCATGTTTACAAGCTCTCCTCCATATACCTCCAGTAGTGTGTCTTTATTGCCTTGGAGGAGGTTTGTTAACACAATAAGCTGATGTCTTTTTATTTGGATGTGGTGGTTCCCTGCATTCTTTGTTAGATCTAAGCTCTCCTATCCATGACTTGAGCATTGTCTTAGTTACTTTCCCTCACTGTGACTGCAAACCTGGGAGACACAACTTAAGGGAGAGAGGATTTCTTTTGGCTCACAGTTTGAGGGACAACAGTCCATCATGGCAGGAAAGACATGCTGGTGGGAGTGGCTCATAGCTCTGACAGCAGGAGGGTAATATAGGTGGATTCATTGCCTCAACAGTCAAGAAACATAGATAGGTTGGGATTGACAAGGGTTGGGCTATAACCCCTAACGACCTAATTCCTGCATTAAGGTCTCACCCCTAAAGATTCCACCACCTTCCGAAACAGTACTATAACATGGGGTCTAAGTGCACAGACACTCAGGCCTGTGGGGATGGTTGACATCTAAGACTTAACAAATGAGGACAGGCAATTGAAAGAAGATAAAGTCACCAGACTAGCACACTGCCTGAGGATTTGAGAAGAGAGTGTTCATTGTGGCAATGCTCTGATAAGTACTCCTTGTTATCCATTCTAGAAGGATTCTTTGCAACCCATTAATCATTAGTTTCACCTCTTGAAAATACTGTAGAAAAAGGTGCTGGTTCAATAAATCAAGCGGTACTGAAATGATACAAATGTTACCTTTCATGTAATTGAGGTGCCATGTTTACAAATTAATTAACAAGGGAAACAGAGGCTTATAAACACCATACCCGTACAGCGCATTAAAAATTAGAATATTTCGAGCTAAATGACCAATATCTCCTCAAGAAAAGCCTTTCTGAAAAATCAATTTTTTAATGTCATGCTTTGAGTCTTGGCCCTCACTCTGTTGAAGCAGAATTTGACTTTAATAAAATGGATTTTCTTTAGAAGACCTTTAAAATTCATCTTGAAATTAATTCAGGCTGGTCTTTTCTATTGCCAGTCATGGTTAGTGAGAATATTTTACAAGTTCCACTCAGATGTATGAAATTTAAGCTTCTGAGGCTGGAGAGATAGCTCAGAAGTGAAGAATACTTGCTGCTCTTCCAGAGGATCTGGGTTGCATCCCTAGCACCCACATGATGGCTCAAGACCAGCTGCAACTCCAGTTCCAAGGGATCTGACTTCCTCTTTTGAACCTCTGGGAGCACTGCATACACATGGCGTACAGACATACTTGAAGGCAAAATGCCCATGCTCACAGAATAAATTAAAAAAAAATGAAATTTTAGTTCCCATGGAAAACAGTAATATTTCATGAAGCCCTTGTGTGTGCTACTTAGCTAGAACCATGACTGGTGTGCGCCTCTGAAAGGAAGCACACTCTGCCACTGCCTGCATGGCCTATCTCATCTTCAGAATAAAACTGTTCTTGGCACAACAATGACTTGCCTCCCAGTTGGAAGGAGCTGATTCAACAAGCATATGCCTTAAGACAGTGTAGGAACACAAATTTATTGCACACTGAGTTCATATCAGTCACTGTCCAGGCCTATTACCTTATTTAATTCTCACTCAGCCCTTTGAACATTAGATTACCAACGAGACCATTGTACCTCAGAGTTGTACCCCAGACTTGCTCTGACATCAAAAAGCGAAGACAGTGCTAGAGCTAGAATCGGAGCCTAGTGTGATGGTTAACCTTGTCAACTTAATGGGATTTAAAATCCTCATGGAAACAAACATTTGACTATGTCAACAAGGTGGGTTCTAGAATGGGCTTACTAAAGTGGAAAGAACCACCGTAAGTATAAGCAGCATCACTCCATGGGCTGGGGTCCTAGGGAAATAGAGAGAGCTGAGCTCAAGTATTCATCTTGCTCAGCTCTTCTGGCTGTGGATAGTGTGACAAGCTGCTTCCAACTCCTACAGCCATGATTTCTCCTCCACCTCCAAATCTCCCATACTTAGGTTGCTTTTGCTTTTGCCAGGCATTTTATCACCACAGTGAGAAAAGGAACAATACACCAGGTCTGCTCCCTTTTATCTCTTTACAAGACTGCATTGTCACCCATGATAATGGTGGCCTTTACCAACATGGCTTCCAAAATTCTCCCATACTTTGACAAGATTATCTTTCCTTTTAAGTATATCATATATAATATAAAATGCAATATATAAGATATAATATGTTATGTAATTATAGGGCATATGACATATGACATATATTTTACACATATATTACATATTATATATATTATATATTTATATATAATATTACATCTTGAAAGAATGATTTTTCCAATGTTTCCCTATTCTCAGTTACTTCCTCCATCGCCAATACTGTACTCAGCTGGGTGGACTGTCTCTATTCCTTCCATCTTGTGCCTTGCATCTTGTGCCAACTGGCTTCTGTGCTTGTTCCTTCCTCCCTGTATCTCCTCAGCTGGCTGGTGAGCTGGCCACAGAGGAGCCTTTTCCATAATAGGGCCATGAAGAGATATATTTAGTAGTGGTTTTCCATTCCAAGTCATGAAGATTTGAGCCGCCCTTTCAGAAGTGAGGACTTGTCCTGCCTCTCTCCTGTATTTATTCTTACTCCAGTGACTTCACCCAAGTTTAAATGCCATCCACATTTGCAGCTCTGGTTCTCTCTCCTGAAATCCAGACTCATATACCCAACTGCCTACAGCACATCTCCTCTTGAATACCTAATAGAAATCCCAAGCACGACGTGTTCAAGATCTCTGATTCCTTCCCCACCCACAAACATGCTTCATCTGAGTCCCCCCATCTCGGGGGATGGAAATATCTTTCTTTCAGTGTCTTGAACTAAAAATTCCATGGGAATCCTTGGCTCTATTTTCTCTTGCACATTAAAAGGAGATTTAGTGAGAAATCTCCTGCTGCCAATTTAAAATTTATCCAATCACTTCCCGCCACTTTCTCCATTGGCCTGGTCGACATCAGTACTGTTGCTCTATTATTTGATGGTCACAACTACATTTTGTTTTCCCCCTTGCCACAATGTAGTCTATTTAAAAGGTTTTCAAACTTTTAAATTTTATTCTATATGTATGAATGTTTTGCCTTCATGCATGTATGGATATCCACATAGATACCTGGTGCTGGTGCCTGCCAAAACAGTCAAAAGAAGGCTTTGTGTTCCCTGGAGCTGGAGTTATGGAGGGCTGTGAGCTACCATATAGGTGGTAGGAACTGAACCAGGGTCTTCTGCAAGAGGACTAAGTGCTCTTGGCCACTGAGCCATCTCTTCAGTCTTTGTCTAGTCTTGTTTTAATTAAGAAGTCATAGTATACTTTTTTTCTATATGTATGGTAAATGTATATGTATACGTATGTGTGTGTGTGTGTGTGTGTGTGTGTGTGTGTATGTGTATGTTGTGTGTTGTATATGAGCATGCATGAAGAGGCCATTAAGTGTCTTTGTCTTGCTTTATTATTCTCTACTTTATTCCCCAGATAGGCTCTCCCATTGAACATGGAGCTAGGCTGGCAGCCAGCAATTTTCAGTGATCCTCTTGTCTCTGTCCCTCACCGAGATGGGACTATAGGTGCAAATGCAGACATGCCTGGCTGGTTTTGTAGATGCTGAGGGTTCAAGTGCTTTCATCCTCTGAGACATCTACCTATCCCAGAGTGCTCCTTTGGCAGAAGATCGTAGTCTGCTTGAAGGCTCAGAATGGCTTCCAGTCTAGAATGCCTTCTCTGGCCACCATGTATTCCAATTATGGCAGTGTGACAGCGTCCTTGGAAGGATACTGCTTTACATAGGAGATCTCCATGTAAAATAACATGTGTAGGAGTTGGAGATAGCTTGGAGCAGGATCAGGCTGAGCTGGCCAAGTGTCACTGTGTTAGTTCTGCGGTTAGTTGATGCCCCTTCTAAGTGGAAGCAATTGTAAGAAGCAATATCAACCCAAGCTTCAATCAAGAGAAAAGCAGGCTGAAAGGTTTTTTACCACGCCAAAACACCAGAATTATAATTGGTTTTAAGACCTCAGAGTTTATCTTTTCTTGCTCCTTAGGAGAGAAGCACGAGAGAAAGGACATGACGTAAGAACAGTGCCCAAGAATATCCAGGTGTGAAACCATGCTCTCAGTATGGAAGGATGGGTCATGGTTCAGGAAGTTCCTTCTCCCCAAATCCCCATCTCTGTGGGGGGTTGTGAAGTTGAACATCTTAGTCATGTGGCAGGTGCTGGTTAGTGCAAAGTAAGTGGTAGTGAGAGTGAGCATATTTCAAGACCAAGTCTTACGCAGCATCATGTGAATTCATGGGCTGATGGCAAAGATACTTGCTGGGTCTTCCTCCGATGCTGGAAATATGACAGCCATGTGGAACCCTCTTCCTTAGCTGACCTGGGGACCTCTGACTACAGGAGAGAAATCTTGACTAACCTGCGCATGTAGCAGTGAGAAGTGAACACTTAGGTCTGAGTGTACATTCATTCATTATACAGAAGTCGCTGACTATGCAGCTACCATCCACCAACCTTGGTTTCATCTGTGAACTGGCGTTAGCAAACATGCCCATCCAGAAGGCTCATGTGAGGACTGCATAGATAAGAAGCTATATGTATACATTGACCCTGTGGTGTGCAGAACACCCATTCCACATCACCTCTTAATTTCCGATGCTCAGTACACTGCAGAGTGGCTACTTCATCTAAGTGAGCAAGTCAGATTGAAACTCTGCATTGAAATGGGTAGTTTAGAGACCAGGATGGGATGTATTTGGGCTTCTCTGGATAGAGTGGTTGAAATAGTAGCATATGAGGGTGTGCTGGATAGTTTCATGTCAACTTGACACAAGCTAGTGTCATCTGAAAGGAGGGAAACTCAGTTGAGAAAATGCCTCCATAAGATGGAGCTTTAGGGAATTTCCTTAGTTCAAGATTGATAGAGGAAAGGTCAGATCATTGTGGGTGGTGCCATCCCTGGTCCTGGGTTTTATAAGAAAGCAGGCTCAGCAAGTTGTGGGGAGCAAGCAGGTAAGCAGCACTCCTCCATGGCCTCTGTGTCTGCTCCTCCAGGTTCCTGCCCTGTTTGAGTTCCTATCTGGACTTCCTTCGATAATGAATAGTAATATAGAAGTGTAAGCCAAATAAAGTCCCCTCCCACCTCCACCATATTTCTCTGGTCATAGTGTTTCTTCACAGCATAGTAACCCAAATGAAGACAGAGGGAGAGGGTTTACTTTTCCCTGTCTCATTTAATAGTATGGTAGCAGGATAATAGGTGCACGCAGCAGGCTGCATTACATCCTCATCCTGACCTGAGTTTGTCGGTTGATGCCAGGATAACCCGCTACCTCTTACAGAGGCTCAGTGCTGGGGAGACTCCTAGGTTGTGTGCTTGAGGGTGACCCCTGATTCAGACCACCTACCTGCCACAGGGCCAACCTTCCCCTGCTGGAAGCTGTAGGAAATTTAACTGGAGGGAAGAGAGCTGTGCTTTCCTGCTGAGCAAATCAATCCCTTTTTGCCAGTGTCCTGGGCATGGTGGCGTGTGGGACAATTCTGTGTATCAAGCCATCATTATCCCTGTGGTGAAACTCCTTTCAGGTATTTGACAAAGGTCACTATGGGGGACACCTCTCTCAGAACATCTGCTATCAGAGGACCCATTATCATGTCTTGCCATGCAGACCAGGGTGTCCCCCACCTTTTTAAATTTTTATTTCTTTTTGGACCAAACAGGTATGGATTGTAAGGGACTGATGGAGGAGAGAGTTCATCTACTTCCTCTTTCTATATTTCTACTTCCGTGGTGGAAACATTATAAGCTCCCTATCAAGGCATAGAGACTTGGCTCTAGAACATGTTTCCTGCTCCCTCCATTATTGTGACTGAAGGAGAATGTTCGCTTCTCAAGTGGCTCTTAGCTGAAGTGTTGATGGGAACAGACCTCCTCTTTGAATGTTCAGCAAATTTTGTAGTGCTGGTGTTTTGCCTGGAGTATGTTGGCTTCCTCCTTTTGGCTTACCTGCCTTCCTCCCCCTATTTCCTTCCTTCCTCTCTTTTTCCTCTCTCTTTCCTTCCTCTGCTTTCCTTTCTCTGTCTGTAATCACTTCACTTAATATTAATCAGGTGGGTGTAGGGGGGGAGGGGAGGGAAGCAAAGGACCCCTAATGATCCTCTACGCAAGTGGAAATCAGACAGATTGTGTGTTGGGGTTTAATGTGCAATTTCATGGCTTTTCACGGTCTCTAAACAGCAAATTCAAGATGATTTGAAAACATTTTATTTAATTTTCATGCTCTTTTTTAATCAAAAAAGTTAAAAGAATAATAATCTTTTATGGGCAGTTATAAATGTGCTATTTACACACAAGACAGAAATGTCTCCCTTAGCTGAGCAATCTAAGTGTGTGCTTCCAGAGTACTCTGCAAGAATACTGAAGAGGGAGGGCGAGGCTTGTGCAGAGAGGATGTAAGTCAGTCTTGTAGGTGATGTGTGTTGAAGTGGAGTGATCTCAGGTTCACCAGTGGGTCACCCCATCGGTTCCCCAACCTCTTTGTATATAGGAGCGACCTGACTATGGGCCCCTTGTGGGGAGCGCAGGCGTCTCAATCATCTTTATGGTTCAACTCACAGAAGGTGTGAGTTGAAAAAAGCAGCCAGTGACAGAGGGCGGTGCTCTCTGTCGTGTCCTTCCACATCACACTGGAGACGGAAGCGGAAGCGGCAGGCACCGCTGAGCGGCAGGCTCAGCTACAGGAAGGACTCAGCAGGGATGTGGGAAATAAGATGTCCGCATGTTCTGAGTTCCTTTGGTGAAAATCATTATGTACCTGTTGTTTGATTCGCAAATCTAGACCTTTAAGATCAAAAACCTGGGGTTAAACATTTTCACTGTGAATGAAGAAGCAGCATTGAAGTGAGGGGCTCCTCGACAGAGGTCCAAGCCAAGACTTGAATTCTAGTTTCCCATTCACTCCTGACTAGACACCCCTATTTTCCCATCTTGACTTTTCATCTCTTGGTATGTGCCAGTGCACATGGTTTCCCCAAGTCTTACTGCTCCTAGGTTTACTGCACATGGCAGTGGAGACTTCTCTGCTCTCCCACTTCACCTAGGCACAATTCCTTCTTTTCTTATATTTTTGGTTGTGAGCCTAGCCTTTAACGATAGAGCCATCTCTCCAGCCCAATTTCTTCTTTTCTGATTAAGGAATTTAAGATGAAGCAATCTGAAAACCTGGGAGGCTGGCAGAACCCTACAGATCCCCAAGGCATAGAGAATGAAGGAAGATGCCCCCCAGCCTCCTTCTGGAAGGAGATCAGACTTGGTTCAGGTGTGGTTCTGAAATGGTCACATCGGGTCCAAAGTACCTGGTGGAATTTTTTTCATCATATAGTTGGCAAAGCCCCAACGATGGACAGCTGACACAGTAGACTGAATCAGCCGGTAGACTCCCCCAGCTCATTACCAGCCCACAGGCTAACGATGACCACATCATCATAATCATTATTGCCTTAGACAGGCGTGGATGACAAAGACACTCTGGGGACTTGTGCTTAAAATGGGCTGCTTTTCAGCCAGCCCTGACTCTCCAAAGTGACTTTCTAAAGAATTAAAGGATCATGAGGCAGAAAGGGGCCCACAGAGCTCATCCGTTCTGGCTTCTTGCCTTCTGACAGGACTAACCTTTGTAGAATAGATGCTGTAAAGGAAATTGAACCAAACTTACTTTTATATGTTATTCTTGTGATAGTATCTCTGTTGAGCATTCGATTAAGAAATGGGTTTGATGAATCAGAAACCTATAAGAGAAGAGAAAGGGTTAATGACTGGGTGTCACTCTTCCAGGGCAAACATTATGCGTTCCTTCATTTCTTCATATTGATGGTTTGCCGTGGCTCCAAATCTGTTTGGGGAGTGAGGGGAGCTTGGGTCTGAGTTGGTTTGGAAGGATGGGTGGCAGCTGCAGTATTTTAATGCTAGAATATAGGAAAGGCAAGGAGGCCAGAAAAAGCATCCATGCTGAGGAGCTGTTCAGGCAAGGCAGATGCGCATACAAATATCTAGTGGCGTTGAAGGCTTTGGGAAAGGCAGGATGGGAGGCTAGCCCATGTTAGGCTTTGAATGCCAAGCTAGGATAGATTTTAACCTTTATTCCTCAGGAGTGGGGAACCATCAAAGGGGTTTGAGCAGGGAATATGGAATGAAATGCCAGGAGAGGGGTATGTGTCTAAGTAGAAAGAGTAGTTCAGATCGTGGTACCAGGAGAAGGAGGAAAAAGAGAACCGTATCATTCCATGGTTCATTAGCATATGAATATATTATAAGCCACAGCATTCAATCTTCCTTCCATCTACCCACCCATCCATCTATCCTAGAAATATTTATCAAGCCCTATAGTGGGCTAAACATTGTAGTAGAGATACATTCCCATTCATGCTCCTCCATGTCTAGATTCTTCTTCTGGGAGAAGCAGCTGAGTGACGAACAGATTAGGATCAGAGAATCGCCCTTTATAAGACCGTGAGGCAGCCTAATGTAGCTGTGGAGTTCCCTTAACCACGCCCCTTTTACTCAGTCTTTTCTCAGGACCACTGCTCATCTTAGTCATTTCTCTCCTGCCTTGCTCAGTGAGGCTCTGCAATTTACATCTCAGCTGCTAATCGGATGCTGTGACACATCAACATTTTAAATCTGATTTATTCCGAGGGTTGGGGGAAAAAAATCACAGCAGATGAGCATTGCTATTAGATAAGCAACAGGTAACTTTAGTTTGGAGAAAGCATGGACTGTTTATTTTGCTTCCAGCTGTTTTTTGTCTTACAGTGTTTCCTCCGTGTGTTGTAGTGACTGACAGGTGCGGGGGAATGAGGGTGCCCAATGGAGGTAAAAACCCACCTCCAATGGGGGAAAAGACCCAAGTTGGGCACCGCTGCTCCCTGGAAACATGCACGCCAAATTCAGCTTCTGTTGTGACATACTCTTGAGTGTTCAAAGGCTAGCTCTCAGAGCCTTCTGTTTGTTCTGTATACTCTGTGACAGCGGGAGGGCCATGAAGGTGTCTGGCAGGAATCTGCAGCAGCTCTTAATTGCTGGGGGCCCTGGGCTCCTGGTACCTGACAAGCTAGACAATACTGAGGTTGAGACCAGCCCCCCATTTGGAGCTGATTAAAAACTGTTGAAATATTTCCAAAGTGCACACAGATGAGTTGTGGGCACAAGTGTGCTGGCCGTGTGGGTGAGAGGATAGAATATGTACTTGATAGAAGTGAGAGTAAGTGGGGAGTTAATGGTGTGTGAGATCAAACAGCTATTATAGCCAATCTCAGCTCCCTATGGTCATAGGAGGAAGGGTGTGTGTGCGCGTACGCATGCATGCACACATGTGTGCCTCGAAGAATGTGTAGTGCTCAAAGAGGCCAACTTGTGGGAGTCAGTCCTCTCTTTCTACCTAAGTTCCTGGTCTTGAACTCAGACCATTAGGCTTTTTAACAAGTATCCTTAACTGCTGAGCCATCTCCTTTTACCCCCAAACCCTCATGCATCTTTGGTTCAGTGTTTGGTCAGGGTGACACATATGTAGGTGAAGCACTCACACGTGAGGACTTCAGCTCCAGGGAGCTGGAAGTGGGAGGCAGGGGCACCAGAAGAGGGGCTGGTGGGTATCAGAGGCTGCACACTCGTAGAGATGAAGGATTCAGTTCATCTCATTTCTGGGTACCGGTGTCTAGCAGATGGCGAGGCTCTGTCCTGTGCTCGCTTGAAAATGTTTGGAGATGAGTTAATGACAAGTCAGAACTCACTCTGGAGCTGGAAACCTGGGAGTTGACTTTGTGGAAGGACGAGAGGCTTATTTGAGACTGAGCCAGAAAGCTTCATATGTTCAAGGAAAGAATGGGAAACTCTCCAGAGTCGAACCTGGTCTGAGAAGATTCAGGAGCTCACCCCTGTCATTTATTGGCCTAAGGCTTTAGTACAGGTCCTGTTAAATTTCGACCTGCAAGTCTGACTGTTGGTTGGGATCTCAGTGTAGTGCATATTTCTGTGTGAGCCTGTGGAACAGCGGCAGTTTGCAGTGGGGGAAGTTGGTTGCTGGTCACTCCATTAGTCACTGTCAGCTGTTACATGCTTGAGCTTTCAGGACGGTATTTACTGACTTAGAAACTTTGAGCAAAGGGAGGCCAAGTCAGGGACTGAGGCTGAGATGCTCTTCAAGGGACAAAAAACATCGGGAAAGGCACATTGGCCTCTGGATACCACTCATGGAAGGCTTGGCATGGGGAAAACCACAGGAAGAGGTGACTCCTGGTCACATGACAATAGGCAACATACCTCTAGGCTTCACAGTGCATGTGGACCAGGCTGATTGCATGAATTGGTTGTATGTATCATAACTGGGACAGGAGTAAGAATTTGCTCCAGGCTTGGGGGTACCAGAGGGACATGGCTGGGAGTATGTGGTTGTTTAAGTGGCATTTTCTTTCTTCTCCTCAGTTCCTTTCCCAGCTCTGTTGAGTGAACACTCAACGGGAATACACTAATGAGCACTAAAGCCAGGCAAGACTTGGGGTGTCTTTCCTGGCTGGGCTATTACAAGCTCCATGAATATGGCCTGGCTCAGATGAAGGGCAGGAAGTTAGCAAGAAGCACGGTGGCTGGGAAGAGGGTCAATACCTATTGCACAGAGTTTGCTTTGGCGGGTACGGTGGGGTGGGAGATGGGGTATGTAGGTGCTGTTGCCTAAGGGGTCCCCAGAGACTACCTTATTCCAAGGGATCTGTTAGAACTCCTTGGTGGTGAATGCTAAATTTCTACTAAAATTCTTCATCACATTCCACGTTCTGGTTAGTCTAATTTTCTTTAATGATTTGTACACAAACCTCTCCAGCAGCCAACACAGTGTGGCACATTAGCCTTTGTAACTAGCATTGTCTACTGAAAAAAATATTTTTTTTGTTTTACAATTGAAAAGGAAACCTTACTTTTTCATTAAAAATGGGCATATCTGCATCATTTTACATCTGCCAAAATATTAAAGGTAATTAAAAAAACAAATCAGAATTTGTTCATTTGGACATTTCATATTGTTCTTGCCTATTGGATATCTGGAGAGTGTGGCTGAAGATCATAGAGTCAGCATGGGGACTTTTGTCTTAATTCTCCACACCAGGATTATGAATCAGCCTTTGAGTGGGGAAGGAAGATGAAGTTTATAGCTGTGGTGAGGAAGCCTGGAGGTGTATAGTGCAGAGCCTACTGGAGAAGAACAGCCCCCATGTCTTAATCTCTGGGTATCAGCAAGTGATGGACAGTCCTTCAGTCCTAGAGGAATCAGCTCTCTAGCTCTTCTCCTTCTACTACTGTATCCTTGTTCTACTGTAGTAGGTGGAGCCTAAAGCCCGTCCCTGTTGCTTTCTCTCTAGGCTGGAGGCTGCCCAAACCTTTAGGCCCCAAAGCTCTGCACCTTGCTTGCAGAGCTCCGAATCTTTTATGAATCTCAGATTATAAAAGTCCTAAGACCCCAAAGTTACCTCAGGCATAGACATGAATTGACATTCCTTCTTTCACTTTTTAAAATTCCGGACTGTAGAATGATGCTCTGGTTGGTATTGGGGAGTGGTAGGCAGAGTCAAGGAATGCAAGACTTACTTTTATAAATATAGAAACTACCACCAATCCGTTCGGGCTCTTCGCAGCTTCTGTGACATTCGTGTACAGCTCGTGGTTATAGTGGATGAGTTGTACCTGGCAGGAAGGGAAATCAAGAGTAAGAACAACAATCCGGTCTTAAAAGGCATGAGACACAGCTTATCCTCCAACACGAGGGTGAATTGCAAACATACTGACAGACTAGTGGAAGGCTACACTTTTTCTTATTCTTCTCTCATATATTACATCTCAACTGCACTATCCCATCCCCTTCTCTCCCCTCCCCCAAGTCTCTCTCCCCTACTTCCTGTCTTCCCTAGATCCACCCCTCCTCTGCCTTTCTTCAGATAAGAGCAGGCTTCCCAGGGACATCAACCAAACATGGCGTGACACCTATAATAAGACCAGGCACATAGCATCACATCAAGGCTGGATGGGGCAACCCAGTAGGAGGGAAAGGGTCCCACAAGCAGGCAAAATAGTTAGGGACAGCCCCTGTTCCCACTGTTAGGATTCCCACAAGAACACCAAGCTAGTCAGCCATAACATATATGCAGAGGACCTAGGTCAGATCTGCAGGCTTCCTGCTCTCCGTGAGCCTCTGTGAGTCCAGGTCAGTTGATTTTGTGGGCCCTGTTCTCCTGGTGTTCCTGACCTGTCTGGTTCCTCCAATCAGAAGGATGTGCTTTTAGCTGGTGAACTTTCAGAGGGGGGTGTAAATAGAATCTCTGTGTGTAAAAGTGTATGTATTTGCACAGATATGAACATACCTACACATATTTGCAAACATGTTGTGGTAACAAGGATGCTTTTAATAAGATTAGGACCCATCTGGTTTTTCCTCCCTCTCAGGACATTTCCCCTAAAGTGTTCTTTAAGTGAATTTTCCTCATTAGGAAATGGAACAGCCCTTCAGGTGTGGACATCTCCCAGCAGCGCCAACAGCTACCACTGGCAGTGAGTAAATCTTCCTGGTAGCCTTGGGTGAACAAGGAGCTGTTGGACTCTGAGCCAGCCCCATGGCTCTGGGAGGAGACTGGCAGTGTGTAGGATGCTTGGCTCTGCAGACGGGAGAGTGGATGGTTCTGTCTCATGATGTGCCAGCCCGTTCATCTGGTTCACTGGGTTTTGCAAAATTTTGTTTCCCCATTCTCTGACCAAAACCTGTGACTGCCTGTGAAGATTGGTGCAGTGAGCACTAGGGGGGCTGCAGGAGGAGCCCTGGATTTGGGTTGTGGAACATGGCATGCATATTTGCTTAAATGAACACACTATAGACTTTTATCCACATGATCAAATTTTTACCATTTCACCAAGAATCTATTCACTTACCATAAAAAATTAGTGTGATTACCCTTTTTAAGATGTACCTTATAGGTGTTGTTTAAAAATATTTTTATAATAACATGAAAGTACACTTTTGGTAACAAATTTAAAAATGTAGATGTGACTAACATTTCCCTCCTCTTGATCTAATCCTAGCTCACATAATAGGAAAATTAGCAATTCAGTGTAAATCTTCCCAGACGGTTTTCTTACAAAGCACATAGCTGCATACATGCAAATAACCTTAAAAGAAACAATAGAGGGACCGCGATGCAGCTCAGTTGGTAGAACCCTTGCTTGCTCTGGGTTTAAGATCCAGTGCCATATAAATTGAGCTTGGTGGTGAACCCCTGAAATCTCAGCACTTGGGAGGAGGTGGAGGCAAGAGGATTAGGGGTTCAAGGTCATCGTCAGCTCCTTAGTAAGATTGATGCCAACTTGGGGTACCCCAGACATGTCTCAGAAACAGCAACAGCAATACCAACAGTAACAATAAAATGGAATAATTTACAATTGTGATTCTAAAGTTTATTTCATACTGCCTTTCGTTCAAGTCCACACATAGAAATCTACTCAAGTTCTCTTAGTAGCGATACCCCTCCCTGCATGAGAACTTCTTTATACACCGAGCCAGCTTTCAGGCCTTTCCATAGTTTTGCCCTTTACAACACTGTCACAGCGAAAGCATCATGGATCTCTCTGTAATGGTGTTCGTGCTTTGTACTGGCTGGTTTGAGACTCTACCAGGGGAGTGCCTGGAGAGTGATTTGTGATGCTGAATGAATGCCTCTGACTGACAACATTCATGATTGTCAGTATCGCATGTTGCATTAAAGGGGGAGGAGTAAAGTTTTCAAAGCTAAATAGAAACTTGCCTTTGAATTTTGAAAACAACAAGCCACTTTTTTTTTTTTTTTTTTTTTTTTTTTTTGTAGTGGTATGCAGGTGCTGCTGGGTATCCAGGTGACTGGCGCTTTGAAACTCTCCTGTGTGTGCTTGCCCCACTTCAGTTCTGACAGTTGAGGGGAGGAACCAGGTGCTGTATTTCTTAAAAGCTCTCCAGCTAGAGGTCCAGTGGGGTTGCAAACCACTGGAGCATCAGTGGGCATCAAGAATGCAGCCGTGCCCACTCAGAGGGCACCTGGAATCTGGGCATCCTGAGTCCACGGAACATGTCACAGAAGGGGCGAACACTATGGCTGCTCCTGACATTTCTCATTTGTTTTTTAACCTCTTATACGTTTTGCCAGTGGGGACAGGTGGCTACACTGCAGCCTCTCTGCCATATAAAAGGCAACCACCAGCCAGGGCTGGAGGACCATTTGCCTGGGCAATGCTCAGTCAAGCCTATGCTCAAAATTTTAACTTACAAAGAAAAAGGCAGCAGTGGGCAGAGTGGGGTGTGTATAGGAATGGGGGGCAATGTCTATTAATGTAGCTAGTGAAAGGCTCTTTGCAGAGATAATATTTGAGCTGAGATCCGATGATGAAGGGGAACAAGGCCTGGGGAGATCAGAAGGAGGCTTGTCAGTCACAGAGATCACAGAACACAAAGGGCCTGAGACAGCGGCAAGCAGCACAGATGGTTAGGGGTAGATAAAAGTGGCTCAGGGTGGGACCAACTCAAGCAGGACTTTGCAGACCATGGTGAGGGTCTTTGCAGCAGGAGATCACTGGTGTTAAGGAAGTAAACTGACCCAAGTGCATTTTGAAGGCATCTCTTTGGCCACCAAGAGGACCATGGTAGAGATAGATTGCCTATTCTTCTCTATATCATGGTTATCCATTACCCTTCCTTCTCTAGGACACCAGTGACATTGACTGTCAAGTCATTCTCTGTTCCCATGGTATTTTAACTTAGGATTTATTGTGATGGCAAATTAGCTGGCAATGATTGATTTTATGTGTCATCTTGATTGGGATAAGCTGGTAATACTTCTGGGTATGTCTGTGAAGAAGATTCTGGGCAAGACAGATTAGCATTTACGTGAGTACACTGAGTAGGACATATCTACCCTTTCAAACATGGGTTTGTATCTGCCCACAGAGAAGAAAGAGATAGAGGGAAGGCAGATTTGCTCTTCTTGTGTTGGAACACCCATCTTTATCTGCCCTTGGAAATCACAGATTCTGGTTCTTGGCTAAAGTCTGGTTCTCAGACTTTAGCATCTGGGATTCATACCCGAAAACACCACTTAAACGTCCATGGGTCTTCAGACTTTGTCTCTGGCCTGAGATCAAGCCATTGAATCCCTGGTTCTCCAGCTTGAAGACTTCTCACCCACTGTGGTCAGGTGGGCCAGTTTCTGTAATAAATCTCCTTTTATAAATATCTCAATGCATTCTGTTGGTTCTAGCTCTAGGAGAACTCAAGACTAATGAAAATTCAAAGTCTAATACGGTCCAAACAGCCTGGGCCCTGGGTGATCAGTATAGACGCAAATCAAACCGTAGATACCTGGTGCAGACATGGGGCTGAACATCACTCTCGGAGTTATTCATCATTGTTCTCACCATCATCATCATTTATTGGTGATAATCACATTTTTGAGCATTGATCATCTACAATAACTGTAGGACTAGAATTGTGAAGCGGGTTGCGATGAATGAAAGGTGAGGCACTTGGAGAATGTGTCTGGAGATCCTTCTCCAGAGAATCACCTCAAGCCGAGATTTATCAATATGACATTTATAAATAGGACATAGGCATAGAGGTGTGTCAGCTGGAATGTCATCTCATTTAATTATCAAAAACTCCATGAGTTAATGTCATTATCTGCTTTTGATTCATGGAGACACCAGAATTCTAGTCTACCACTTGGTCAACAAAGTGTTGATTCGTAACTGGGCTCGGTTCTTATAGAGTTCAGACCCAAATACCATGTTACTTCAAAACTACTGGCTTTGTGTCTGTTTCCACCTTTAGGTAAACATCTCATGTGATGGCTACTATTTATCCTCTTGCTCCTAATGTTTGTCACGGACTATGGACCAGTGTGGAGATTAGCCAATGCTTGCTGAATGAATTATTCTACTTCACAAGAGTCTGAGAGCCTTAAAGAAAACCAAGACCAGCTCATTTTTTTTAAGCACGAGGAAGCTTAGGATCAAAGGGGGTCTATGTCTTGCTTATTAAAATATGGTAATTTATACTCCATTCATCAGAAGCAGGATAAAGGAGACATTGGATGGGATAGCAGATGGGGGAGTCTCACAGGTACAGGTAATGATGGGGTCTCATGCCCATGGTTTTCAGGCATTTTTGGTCTTGGACTGAGCCTCTTGCAATCAGATGCAGGACTACATTCACATTCCAGAATTTTCTAAGGACCAAAGTCAAATCTTTCTCAAAGCTTCATACTGGAATTCAGTCTTTGAGATAATTCCCAAGTGTTTATCTTTGCTGAATGAACACTTGTTGTGAGTTGTCCCTGGCATTGATCCAGCTGGGAGCAGCCTCTGGTAGGAAGCATACTGTTCCCTTTCCAGGAGTGTGGTTCACCAGTATATGATGGTAGCTGTTCACTCATCCCTCATGTCTTGGAAGAGTGACCATACGTCTCTCAGGCCTTGTGCACATGCTATAGTTTACCTATACTCTGTCCCTCATTAAACCAGAGTCACCTTGTGATGTCATTCAGCATCATAGGACACTACATTAGGTTCTGTGTGGCTTTCACTGCCTGTAAGATAAAGGCCTGATTCTGAGCCCAGTCCTTGTGTGGGGCCTGACTTTTCTAAACGTCTCAGTGCTTACAATGCATTACCAGCTCTTCTTTCAGTCTGCCTCAAGTCCTGTTCTTCTTCCTTCTCTACAGCACATTCTGATCTTTCTACACACTATATCTTTCTCTTCCCTCTTTATCTGACTTTTATTTGTGAACCCCTTTAGAACTCAGCTCAAGGGTCATCCGGTGAGAGGGATCCCTGAGAAGCTATTATCACAGTCCTGTCGACTTGGAACACCCATCACAGTTTGTGTATTTATTGTGAGAATGATCAGCTCTTCACCTCTTGTACTAGACCCTAAGTTTCATCTGAATAGGACATGTCCACCATCCCCAGTACTCAGCACTCTATCTGTCCACAGTAGCAATGAATAGAGGAAGCAAGACAGGGTGTGGTCGGACCATAGAATGTAATGTCATGAGAAGTAAGGAGAGAAGGCTGCTTGGCTGAACTGAAAGGAAGCAGCCTGAATTCCAGAGGGATCCCAAAAGGAAGTCAAGACCTTTAGCATCACATAGGACTATGCAGATGTCAAAGCCTAGCTTCACCCATGAGCTCCTAGGCAACCCAGGGTCTCATCTTTACACAAGGATTGCAATGCTACCTACTTCCTAGAACTATGGGTATGCTTTCATGAGCTGGCATATAAAGCATTTAGTCCAGGGTCTGGAATGCACTAGGCACTCAGTAGTCAGCTGTCAGCATGATTGCTGCTGCTCTGTGCTTACTTGTGCAGTGGATAATAGAGCCTTGGCTCCTGCAGAAATCACAGCTAGACGTGTGCAGTTCCTTCTTCTGCATCCTGTCTTTGATGAATGAAATGATGTCTTCCCGGGGAACCCTGAGGAAGGTGCTACCTACTGGGGAGAACTTTGTGTACTCCCTGCACTGGATGAAGTGAGAGCTTTAAGGAGGAACATGGTCCCAAGTGGCTCAGACTGTAATTTAGCAGGCAACCGGCATTTAATGCAATGAGTTAGAGAGCAAGTCTTCCTATCCGTGGGGCCTGCGGAGCTTCTGTTACAGTGACTTAACTCTGCTTTCCTGGTATTAAAGCAGTCAAAGGGAAAAAACAGAATGAGCCCCCCCCCCATATAGCTGCCATTCTTATATTTCTACAGTCTTTTAACCTATCCAAAGCACCATCAACTCAATGAGTTTATTTCTGTCGGCACTTAGGTCTCAGGTGCCCACCCTGTGCTGGTCCCCGGGAACACAGAGATGAAATCTACAGTTTCCACATCCTCAAGACACTCATACAATGTATCTGTTTGTTCCTGAAATAGACAGAGGATAAAAAAGGCTCGGAGAGGTCACACAGCCAGTGACAGCATTTCGGGTCCACTTCACTTTCCCATAAAACAGTGCGGAGAAAAGGAAGGTGTTTGATACGTGAAGGGTAGATTACTTTTCAGCAGCTTCTGCTGGAACAACAGTTATAAGCGAGAACTTATTTATAGAAGTCATTAGCAAGTTTGTCTTTATGTGTAAGAGCACACAGTCTGTAGAGAGGAGCACGGCTTGATATTTACCAACCGCCACATTCTCGCCCTAAGCTTTGGCAATTATCACTGGTTTGCCTGGTGATGATGGTTTCCTGCATCCTAAGACGTGTGGCGGAATTAAAGCTGCAGATGAAACGAAGCATTCATCATTTCATTGACTGGAGACCCTAGATGTGTCACGGCAATGTAGAACACTAGACTGAGGGGTTATTTCCCCCAGGAGAGAAACACTTCTTTGATTTTAAAGGCATGATGCTTTGCAGTGAGTTGTACTTCAGTTTGAACAAATGCAAGGTGTGACCCTTGGGTTCAGGGCAGTGTGGGAAAATTGGAGGCTTTGCTTATCCAGATAGTTCCTGTTTGGGTAACACAAGGTGAGATACGTGGCCACTCTGTGCCATCATTATTTTCTTAGAGCATCAAGAATGTATCTGAGGGTTGTTGCAAGAGTGAAACGACAATTTACAGCATCTATTTTTTTTGGAGTCCAGGCAGGGTCTACACAAACAGTCACAATAGGTGAGGTGATGCCATGGAAGACCTGGATTTTCCCCTGGTGCCCACCCCTATGACATAGTCTAAAATGGCTGCTTTCAGAGGCCAAACTGTCCTTCTAGGGTCCTTTCCCCAAAGCATTTGCATCCCTTATGCCTCTCAGTACTGAAGCCGCCGAAAGCCAACACAGGGTGGGCCTCCTGTAATGAGGGTCATCTGCCTCCTTCCAGATGTGACCTCTGGGCTGAGGCTGGAACCAACTAGGATTAAAGGTGAGGCCTAAGAGGGCTTTCTGAACCTTGTCTGTTTTGATTGTCAGTTCCCCTCAGTGGCATCCTGCAGCTAGAGACTTTTTTTTTTTTTTTGAGACAGGGTTTCTCTGTGTAGCCCTGGCTGTCCTGGAACTCACTGTGTAGACCAGGCTGGCCTCGAACTCAGAAATCTGCCTGCCTCTGCCTCCCAGAGTGCTGGGATTAAAGGCGTGCGCCACCACTGTCCGGCTAGCTAGAGACTTCTTACTCCCACCCTTTCCTCTGTGTTCATTTATTTTCCTTCCGGCCCTTGCCCCCGTATTCCTAGGACCCCAGACTCCTCCTAGCACTGGACACAGCTCATTGTTCAAGAGTTGAGCATCCTGGGTTCAAGTCCTTGGTTATTTAGTCTCTTTGAGCTTCAGTTTCTTCACATATAAAAAGTGATTGCAACCTGACTGCCCAAGGAATGCCTGTGCTGGTTAAATAACTACAACATGCAAATGAGATCCAATGTACGGATGAGCTAGAACAGGCTTCAAATGTGGCATCTGGCCCAGAATACATGCTCATTAAATGGGTGGTGTGTTGATTCTTATTAGAAATGCCTGGCTGCTGAGGCTCAGACAAGGAAAATGAGGGACTTAGAGACTTGGAAGTCATTTAGAAACATGTCAGGCCATCAACATGTTTGGACTCTGTGTGTGTGTGTTGAGAAGTGTCAATGGATTATTCATTTTTTTGTATCTTATTTTGCCTTATTATCATCTGGCTGCCAAGATAATTTTGCTACTAGCTTCTTTCGGTAGTTGGTATTATAAAAACATCAGCTCTACCAACACACACCCTCTCAGGACCTCTCCTCTCTTCAGGTCGTTATAGCCACAGAACAGACTGTCTCTGGATGACAACCATCCTATTGGCATGTCCAGATCATTTATGTCAAATAGATATTGATGGATAGTCCAGAGCTCAAGGAGTCGGCATTAATGAAGGCTCACTTTGTTTTAATTAAAGTAGAGTCCAATGTTATATAGGTCATTTGAATTAAGTCAAGAATCATTTTCCTACTTCTGCTCACAAAAAGTCAAGAGCAAGGTAACTTTCCAAGTACGTTTCTGGGAGACTTTTGAGGGCCAGAAAGGCCACTGTCTCTTATAATTACATATTCCAAAGCTTATGTTAATATTAGCTGATAGTAAGTAATAATATATTAAAAATAATTATTGCAATCAAGCAGGGCTCATACCAGGAGCTAAAGTCCATCATTGTTGGAGAAAACTGCCAATGGAATTTAGTGTATTGGTTGAATGAAGGAGAAAAAAGAGAGCTGTGAACATTTCAGTGGGACCACATGGTTTTAGTCACAGCTTTAACACATCAGCACCCATTTTGGTGGAATTATTTCTATACCAGTGGAATGACTGTCATCCAGAGACAGTCTCTTCTGTGGCTATGATGATCTGAAGAGGGGCAAGTCCTGAGAGGGTGTGTGTTGGTAGAGTTGCTCTTGGTATAATACCAACCACAGAAAGAAGCTACTAGCAAAACCATCTGGGCATCCAGATAAGAAGGTGGAAGAACCTGGCTTAGGACTTTGTTCTTTTAACATAACTACATTGTGAGTAGGTTCTGGACCCCTCAAACAATTGAAATGTTTCTACTTCTCTGCCTCTGAAAGTTTCAGCAATATGACACCCCAAGTCACTGTGAAGACACCCCAGGGACTGTGATGGAAGGCTTTATCCTCTTGCAGTTGTTTATAGGGGCGTAAAGATTTGCTATTTTCGATGCAACTGAACTTGAGGAGACAGGACTTGTTGAGCACTCAGGACTGGGACTACCAAGGCTTGTGGCAGATACACATCAAAGGCATGGCTGAGAAGACCTGCCTCACCTACGCTTGGTCATCAGTTTCCGTCATGGAGAACGGAGGGATTAAGTCCTGATTGTCAGCTTGTCACAGCTCTCACTTGTTCATTGTGCATTTATGTTAGATGTCTCACCTCTGACCTGCCACTCAGGAGGCAGCAGGAACGTCACTGCTCTTGTGATGCCAAGCGGCAGAGCAATTTGCGTCAAACACCCACAAAGCCAAGCGTGACTACACACTTCAGTTGTCTGAAACGTGATATATAATAACTGGTAACACACACCAGTTCCAGAGCAGTTAAATACACACACAGTCTATCCACATGGACTGGCTCTAGAGAAGAAGTGTTAAGCAAAGAGTCAAGAGGACATATTTATTTTCTAAGGACAGTGTCTCACTATGCTGCTTAGTCTGGTCTTAAGTCTCAGGCTTCAGTGAGCCTCTTGCCTCATCTTCCTGGGTAAGCGAAGCAAGAGGCATGTGTCACTGTACTTGGCTAGGGACTGGACTGTAACTGATGTCTCTGCTACTGGTCAGTGGGTGATGCTGGTAAGTCAAAGCCCCGTAAGATGTTAAGGTCTTTGTGTAGAAAATGTGGAGACTTTGAGAGCAAGGTTGCATGATTCTTTGGAAAACTAAACACCTATCAGAGGAAGTATAGGCTGTTGTCTGCTGAGCATCCTTCAAAGTAAATGGTAGTGTGCTGTATGCATCAAAGGTTTAGTAGGCGGCACACACATGTGGGATTGGACATGGGACCCAGTGGCAGTGGACTGGACTTGTCAACAGAGGAGATGAGGGCAGGTACCCGATTCCATGATAGGGGTCAAGAACAGTCTCCGTTCTCCTGACTGCCAGGTGGTGAAGACCTTTCTTTGTCTTTTCCATTTGATGGTGACCCACTCAAATCAAACCAAGGACAAACCAAGCAGACTCTCCTAGTGCTGAGGACTGCCACCCAAGCCTTTCATCCCCTCAGCACCTACTTGTGTGCTAAACCAAGTGCTCGGCATGCAGCGCGGAGAGAGGGAAAATCTGAAGAACATGTGTGTGTGTGTGTGTGTGTGTGTGTGTGTGTGTGTGTGTGTGTGTACATATGTAAATCCCTGCCCCCATACATAGTGGAGTGAGAGGCAGTATCAGACACCAGAAGTTAAGGGTCATTAGGGTAGAGTGACTCAGGAGAAAAAGGCAGGGACAGTCCTCACTCAGTCTCGAAAATCCTGATGATAATATTGTCTTTAACGTAAGGACAATGCAAAGTTAACAATGGAGGTGTGTGTGTGTGTGTGTGTGTGTGTGTGTGTGTGTGTGTGTGTGTGTGTAAGGGAGAGTGAGGAGGCATCAGGTTTGCTTTTGATATAGATCACTGAGCCAAAAACTACAGTGAGCAGTGACCCTTTACCTTCGAGTATTCCTTTCTCACTAGGGTGTCTCATGCTGTCAGAGATCACCTGGCTGACTACCGGCAAACTTCCCTCCTTTCCCTTCCTAAGCTTGCTTATAAACCAGAGTCAGATCACCTAAATATAATAGTACTTCTCATGCCATGATGCTTGACAAGTTAAAAGTAATAAGAATATCTGCCAAAGTATTTTATTATTATTTTTATTTTTAATGGATGTGATGATGATGGTGATGATGGTGATGATGATGATGGTGATTTAATCTCTTTTTACAGTCCAGTCATTATCCCTCTCCCAGTCTTCCCTCTGACTGTTCCTCATCCCATTCCTCCTCTGCCATCTCCAAGAGGATGTCCCCTAGTTTTATAACACATCCTTGGACTCCAGGCTTAGTCTTTGCTGATCTGCCAAAGTGTTTTAATGATCAAAGAGATCCCATTAGTATTGATTTTTGAGGTAGAGTTTCATGTAGCCTGGGCTCACTCCATAGCTGAGGATGACCTCGAACTTCTGACTCTTCTGCATATACCTCCCAAGAGCTGTGGTTATGGGTGTGGACCACCACCTGTTTTGAGCCGTGTAGAGGATTAAATCCAGGGCTTTGTATGTGAAGATGGACTACTCTATCAAGTGAACTGCATCTCCAGCCCCAGGTCATAATTTATTTAGTGATATTTTTCTTTCTTTTTTTTGATATTTTTTTTTTAATAAAAGCATAACACACAGAGTTGGGGGAATGGGAGATGCCCAACCAAGCTTTTGAAAAACAAATGGGAAATTATTAGCTTGTTCCAAGAAATGTGATGTGAATCGACCAGTTATTGGAAAACAAATGTCAAAACTCATCAAGAAAACCCTCCTAGTCCCATGGACAAGCACAAAAGCGGTAATCCAGAAACCAGGGATCAAGCCAGGGACGGCCACACGAACCGCAGTCTGTGAGAGCGTTAGAGGTGAAACCAAAGGCTAGAGGTCAACAGGGTCTGTGGCAAAATCCAGAAGAGGGGTGAGGTGTGTGGGAGGAGGAGGGGGGGTGAGGTGTGTGGGAGGAGGAGGGGTTTGAGTTCTGACAAGTGCACTCATGGGCTAATAATCCCAGCCGGTGGGCAGTGTGTGACTGCCCCGTGTCCTAGAAGGCCTTTGATTGTATGCCCCTCCTGATAACAGTTGTCCCATCACCATGACAATACCAGTGATGTCCATAAAACTTCTTGTGAGATACAGGTGTGTGTGTGTGTGTGTGTGTGTGTGTGTGTGTCTGTATGTGTGAACGCATGTGAGTATTTGTGACTGTGTGTGGTGTGATATGAGGATGTGTGAGTGTACGTATGTGTGTGTAAGTGAATGTATATGTGGTTTGGGTCTCTGTGTGTGTGGTGTATATGTGTCAGTGTGTGTGTGTGTGAGTGTGTGTGTGGTGTGGTGTGTGTGTGTAGTGTGGTGTGTATGTATGTTTGTGTGATTGTATGTGTGTTTTGAATTTGTGTGAGTGTATGTGTGTTTGTGTATATGTGTGTGTGTGGTGCAGTGTGTTTGTGTGATTGTGTTTGTGTGAGTGTATATGTGTTTGTGTGTGTGTGTGGTATGGTGTATTTGTGTTTGTGTGTGTGTGTGTGTGGTGTGTGTATGTATGTGTGAGTGTATGTGTGTTTGTGTGAGTGTATGTGTGTTTGTGTGTGTGTGTGTTTGTGTGTGTATGTGGTATGGTGTATGTGTGTTTGTGTGTGTGTGATTGTGTGTTTGTGTGTGTGTATGTGTGGTGTGTGAGTGTGTATGTGTAGTATGGTGTATGTGTGTTTGTGTATGGATGTGTGATTGTGTGTCTACGTGTGGTGTGTGTGTATATATGTGTGTGTTTGTGTGAGTGTATGTGTGTTTATGTGTGTGTTATGGTGTATGTGTGTTTGTGTGTGGATGTGTGATTGTGTGCTTGTGAGTGTGTATGTGGTGTGTGTGTGATTGTGTGTGTGCTTGTGTGTGTGTGTGTGTGAGTGTGTATGTGTGGTGTGTGGGGGGGTATGGTGTATGTGGATGTGGATGTGTGATTGTGTGTTTGTGTGTGTGAGTGTGTATGTGGTGTGTGTGTGTGATTGTGAATGTGTGTGTGCTTGTGTGTGTGTGTGAGTGTGTATGTGGTGTGTGTGTGTGTGATTGTGAATGTGTGTGTGCTTGTGTGTGTGTGAGTGTGTATGTGGTGTGTGTGTGTGTGTGTGATTGTGTGTGTGCTTGTGTGTGTGTGTGTGTGTGTGTATGTGTGGTGTGTGTGTGTGTGTGTGTGTGAGTGTGTGTGTGTATGTGGTGTGTGTGTGTGTGTGTGTGTGTGTGAGTGTGTATGTGGTGTGTGTGTGTGTGAGTGTGTATGTGGTGTGTGTGTGCTTGTGTGTGTGTGTGTGTGAGTGTGGATGTGGATGTGTGATTGTGTGTGTGTGTGTGTGAGTGTGTGTGTGCTTGTGTGTGTGTGTGGTGCTGTCCAGCGGGGACAGTCCATAGTTTCCATATCTGTAAATTATAGGAACCATAGAGCTCTCAGGTTGCACATCTGAGCTCTGCATTCTCACACGGCGTCAAGCCAAATGACCTTAGGTGGGGGGGGTCCTTCCAGCTGCACCCCTTGTATTCTGATTATCATCGATGCCAGCTCATTGCAGGATGTGGCTAGCTCCAGTGAATTTTGTTTTGTTTGCCTCTAAGAGGTGAGTATGGGCTGACAGTGGTGAGAGGAGACAGAAGGCAAGAAAGCCAAATTATTTTCGCCATCCTTCAGGGAACTCCAGATGGTGCCCTTGTCTCAGGCTCCCAGAATACACCCTGGGAGAGGAGTGGAGATAGCATTTTGCTGACAGCATTTGGGAAGAGGCGTGTGGACAGTCTATATTAAGACTTCAGCATCCTTCCAAGCCTGTCTGTGAGCACGAAACAGCTCTGTGGTGTTACTTGGAAACCACTGGGCCTAATCTCTCTGAGGGTAGATCACAATGTGTTGTCTTTTCATCCCAGTCCTGTGATTGAGACCCAAGCATTCAGCAAGGGCTTTCCCCAAATGTCATGGCTCTGCCTTGGGACTACTGTCATTTACCAAGGAGAAGGCTGATTCTAGCAGAACAGGGTCAGCCAGGGAATGGGTAGGGTTGGCAGCAAAGGTCTCTCTTCTTCCTATAGTCAGTACAGGGTGTTTCCAAGGTGGGAGGGCACTGTGTGGTTCTCATCCACAGTGAAGAAGTAACATCACTTCTGTGCCAAGCAGTGTCAGGAAATGGCAGTCAACATGGGGAACCAGCCTTGGCCTCAAGCAGTTTCAAGCACTGGATGAAGAAACCAGCTCATACTTGAGGGCTTTGTAATTAGTAGGTGTACTGGCTGGTTTTGTGTGTCAACTTGACACAAGCTGGAGTTACCACAGAGAAAGGAGTTTCAGTTAAGAAAATGCCTCCATGAGATCCAGCTGTAAGGCATTTTCTCAATTAGTGATCAAGGGGGGAGGGCCCCTTGTGAGTGGTACCATCTGTGGGCTGGTAGTCTTGGGCTCTATAAAAAAGCCAGCTGAGCAAGCTAGGGGATGCAAGCCAGTAAGCAGCATTCCTCCATGGCCTCTGCATCAGCTCCTGCTCCTTGACCTACTTGAGTTCCAGTCCTGACTTCCTTTCATGATGAACAGCAATTGGAAGTGTAAGCCGAATAAACCTTTTCCTCCCCAACTTGCTTCTTGGTCATGATGTTTGTGCAGGAATAGAAACCCTGATAAGACAGTAGGTTTCTTCAGAAACTTCCTCCATGGACCCACACAATAACCCTGCTGGGAATTAGGTCAGAAAATGTTGAAACCTCCCAAACACGAGAAACAAAGGACCCATATAGACTCAGCTGCTAAACAGTGGGTTCTAGACCTGAACACAAGTCTCCTCTTCCCAAGCACACCCCTGCCTAGCATGAGACTTTTGTTGTGGTCGGTCTTTTCATCTGATGTGCCCCCCCCCCCCCCCGTATCCCCTCATCTCATCTTCTATTTAGAGAAATTATAATGGCTCCCGAGTATTAAGAATTTCCCACCTGCTAGTGGGGTCCCAAGTACCCTCCAGATGTCACCTTGGCCAGTTCTCACACCGGATGTGTGGGCAGACACTGTCCATTCCGTGACACAGGTGTGAATCCTGAAGCTAGGGAGAGGGCATGACTGTGCACTTCCTACTTACCAGGGATTGCTGAGCACCTCTGGGTCATTCTAGATCACATTCCCTTTTCTTCCTGAATGTTTGGGACACCAATTCAAATCTGCGAACTTTGAGGAGCCATTTGCCCTTGCTAGGTGCTGGTAAGGAGATGGAAGGATCTCTGGGCTCCATTCCAGCTGTGCTTTTCTCAGGCTCTGTCCTGCCCATATTACCCACAAGTTCCCAAGAATTGATTTCAGATCCACAGTGAGCCTCATCACCACCACCACCACTATCACCATCATCTGCAGCAGCAGCAACAACACTACCCAATATTATTGAGCCAGCTGTATGAGCCAAGACTGGGCCAGTCCCATAAACGACCTCACTTAATCCTCACGAAAGCCCATATATGAGAACCTTATCACTACTTCTCATTTACAGGGAAGGAAACTGAGGCATGGAGATGTTAAATAAGGCATCCGAGTGACAGAGTCCTTAGTACCCAGGTCATATGCCTGATGCATGAAACAAAGGGTTTAACTGTTAAGCAACATAGGCCCCTGGAACTGTATATGCTCTGAGATTTGGAACTATTGACAGACTTGAGGCAGAGGCCAAAGACACACACCTGCTGTGGAATGAGATCGCCTGCACTAGAGGGCAGCTGTGGGGGACAAGCCACCGCCCACTGTGCCCTCTCCTCAACAACATCTGACACAGGTCTTGTTAAGCAAAGAGTCAAAACTGTGTGTGTGTGTGTGTGTGTGTGTGTGTGTGTTTATAAAACAAACGTATATATTTTTTATTGAGACAGGCTCTCACTATGCTGCCTAGCCTGGACTTAATGCCCAGGCTTCAGTGAACCTTCTGAGGCTTGGTATAAGGGTCAGTGGTGAGTGTTTTGCTTTGTTTGTCCAGGGGAGCTGCTACTCCACATGTGTACTAACTCTGCCTTGAAGCGCTGACCAGATGCCAGTGTCACGTGTTTTCCAGATAATACCATCTCCTTCCTATCTACAGGTCTGGATGTCCTGAACTGGCCAGTTCCAGGTTCTCCACAGCTCCGTCACAACCTTTTTTTCCTTTTTTAAATTTTCTGTCACTCATTTCTCTGATGTACACAGCCTATTACCTGGTAGAGAGTGGGGCTCCATGCTCCTTTCTGCACATGCCCAGTTGCTTCATACATGTTGTTGGTCTTTACCAGTGATCTCTGCTCACCAAAAGCTCCTTCTAAATTGCCATCTTCTCCAGGCTGGCTTTCTGGGTTGCTCTACTGAGTTTATTCTTATCTTCCTTTCAAATCGCAAGTTGTAGGGATTGTGCAAATTAATATCCAGGAAGCACCGGCCCACACTGACTGGGCTGTGCAGCAGGTACTCAAGGATCTGAAGTTACTCTTTGCCCCACATTCCTTACTGCCCCTCTCTCCAAATAATTTCCTTTAAATTTTCTCATACATACACATTCGGCGCTATCACCACCACCACCCCTTCCCCCCAGACGGCTTGATGCGCAGAGCACATGGGATCACAGCAGAGCTATGAGGTTCATTAGCTATATATTCAGTTAGCATTTTACAAATTGGTAACAAACTGGGTGAGGGGCAGCTATCCTAAATCAAAGGAGTGGGATTGCTAACACTTACTGAGTTCTGTACTAACTGTTAGACGGTGTATTTGGTATTTTATAAACATTGTCACGTTATACCCACATAATGAATACTATAGAAGACTAGGTTATAACATTTAAAAATATTGACATATAATATCTCTATATATCAATATATATTATATTATACACATTTATACACATTAATATATGAATATATTATACACATGTTAATATATTGTACATATATTAGTATATGTATAATAATATAATAGAATATGTATATACAATGTGTAATGACCCAATCAGGGTAATTAACCTCTCAGAGGTTTTGATATGGGAGGGTCTCACATACCGCCCAAACCCCTGAGCTCAAGGGAACGCCCTGTTTCTGCTTCCCAAATGCTTCCTATAACACTTTCATCATCCCATTGTCTCACTTGTTCATTTTTCTGGAAGTCAAAGACCTAGACCTGAGCTGAGAGCCGTGTTCCAGAGCTGAACTTTTAACTGGAAGCCCCAAAGAAAGAGACATCTAGATCCCCTGCTTTCAGAGTCCCTCCCCTTCAGCCGTACAGGAAGGAAGGACTGACTGAAAGAGCTGGAGGACAAATGGGAAGAAAGAGCCATCATTGTATGACCCCCATGTCAGGGCTAGCTGCCCAATTCTGCCCAGAAGAGCTGAACTGAAAAGAATTTCACTGGGCTGGACCCCTGACCCTCACTCCCTTCTCCCCCAGTAGTGACAATAAATCCTCCAATGTCTAGCTGCTTGGTGGTGGGAACTTCCAGAGCTCTTTGTAGGCTGGGAGACTTGGAAGGAGAATTACAACATCTAGTGTTATATTGGTGCAACCTTAGACATGTCCCGGAGACAAAGACTTGGGACTCTCCTAGGCTCAGATAAAACACACACCTCTCTTGGCCCTTCTGAGGTAAATAGTGCTGTGACCTTAAAGGTCTGTGGAATGAGAAGGACACTGGAAAAAGCCATACTTCGAATTTTCAGCCCTTGGATCTATAATTGGGTTGAGCAAGGAGGAGGACAGAACCAAACAACCCGAACCTTAATTCCAGCTCTGAGCCTCTTTGGTGTTTCTTTTCCCCTGTCATTGAATAAGGACCCGGGATGCCCAGGCTAGTCCAAAGCAATCTCATGTAGTTGCACTGACCACTGGGGAGCAGATCACTATGTCTAAGGCTGGGAGATTTATGAACACCTATGGCATTTTATATACCATATCTTAGCCTATCCCAGGTCCCTTGTTCTGCCACCCTGAAGGCTGATTGAACCTCCTCCTACCCCTCTCCCTCCCCCTCCTCATCTCCCCACCCCCCCTTTGACAATGCACTCTCATCCCAGATGTGTACTTGTGAACTTAGGCACTCTTCCTTTGTTCCCACTAGTCACGAAGATCTCGTGGCTTTTACAACAGTTGCTGGCAGGTCTTGCTCCTGTCCCCGTCCCTGTCCTCCTTACTGCCAGTGCTCCCCCACGGATTCAGTTAATCTCATCTGTATTACTGCATACTTCCGACCTGGCTTCATGTTCTCCTGAACCTTTCCCCCCATAACAACCACTGTGGTGGTTAAGTCTAGACATTTCACTCCCGGCTTGGAGGCCCTTCTTTGTACAGCTCACTTTCCTGAGGCAAAATGCCTAGGCTCTTTCCCCGGCCTTAAAATGACCTTTATCTCATCTTCCCTGTTGTGTCCAGTGACATGCATTAGGCCAGACCCGCCTGCCTGAACATCTGTATTTTGCAATCACTCTTCCTCATCACTTGAAAGGCCCTTTATCCACGGGATCACTGGTGAGCTCTTATTTATCCTTCTCAACCAGCCTCAAGCCTCACCTCACAGGAGGAGATAATCACACTCCCCCTGTGCCTACCCCACACCTTTCTCAAGGCCTTTCCTAGTCTGTCTTCCAACATGTTTTGCTTACAGGAACTTCTCCCCGCAGCAGGAGAGCCACTTCGGAGCAGGACTGTGGCTTTTGCAAACCCTTTCCCAGGGACCTTCACCCAAAGCTCTTGGCACACCATCGTCCTAAATAAAGCTTGTGGCTGTGTAGGATAATGCTGGTTTCTTCCACAAAGAAAGCTTCCTCAGGGGAGAAGAACAGTGCCCTTACTTAGGGGGAAAAATGACTTCACGTGTCTTAAAACTGTAAAACCATGCAACGAGTCTCTTATTCTTGCTTGGCAGTTCTTTTTTCTTCTTTATTGTGTAGCTGTGGCCTGGATTAAGTTGCTTGTGTTTCTCTCATTTCCCACCTCCGATCCTTATCTGGGGAGTGTGTGTGTGTGTGTGTGTGTGTGTGTGTGTGTGTGTGTGTGCGCGCGCGCGCGCGGGAGTGTGTCTACTGGATACAGTAGCAACAATACATTGCAGCTTTGGTTATTCCCAGAGATGTATACAAAGCAGCCTCTGAAGAAGTATTAGAATCAGGCCCATGCTATTATCTGCATTTTATTAATTAACCCATACATCTCCCTGCCAGTCTTCCTTTTCTATGGGCTTCCTTGCAGCTATGCTGTGTGCTTTGGCTGTTGGTAAATTGGCACAATAAATCTGACGAGGCTACCTCTTTCCAGTGACTCGCTTAACATTTTATCACAGGGCTGTGGTCTCAGGATTGAAGTCGGTTAAAAAGATTAATACCGTTTAATACCACCCAGAAGGAAGATGCCAGAAATGTGTTTAAGGTCCGGTTATTCATGTCTTCATTTCCTTTGTGCGTGGATCGTGATAAGCAGAGCTATCCTTTTTAGGCTGATGTTAATAACTACTTAAAATGATTAAGGTAACTAGTTATTTCCTGTAGGAAAATCGCTCTGCTGTCATTAGCACAGAATTAACACGGCTCCCATTTCATCTTCTGCACATAGCCTTTTGCCCCCAGTTGCCTTAAATAAACAGAACACCTCTCCAGGAGACTGTGAACTCGTTCCTAAAAGATGGACTGAAGAGACAAGAAGACAAAATAAAAAGCTTTTCAGAGCCCCTCACCTAGGGAGGCCCCCCTCTGCAAGCAGCCCTTGGCTCTGGTCCATCCACATTGCATGCCCATTTTTCTTATTTGCCCCAGGGAGGGGTTGTCGGGGGGAATTAGCATACCTCCTATTACATCTGTGTGGACTGAGCAGTGTAGGTGGCATCAGTGACTCTCAGTGCTCCTAATCTTCTGGGGCAGTGGTTCCAAAAACTTCTCTCACCTGGATACCTGGCTGAGACAAGGGGGGTCTCATGGGAACACTCTTGTTTTTGACAAAGACTCACTGATTTCTGGTAGGGAAACGAAACAAAGATCACTGGTAGTGTTCTAATTTTCAATGGTAAGTCAGTCAACATCTAGTCATGGATATTAAAGGTTTAAGCCTAGACCCATGATCACCGTGATCCACAGTGGCTGAGGCTGCTGTGAGCAGAGTCTCCGAGCACTTCTGTCTAAGCTCCTGTTCTTTTCAGTTATTTGGGGGAAATGTTTATGAGCAAATGTTTTGCCTCATTGTTAATTTCATGTTTAACTTCTTCTTCTTCTTTTTTTTTCTTTCTTCGAGACAGGGTTTCTCTGTGTATCCCTGGCTGTCCTGGAACTCACTCTGTAGACCAGGCTGGCCTCGAACTCAGAAATCTACCTGCCTCTGCCTCCCAAGTGCTGGGATTAAAGGCATGCGCCACCACTGCCCAGCCATGTTTAACTTCTTAAACACCAGCATAATGTTTTCCTGGGTCTGTAAACTGAACATTTACCCACAGTTGGCACTGTGTTAAAACCCACACAGACACCACATTTTCAGGGGTAGGATGATGACAGAGGGACAGGAGAGGGTCAGCAAGGCTTTGGGAGTCTGCACAGTTGTCTTTCTCACACTCCCTGGCCGCCACTCTCTCTACCCCACTGTGAGTGGTGTTGTCAGTTGGATTAGAACTGGAGATTCCAGGGCCCTGGCTGACTGACTACATCAGCCCTTCTTGTTTTTTAAGACCTGCCAGTGTTTTTGAGGCTCACAGAAGCTTGCAGAGCTCTGAGCTGGTGCTGAGTACAGCCACCCACTCTCTGTTCAAATAAGAAAACCCACTGGCCACAGAGTGAATGAGAGACACTGTCTTCAGAGGACAGACTTGAATCTGCTGTAACTTATAGGAAATGTATCTTGTGTAACATGCTTTTAGGAATAGATATGCACACTACTTTGCTTATAGCGGTGACATCTGCCAGTCCAGGCAGTGTCACATGAAGCACACCTCTGTCCGATATCATGCCACAGGCTCGTAGCTCATCACGATGACTAACCTAGGGTTTCTATTTTCAGTAATTTCTAAGCCTGGGCTTATCCTCAGGATCCAAGTCAACCTGTAGGTACTGGTCTACCACAGGATTCCCTACCACTGATGAGCCCTGTGTTCTCCAACAGCCAAGAGTAGCCATGACACTGGCTATATGGTGTTTGTTTTAAGCCTTTCACATCTCTGCTGGTCAAGAAGTAGACAACATTGAATAGCCTAGGGCTTACATCCTGATTCTGCCACTTGAACTTGAATGTGACTCTTAATTTTGCAAATTTTCTATACTGAGCCTGCAAAATGGATAATAACATCTATTCTACAGAATAGCACTTGCAGGATTCATAGTAGTTGTTATTAATCACTGCTAGAGCTGTGTGGGGAACTCTCCATGGTCCTTCCCTGCCCCCCCCCCCCCCAAGAGACCAAGAAAAATTGAGAGAGATTGTGGAGGCGGGAGCTGTCACAAATTTCTAATTGACTTCAGGCACTCTGGTCTCTCCTCGTCTCTGAACACACACCGTGTAAATGCATTTGCGGTGAATGCTTTAGTACAGTGTTTGGGGAAGGCAAGAGCTCAATTAAAAATGTAGGAAAACAACTTGACAGTTCCTCAAGAAGGTAAACAGAATGGTCATACAACTCAGCAATTCTTTAGCACATTTGTATGCATTCCAAAGGAACAAAGAAGTTAATCCAACAAAAGCTTGTCCAGCCATGCTCAGGGCAGAATTGTTCTCAGCAGCCCAAAGTAGAAAGAATCCAAATGTCCACCGCTGCCCGAGTTAATGAGTAGACAGACTGTATGTGTACTAGTTAGATGTCTCTATTGCTGTGATAATGCCAGGACCAAAAATGACTCGGGGAGGAACAGGTTTATTTGACTTATTCACTCCAATCATGGTCCTTCATTGAGGAAAGTCAGGGCAGGAGCTCAAGCAGGAGGAAAGTTGCTCACTGGCTATCTCTTCATGGTTTGCTCAACCTGCTTTCTATACAAAGAAACCTGCCCAGGGATTACGATGCTCACAGCAGTCATCAATCAAGAAAATACCCCATAGACTTGCCCACAAGCCAATCTGATGGAGGCATTTTCTCACTTAAGGTTCCCTCTTCCCACATGATTTTATCTTGTGTTAAGTTGTCAAACAAGCCAAAACCAAAACCAAAACATCCCTAACCAGCATAAGTACATATTGTCAATAGAAAATGACTAAACCACAAAAAGGAATAAAGTATTGATACATGCTACAAGATGGACAAACCATGGGTGTATCATGCTAAGTGAAAGAAGCCAGACAAATGCAAAAAGTAAAGTATTATAATTCTATTTATATAAGACACTCCTGGCAGCTGAAACCATGAAGGCAGAAAGCAGGTTAATGGTGACAGTGGCTGGGGATCTAGTGGTGAGGTAACTGTTTAACAGATACAGGGTTTTCTTTGTAGATGGTGAACATTTTGGAACTAGATAAAGACAGAAAGCACATGAGCCTGTGAATGTACTGTATGCCATGAAGTTATTCACTTTAAAGTGCTTTATTTTGCTATTGAATTTTGCTATTGAATACACACATACATACATACATACATACATACATACACATACATACACACACACATACATACATACATACATACATACATACATACATACACATACATACACACACACATACAGGGCAAAGAGGGTGAATGGTAGGTTCTTGCTGACTGACACAAGTATCCTTGAAGAGCACAATCATTTAAAAGTTGGATGTTCTCTCTCTCTCTCTCTCTCTCTCTCTCTCTCTCTCTCTCTCTCTCTCTCTCTCCCTGTTCTAACTCTTCAGTCCACATGGGGAAGTTAACATGCTTATAAACCTAGTCTGACTGGTCAGTGATTTCAGATGAAGGTCAGGAACTATGAATGTTCCAAGACAGGTGAGCATGTGAGACAGAGCCACAGGAGTGGCTGAGTGCGACCAGGAGAGAAGTATAAAGGGAAAGACACATGTAAGCTCTCCCGAGAGGCAGGTCCAGGGGCATAAAATGAATGATTCTTCTGCATTAAACAATTTGGAATGATCATGTCTTCTCTTGAGCTCCTATTTTTCTCTCTTAACAATGATAATAAATTCTATCCTCCATAATGGATTGGCCAGAAGATAGGAGTTCTGAGGGGAGACTGAGGATGGAGAAAAAGATTTTATAGACATATACATATATATGTTTGAACAGCTTATTACTTCATTTATTCCTCGCTCCAAGAGCAATTGTATGGGGCCTGGGAGCCCTGGAGCTGTGGGGAATCAGACTTAGAGCAAGAGTGAGGTTGAGGTGTGTCCAAACCCTGAACATCTCGTCTTGAGACCAGCGGGAGTAGGACCATTCCCTCCCTGTGCTGGGCCTGCAAGTCTCAGCACACATAGCCTTATGACCCCCACCTCTGCCACCCTTGAGGTAGTCAGGTAGCCTGGCAGCCAGGTTACAGGTTAACTTCCTCTTTCCTTATAAAGTTATGTCCAGCAAACACCTAGAGTTCTTCTTCATGCAAATAAGGCATCCCCAGCACCTTAGCCCTGGCCAATGATGTACACTCACCCCATAGCCCCTGCTCACCCCCAAAGGTTTAAATAGCCTTTGTTCCCCCCAATTTAATGAGTTCTCAATGAGGCCTGCCTCCTGAGAGTCTGTTCTTGTAGCGCTCATAATGGCCTGAGGTCTCGATCGCCTGCCTAGCTTTACTTCTCTGGCCACTTGCCTGATGGAAAGCCATCATTCTGTTAAGAGAGGGGAAGTGAAGTGAAGTAACTACTGGGTTCTTGGTTTTTTGTTTTGTTTTGTTTTGTTTTGACACACTCCAAAGAATCAAAGGTGCATGCACCAGTGTCGTTCTCAGAAAATTATCAGGCAAATGAGAGCAACATCAGACCATGTGTGCAGACGATCCTACAGCAATTTTAAAGAGCAGATCTGTCGTGTGTGGGGCAGGGCTGAGGGTATATTTCTAAAAGAACTGAGGTGATGCTCAAACTACCTCTTGTTTTTGTGTAAATCACAAAGTAAGGCTACATGTCTGTTCATTTAGTTGAGACAGAGTCTTTAGCCCAGGCTGGATTCAGAATCTCTATGTAGCAGAGTAGGATTTCCTCTTCTTGCCTTTACTCTCTAAGAGCTGAGATTAGGGCCATATAGCACCATGCCTGGCTGATGTGGTGCTGGGGCTCAAACCCTGAGCCCTGTGCATCTAAGGCACACTATCTACCACCTGAGCCACATGCCCAATCCTCAAAGTAGTTTTAATGATTAAGCAAAACTCCCCAATATTGAATAAGAGAACGCGTTTGCATGACAACTGAAAAACAGAAGATTCAGATGTTGACATCCTTCAATTTATTTCAGTGGACCAGCCCACACCAACTACTTCCATGTTGTCCATTGAGGCAGGGTGGACTCATTGCAAGCGGAACCATGTTGTTGACAAATTCTGAAATAATTACTGTCTGGCTCTTCGAAGGTAACAGTTTGTCTATGCCTGGTATAAAGTTATATGGGATTTAAAGGGGCGGGGAAAGACCCCCTTCCAGCTAGGCTGAGCAAGGATGAAGTGCATTCAAGTGTCACAGGCAGGGTGGGATCAAAAAGACATCTCCTGGGGGAAGAAAGAAACTCAGCAGGTATAAAGACCACCGGGCAGCAGGAACACAGGCAGCATGCTTTTAGATCTCAGTTTTAAAGCCTTTAGCCAGCCAGCCCTCTCCACAGGCTTCCTGGAAACATCCTTAAAGCTTCCCTCTGAATGGATGGAGAAATATCCCAGTCCAAGCAAACCTCATTCCTAACTGGGAAAGAGTGGGTCAGTAGTTTACTGTGAGTAGTGAAGAAGCCCAGGTAGGACATTGCAGGATGTAACATCAATGATGTAGATTGGTGCCTATTGATTTCTAAAGCTGGGGAGTGACACTACTCTCTGGAGACATATCTGGGCATGTGCCAGGATGTTTTGTGTTGTCACAGTAATCGGGGAATGTCTCCTGATGACTACTGGTCAGGGCTCAGGGATGCTGAAGGGTTTGCTGTGAGATACAGAAGGTTGCAGTGCTTCCCAAGGTTGAAAGGTCTCTCCTAGAAGCCAACAGTGCCCTCCTCACCCCTGCAACAAGCTTATGTTGGAGACTGGTGATACAACATGACCAAGAATGGAAGAATTAAATGATCTGAAGAAAACAGGCCACTTGGATACTGATGAATGGAGACCAAGCATGAATAGTTGACTTGAATAAAGACTCTTGTTTCCCCACACATCCCAAGAAAGCTATGCTACGAGTTTACTGTATAAATCCAAAGAGAATCTATGCTTGAGGCTACAATGTCTATGAAAGATATTGACTATCACTTACTCTTGAACACATTTCAGCCTTAATCTGCATAGTAGCTAAATGTCTAGTTAGGAATCAGGCTGAGCTGGGTATAATCAGCCATGTCTCTTCTTAGCTGGGTAACACGGACAAGTTATTGACATATTCTTAACCTTCATTGTCTAGCCTGCAGAAACGATTGCAATAAAAGACCACTGTAAGGATGGATGGTGGTCATGTGTGCGAAACCCATAGTGATGCCAGAGTGTGTCATTTTCTCTTCGCACCAGTGAGCACAAAGTGATTTTGCTGCCAGGGTGTTGCCTTCATAGACCAGCTCAGAAATTAAAAAGGAACAAATTTTAGCCAAGCGTGGCATTGCTTTAGCTAAGCAGGTCTTTTCAACCTTGGCCCTGTTGACATTCGAGGGTGGATAAGCTCTTAGCGGTGGCTGCTGTCTTGTGTGCTGCAGGACCTGTGACAGCATTGTTGGTACCTACTATACAGATGCCAGCAGCACTCTCCACCATCCCTAATCATGACAACTCAGACTGCCTCTAGTGTTGCCAAATGTTCATTAGGGCAATATCATTACCCTTGACTGAGCAGCTCTGGGCTTGTCATGGGGAAAAAAAGAAGCTGAGGTTTCTTTGGATGAAGGGTCAAATGTGAAATTGACTTGTGTTTGGTCTAAGCAAACCTCTCAAACCATAAATCTCCCAACTCTATGACCTGCATGTAGCACAGGGCCCCAGGTTTTCACTCAGTTCCAGGGATGATCTAGGTTCTGGGGACAGATCAAAATGAGGCATAGCTCCTGTCCTTCACTGGTGGACAGTCTGTGTTCTTTTATTCTTCCTCTTTCCCCCTCTCCTTCCTTTCTTCCTTCTTTCATTTACTCATTCCTTCCTTTTTTTTTATCATGTGCGTGTATTTGTGCATGTATGTTCACGCATAGGCATGTGAGCACACATGCATGTGGATATCAGAATCCTTGAGTATTGTCCTCACCTTCCACCTTGTCCGAGACAAGCTCTCTTTATCCTCCACTAGGTACACAAGGCAGGCTGGCCTATGAACTTCTAGACACTCTCCTGTCGCCACGTGCTAGAGAAGCACTAGAATTTCAGGTATGTGCTACTGCACCCAGCCTTACCTGTGCTCTGGGGATTCCAACTGAAGTTTTCATGTCATATGGCGAGCATTTTACCCACTGAGCCATCTTCCCAAACCCACAGCCTACATCTTGCTGTATTATACCCGGAGGAGAAGGTTCTGAAGACTCTGGCCATCCAGCAGACAGATAGCCCTCACTCTCTGAGTGGGGGTGCTATTGGATCTCCGGAAATATGTGACTGGACAGCTGAACTGATAAGATGAGAAGCCAGGTGGATTTATGTGGTGTTTATTCTGAAAGCTGGGCTATGGCCCAGCTGAACCCATGAGCCAAATAAAAGTTCCCCTTGCCACCACGGGGAGACTGGATTTATGTCTGGGACGTTATTTGGCTGTGGAGTGTGATATACTCAGAGCCCCAGACAGAAGATGCATTTTATAAATCAGCTGATATGTTAAATAAATGTGTTGGACTAGGTAGTTTGCTTCTGGATAAAGGTGAAAGGCTATGTGAAGGTGGCTACTTAATGCAGGGGAATTTGAGAAACTCACTAGATTCTCCTTTGAGCCATCATTTGCTGCCACCACCCAAAGGCTCGCCCCATCCCAATGAAGAGAAGACCATGTTCTCTTTGAAAAAGCTTTGCAGCTCTGTAGAAGAAGAGGAAGCACAATACTTGGGAATAAATGAATGAAAAGACAAAGCCTTTCCATGAAAGTGAGAAGAAGAGAAAGCTAGTGTGGAAACAGACAGAGTGGGGCCAGGCAGAGCAGAGCCAGGTTGACATGTAGAATCCACTGAGTCATGAAAACCCTTCGTGACCAGTTCTTTCCCAGGCTTGTCTGTTTATATAAACCACCAGGTGTGCGGCCCACAAATCCAGGTGTCTTTGCTTCGCCCTCAAAAACTACTGAACCCACAGGCTGAGGAAGCATGAACAGTTGTAATCCTTTTTTTTTTTTTAAATCATCACATTAGGGGTTTCTAATGACCAGGTTAGTTTGGAAAACACTTCATCCAACCGAAATTCAGCACCTCCAAGTTACAGATGTGGAAGCTGGGCTCCTCTAACCTCTGCATCTAAATCCTTTTCATGGCTTCCTGCTGTCTCCATAGAAATGAGAGGTCCAATTAAAGCTTGGATAAGATGGGCTGGAAACTGCTCTCTGCTTTGCATCTAGTCTCCTCAGAGGCTCCGGAATCAGTGCATGGAGAAGGCAGAAATGTTGATGCTGATATCCAAGGACCCAGCCACAACCTCGAAGTTCATCAGCTCTGCAACCTTGGCTAGGCTAACAAGGCTCTGCTGTCACAGTGTTTTCATCTGTAAAATGGCAATAAATGTGATATTCCAGATCCTCTCCATTTAGTGGTGGATGGAATGAGAGCATGGTTGGGAGAGAGGTTTGCAGATGGCAAGGTTGCTGCTGATGTCTTACTATTACTGCATCCTGATAGAGTTGATAGCCAATTATCTGTGTAACTCTCCTCTATGTCTGTCTGTCTGTTTCTCTCTGTCTCCCTCCCATCTCCCACCCCCCCCTCTCTCTCTCTCTCTCTCTCTCTCTCTCTCTCTCTCTCTCTCTCTCTCTCTCTCTGTGTGTGTGTGTGTGTGTGTGTAACAGGCAAAGCTCTCACCTTTTCTTCTTACTTTTTTTGGATGGCTCCCCAGTGGGCGGTTGCTATGAAGACAGTGACGATTATTGACAGATTATATGAAGCAGGAAGAGAACTTCACTTCATATCAGCAGATGTAGGAAACTTGAGACTGCTGGCATGTAAACAAAATATACTCTTTTCTATCAAAGGGAAATAAAATTGCCTTACACGGGAAGGAAAATAATTTTACAGATATGATTAAGGAAGTTGATTTGGGGAGGTGGTCTGGGATTTTCTCACTGAGCTCAGTATAGTCACAAGGACCCTTATAATGGGGGGGGGGGGAGGCAGCAGAGTCATGGTGGCAAAGGTTGCAAGGCTGCAAAGTCTAGCCTCCCATTCCTAGATTTGACAGATGTTTCCTCTGGAGCCTCTCCTACCCAAAGCAGGGGTTCCTCCCAACCCCTAACATGAGCCTCACAAAGCCCTCTTTGGCTTTCTAGTCCCTGATTGTAGGATAAGTGTGTGTTAAGCCCCAGATGATATGTTGGGGCAATCATGTAAAACTAGGGAACCCCCTCATTTTATGTTTGTCAGATGAGGGACAGTATGGTGCACTGCAGGATATCTGGGGTTTACTGGCACTAACTACTAGCCTTTGTCCCAAGTCACCTCTCCAATGATGCCCACATACTCTCAAAGGCTCTGAGGAGGCTGACACTGTCCAGGCTGAAGAGATGGGCTGGGACATCTGGGGAATAAAAGCATTTGGGGAACAGCTTCAGAAGTGTAAAGTTAAAAAGATATAGTTAAAGCTCATTTCTAGTATGAGTTGGTTCACTATGAGAGCAGAATCTTCATTCTGCACATCTCTGTACCTGGCCTAGTGTAGGTATTCGCTAAGTGTTTGTGAAGAAACCAAAGATTCTTTGGTTAAATGTTTCTCAGGATTCCCAGAAGGGCTTATGATGCCTTAAAATATTTAAAAGTGTGAACTGAAAAGAATGAAATGAAATGTCATTAAAAGGAGGGAGATCTGGGGAAATGGCTGGATCAGTGATATGCTTGCTGTCCAAGCAGGCCTGAGCGTAGTTCTCAGAATCCACTATTAAAACCAACAATGGTAGTGGGGGTGGTTTGTGCTTGTAATCCCAGAGTTAGGGAAGCAGAGACAGATGGATCCCTGGGGTTCTGTGACCATCCTACTTGGTGAGCTCCAGGCCCATGGAAGTAGTCTGAAAACAACAAGAATAACAGAAGAAGAGGAACAGGAGGAGGAGGAAGAGGGGGAAGAGGAAGAGGAAGAGGAGGAGGAGGAGTAAGAGAAAGAAGAGAAAGAGGAGGAAGAGGAGAAGGAGAAGGAAGAGGAGGAGGAGGAAGAAGAGGAAGAGGAAGAGGAGGAGGAGAAGGAAGAGGAGGAGGGGGAGGAGGAGGGAGGAGGAGGGAGGAGGAGGGAGGAGGAGGAGGAGGAGAACAACATCCAATGTTGTCCTCTGGTCTTGACACATACACATATAAGTATTCCCTACCCCATCTACATGTGTACCTGTACATGTAAGAACACACACACACACACACACACACACACACACACACACACACACACACACACACACACACACACACGGGAGCAGCAGAGCAGGGACTATCTAGGCACCTAGAGCCAGAAGAGGTTTGGACATTTAAAGGGATAGGGTGGGGTTCTTTGTGCTTCATAACTGTACCTTTGACCTTGGAATTCCTACCTGAAAAAGCTACATGATGTCCTCATAAACACATTTTTGCATCTCACATGTGGGAAGGCAACACTGGAAAGGCACTGGTAGAAATAAATCCTTTACAGATGTGGCTCCCTGTAGACTCACACATAAAAAATGTCAAGGGATGTTGGATCTCTAGAAATGTCCCTTATATTTTGGTCACAGATGATTGGAGAAAAACACACAGCTTGATTAGAGATAGCCAGAGGCATGATACTGTGAGTACCTTATTAAATTATTGATAATTTCTGTGAGCGACGAACGCTGGGAGGGTAGAGTGAACACTTCAGGTTGGAGGCTGAGGATCATTTGATATGACCTCTCGGTGTCAGTGTGTGACAGGATGAGGGAGGGATGCTGAGGTCTCTTCTTGGGAATGATAACACACTGCAAGTCCCACCTTTCTCTTCTCCCTCTGCAGAGCTACCAGGTACAACGACTCCGTGTTATGGATGCTAACGACCCACGTAATAGCCCTGCAAGAAGGATTTCAAATCTGCACATGACAGCTTTTGCAGGCATCACAAATCACTGAGCCTCGCAATCAAATGCAGAGGGGCCCAGATCATTGAAAGGCGTGGGATAATGGATGACAAAATGCAGTTTAATATGGACAAATATGGAATAATAGGTATTGGGACAAACAATCAGAAGGAGGAACAGCTGCTGAATGAATTGATTTGCATCCCACTGACCAGGGAATAGAAATGGGCCTGAGCAGTAGCCAAACAGCTGAGAGAATGGGAGGAGGAGGGAGGGAGGGAGAAGGGGAGAGAAAGGGAGAGAAGGAGAAAGAAGGAGAGAGGGAAGGAAGGAGGGAGGGAGGGAGGGAAAGAACAGAGAACCAAAAAATAAAGAATATCAAGTGAATCTTGGCCTTGCAGGTGCCCAGTATTTCACAGAGAGGAACTGTAATGGCTTTGTCCCCTGAGTCTCAGTCTCCTTTGTCAGAAGTTTCTCTCCTCTTCCTCCTCCTCTTTTTAAAAAAGTGTAAGCTTTATTTATTTATTATGTATAGTGTTCTGCCTGCATGTATGCCTGCAGACCAGAAGAGGGCATCAGATCTCATAGATGGTTGTGAGCCACCATGTGGTTGCTGGGAATTGAACTCAGGACCTCTGGAAGAGCAGCCAGTGTTCTTAACCTCTGAGACATCTCTCCAGCCCAGAGGGTTTTGTGTTTTTTTTTTTTTGTTTTTTTTGTTTTTTTAAATTCAGCCTCCAGATGTTCAGGTTCCTGAACCTTGGGAGTTCTCTACTCAGAGGTGCTCAAGGCCTTGGCTTTTCTCTTCTCCAGTCTAATGCTCTTGATAGACAACCTTAATTGGTCCTTTGTCATGTGTGTGTGTGTCTCTCTGTGTGTGTGTGTGCTCATGTATATGAATGACTGTATCTATGTGTGGAGACCAGAGGTCAACTTTGGGTATCTCTCCTTACTATGTATGTGTGTATATATATTTCTATATAATATTATATATAGAAATAATATATATTAATATAATATATTTAAATAACAGGTCTCTATGTGGACCTACATCTTGTTGATTAGGCTAGATAAGCTGGATAATGAGCCCCAAAGATCTGCATGTTCTGGATTCTGTCATACAGGGATGACAAACTTGTGCTACCATACCAGGCTTTTTAAGGTATGCACTGGGAATTAACCCAGTTCCTCATGTCCACACTACAGACACCTGACCAACAGAGCTATCTCCCTGCCCAACTCCCTCATGTTTAAATAGTATCTATACTTTGATGATCTCCTAAATGAGATATTGACTTACCTACTTCCTAGAAACAGGGCAGTGGGTGTGCCAGTTAGCTTTTGTCAACTTGACATGAGGTATAGTTATCAGAGAAGAGGTTGATGAATGGCCAAGTGAAAGGGCCCAGCTCATTGGGTGAAAGGTCATCCTTGAGCAGATGGTTCAGTGGACTATAAGAAAGAAGGCTGAGCAAGGTGTGGGGAGCAAGCTAGTAAGTAGCATTCGTCCATGGCCTCTGCATCAGCTCCTGCCTCTAGGTTCCTGCTTGAGTCCCTGCCCTGAATTCTCTCAATCATGTACTGTGACCTCAGAGTTGTAAAGCAGATATAAACCCCTTTCTCTTCAAGTTGTTTTTGGTCATAGTGTTTTATCATGGCAGTTGAAACCAAACTGATACAGTGGGTCTTAAAGTTTTCTACATTGCAGTATCACCTGGATGCTAAAAAAAAAGTCCCAGTGTCCATACTCTAGGTCAGTTAAGTCAGGCATGCTGTGTGTGTGTGAATGCACACATTTGCTTGCATAGGTCCCAGGCATGAGTGCTCCCTCTGCGGGCCATTCCAATATGTCACGAAGGCCGAGAATAGTTGTGGGGTGTGTCTATACTCTGTGGCTTCTTGTTAGTGTTTGAATGTGAAACAGTGCCCACGGGTTCAGATGGTTGAACACTTGACCCTCCCTGGTTGTCATTTTGAGATCCCATTTTGGGAGGTTGCTGAACTTTTGTGATCGGTGGACCACCAGTGAACAGAAATGGATTTCTGGGCTCAGGCTTTCTGTGTCATATCCTCCTCTGTTTCACCTGAGCTTTCTACACTTCCTGGTTCATCAAGATTGAAAAGGTCACTCTGCAAGTGTCACCTGCTCCTGCGCCCCCAGTGGACAGAACCACTCTAGCCACTGTACCTTCTCTGCCATGGTGGACTGACTCCCCAGAAACCATCAGCCAAAATAAATCTCTCTTTGTCTCTCTTCCCTTAAGTTGTCTCCATCAGGCCTTTCATCAGAGTGGCAAGAAATTCAACTAACACACCTCCTGCCTGCTGCAGCCAGGAGTTTGATTTGTCTCAAATGTAATATGACCAAACAAACTTGATTATGGTTTCCACTCAGCACCTCGGCCTCACAGCCTTCTCACTTCCAGGGTTCGAGTCTCCTATCTGAGCCTGATTGCAAGTTTTGTCATTTTCTCTCTTTACCTGTTATATCTTAAGCTAGTAGCAAATTCTCCAGCCCTAACTAAATAGCCTAAGCACCATCCTACCTCCAAGCCCAACACCAATCCCGCCACATCTCAACTTGTCTTCGTTCACATAGACTTCTCTGATATCCCATCCCCATCTGGTCTCCAAAGTGATCTTAAAGGAAAAGGATGATGTCATACCTCTGCTGTTTTGGTTTTTTCCTTCTTCTTTCTTTTGTTGGGGGGGGGTGTCGCAGGGTGGGAGGATGGGGGTGGACCTGGGAGTACTGAGAAGTGAGTGTGGTCAGGGTATATGATGTGAAATTTCCAAAACTTGATAAAAATATTATTTGGAAAAAATAATAAAAATAAAAATAAATCTTTGAAACAAAACAAAAAACAAACCAACCTCAATGGCTCCATTTCACACAGTGAAACCCAAGCTCTGGCTTTTTTGCCTGTACAGTGGGAACAATATTCATGTCTATCTCTTAGGCTGTTACTGGGAATAAACGATACTCCTGTTTGGGACTACCATGAGTTGTATCACTTCACTCTTTATCACTATTTGTTCTCTACGGGTGGTGTGGATGGCTTCAGGCCTTTGGGACATTGAAGAACTATTTTATTTTCCCCTGTATGGCAGCCCTTTCTCTCATAATTGTAAAAGTACTCTTTGTCATGTTTTCTTGAGCACCCCTAGGGAGGTGGCCTTTTCCTCTTGGGTTCATTTATTCCTCTGTTAATGTAGCCCACTGTACATTATTAGTTACTTACACTCCACTCTTCTATCATATGAAGTCCTGTTGGATACTTATTTGGCCTTTATTATGGGTCAGATGCTGTTCTAACACTTGTATTGAATCACAGTTCCCGTATTAGGCCTACAAAAAAGGCTGCTGGTATCATTTTAATTTTATGAATTAAGAAAAGAGACATAGAAAGGTTAAGTATGGCAAAGCTGGGACTTGGGCCTGAACATTTCAGGTCAAAACTATGTTCTCAATCATAGTATCATGTCCCTTGACTGTATAGTGAGCCCTTAATGGACAGGGCACTGGCTGACTTACTCCAGACCTCTCAAGATCTTGTAGAGTTTTGGAGCATTGAAACTTGCAATCAACACAGCAGTAGCCATTTACCATCTGCTGTAGAAAACCACTGTGCTGAACTCTCTCTAGAAAGAGCAAGGAGAGCTGAGAGAGAAGCATGGTCCAGTGCAAGGCAGTCTGATCCCAAGGGTCATTCTTTTCCCAGAACCTCCTGTAGCTCCAGTAATCTTTGAATGGATAACTACATCCTGGGATACCATGTGGGAAAACGGCAGTGGTAAGAAGCAGCTGATGCATGTGCACTTACTCCTACTTTGATAGAATTATACTTTGAAGCAGTAATGGAGTCTCTGACACACGAGGAAATGATGTCCCAGGAAGGAGAAAATGGGCTCTGTGCTCACAGCTCACATCACATGTGGCCCAGTGAGTGGCAGCGAGAGTGTTCAGCACACAGGCAAGCCCAGTCAATGAGCACACCCTGGGCTGCTCTCACCGTCTGTATCTCTCATGGAGCTCAGGGCGGATGCCCACACGCCCTCCTCTCGCCATCTGTATCTCTCATGGAGCTCAGGGCGGATGCCCACACGCCCCCCTCTCATTTCTCCTGCCCTCCTTCCTCTCAGAAGCAGTTTTTTCTCTCACCCTTTCTGCTCCTCCAACTCTCTCTCCTTTCCTTCCTTCTTCTTTTACATTGTTGTAAGGTTATTCATTTTAAATTGCTAAATGTACATAGGCTTATATCTCATAAGCCTGTTTGAAATATGTATTGTATAATATCTAAACCCATCTAACATTTTCATCAGTTGTGATTTTTTTGTATTGAGATGACTTAGAATCTATTTTCAGAAATGTTCTAGACTACAGTACAAGTTACTCACCCTGACAGTTTGCACCACAGATCTCTTGAACTTAATCTTCTGTAGGACTCAAATTTTTACATTCTTTGGCCAACATCCCCCCAGTACTCTCCTCACTCCTAGCCTCTGAGAACAGTATTTTACTCTCCACTTCTAGGAATCTAACGTTCATAGCGTCCACATGTAGGTGAGAACGTTGGGCAGCAGACCATCTGTCTATCTTCATTTACCATAAGTTCTAGTCTAGTGTGATTTCTGTTGCTGTGATAAGCATGACCTAAACTTAGGAGAGAACACGTTTTATTTTATCTTATACTTCCAGATCATAGTTCATCTCTGAGGGAAGCCAGGCTAGGAATTTAGGCAGGAACTGAATCAGAAGCCACGAATGATTGCTGCTTAGGGACTCCCTCTCAGGCTCTCTCTGCCTTACTTTTTGCTGTGTCTCTTATATAGCCCAGGCCCACCTGCTTAGTGCTACCTATAATGGCTATGTCCTCATCAATCATCAACCATTAGACAGTCCTCCACAGACATGGTCATAGGCCAATCTGCTCAAATCAATTATTCAATGGAGAGACCTTTGTCCAAGATGGCTACAGGTTATGTCAAGTTGACTAACTAATACAGCATCCTCCAGGATCATTCATATTGTTACAAATGAAAAACATTGTGTGTGTGTGTGGTGTGTTTGTCACTTGGTGTGTGTATATCTCAAAGTTTATACATTCTTCTGTTGATGGATACTTGGGTTAGTTACATGTCTTGGTTATTAATGTGAGGGTACAGATGTCTCTTTTATACATTAATCGACTATGACAGTTCTATTTTAATTTTCTAAGGGACTTCTGCACTGTTCTCCATAACGCCTTTACTAAGCTACTTTTGCAAGTATGATATTCTCCACTTCTGCTTTCTCTATATCTTTGGCAACAGTTTTTATCTTTCAGAGTTCTGAGGATTGACATCTCTTTGATGATTGGTGTGCTGTTTGCTCATACATCTCTTGGCCATTTATATTTTCTTTTGAGGGACATCTATCCTAGTGTTTCAGTCATTTTTAATTGGACTACTTCTTTTCTTAGTATTGCGTTCCTTATATACTTTGGGTCTGAACCTCTGTCTTAGTGGGGTTAATATTGTTGTGATGAAACATCATGACCAAAAGAGACTTGGGAAGGAAAAGATTTGTTTGGTGTGTGTGTGTGTGTGTGTGTGTGTGTGTGTGTACTGAATCTCAGTCCACTGAGGGAAGCTAAGGCAGGAATTGAAACTGAGTGAAAATCTGGAGGCAGGAGCTGGTGCAGAGGCCATGGAGGGGGTGCTGATTACTGACTTGCTCCCCATGGCTTGCTCAGCCTGCTTTCTTATAGCATCCAATACGCCCAACCCAGAATGTCACCACCAACAGTGGACTAGACCCACATCAGCCACAAAATAAGTGCTCTGAAGGCTTGCCTATGGCCTGATCTTATGGGGGTAGTTTCTCAGTTGAGGCTCCCTCTTCTCTGATGACTGACTCTAGCTTGGGTCAAGTGGACATAAAACCTAGCCAGCACAACCTGTGTTCATAGATATCATTAGCCTGTCAAGGATCAATTATCCTGTTGATTGCTTCTTTGGCTTTGGTTTCGATTGATGATGCAGTCCCTTTTCTTCTATTCTTGCTTTTATTGCCTATACCTTTAGATTTGTATCTAAAGAAAACCCCAATATCATCACTCATACCAATAGCTTGAAACTTTCCCTCTTTGTTTTCTCCTAGTAACTTCACATTCTGTTTGAATCCTTAGTATATTTAGAGTTGATTTCTGAGCGTGATGTAGACAATTCTTTCCTCCTTCTGCATGTAGAGATGCAGTTGACCTAAGACCATTTGTGGAAGAGAGTATCCTTTCCCCAACGTGAGTTCTTGACACCATGAGCACCCTCCTTTCCTACTGGCCTTAGCACTTTGAAATGTTGCTAAGGGAAGAGGTCCCAACCAAGACTAACAGTGAAATGTGGCTTTAAAAACACGATCTAAAGGCATCTGTGCATCTGTTACTTTTAGCCAGAAGGAACAGTTTAGCAAACCATATGATCTTGATAACCACGTGTGGGTAAGTATCCTCTGGATGTAGCAGGGAAAGTAGCATATCAGAGCCGGACTTTTCTATCACTTACATGTGACATCCATGCAGGCAAATCACGCATTCTGCACCTGCCTTCTTAGTTGTGAAGCTGGGATACAGACACACATACTTCAGCTTATTGTACAGATCATGCCTCTTCTTTGAGGGTATATTCTGTGATTCAGTGTATACTCCTCTTTAGTGGCGCAGCTTGTCTAGTTATTCCTTAGCAAGCACTGCCTCAGGGATTTTGGCACCAGCTCTTCTTTGCTTTCAAATACCTCACCCTGAGATGCACATGGGTCAGCTTTTTAAGTTTCTGTGGTCGCAGAGACTTTTTCTGACTTCTTTACTCTCGCTGTTAATGTTACCCATCACTCTGCTTCTCTTATTTACATAGTAACTCCCATCTTCCTCATTGCCAGACATTGCTTTTATTTATTATTTATCTACAGCTAGAATGTAAGCAACATGAGGACCAATCTATTTGATTGATTACACGGAGGTATTGCAGGTAATTATTAGAGGCCATCACACAGAAAGCATGTCATAAATATCTGCTGAGTGAATACATCTACAAAGGAATGAAATCACTCAATTCAATATCTTACAGATTGAAGGCATACAATACAATCTAGCTATTCTTATGGGAAATTGGTTATCCCTGGATCTACTTCATCCTGGAGTAATAAATAACATAAACACTTCAATTTCATCTTTTTCAATCCTGAACACTGGCAGGATGCTATCCCCCTCCCTCCCATTACCATGTCTTCCTCAGTCACATGGGTGAATTTCCCCCATCCAAGGGACCATGTGGCCAGTCACTCCTGTTCTCCAGCTCAGATCTGCAGTGGCATCAAGTACTTGAAGTCATGTGAAGGTGTGCCCTGACTCCGTAGCTGATCTCGTCACACCCAGGAGGTTACTTCTGACCATATGACAGACACAGAAGATGCTGCCCCTGCTGCTGGTATTCCTCTGACTATTCTCTCTGCTGATCTCCCCAGGGACATAGAAAACATGCCTCCACCCTGTCCTCCATTGTTGCTATGTGGGCTGAGCACTCAGTTTCTGAAATCACGTATAGCCAGTCCCTGACAAAGGGATGCCATCCTACTCTCTATTCTTTTCTTTCAGCTTCATTTAGGCATACTGTATAGGTCAGAACTGCATGTGTGGAAGATGTACACCCTGATGCTTTGATATTTATGTAGTGTAGAATAAGTACCACAAGCAAGCTAGTGAGCGTATTGTTCTACATGCCCTATTGTCTTTGTTCCCCCCTTTTCTTTAGATGGTGGCGGGCAGGTGGGGGATGAGAAGATTTAAGTTCTACTCTGCTGGCAAATTTAAAATGATTTTAATTAACTCTTTAATAATAACTCTTCATTAATTTCTTGCAATGTCTTTTGGTCAAATTCACCCATTCTGTAAATTTTAAAGACACAACACAGAGTTGATAGAGCCACACTGCTGCTGTACATCTAATTCTGTAAACTTTTCCTCATGCACATGAGATTGAGAAATATTTATCTGTCTGTACTTGGCTTTTACTTAGAACAATGCCCTGCCAATTCTTATGTGTTGTCACAAGAGGCAAGATTTCCTTACTTTTAAATACATTTTAATCTAATTTAATTTTAGCTTTTGGAGCTCAAGGACAATTTTTAACATTAAAACAATAATTATTTGTATGGGTGTGTCTATGGTTGTGCATAGGAGGGCAGTGTCTGAGTAGCCAGAAGAAGACATCACATCCCCCGCATCTGGAGTTATGTGGGTGGCTGGGAGTCGCCTGGTGTAGATGCTGGGAGCTGAACTTGGGTCCTCTGAAAGATTACTATGTGCTCTTCCCTGTGGAGCCATTTCTCTAGTGCCAAGATTTCCTTTTGATTTGGTTTGAGACAGGATATCACTTTCTGGTCTAGAACTCACTGTACAGGCCAGGGTAATCTCAAACTTATGGCCATCCACCTGCCTCTGTCTCAGCTGCTAGACTGAAGGCGTTGCCACCACATCTAGTCCTGATTTTAAAGGCTGAATAATCTCTCTTTCTCTCTCTCTCTCTCTCTCTCTCTCTCTCTCTCTCTGCCTCTATCTCTATCTCCATCTCTCTTTCTCTGTCTCTCTCTTTGTCTCTCTCTCTCTGTCTTTCTCTCTCTGTTTCTCTGTCTTTGTCTCTCTGTCTCTGTCTCTCTGCCTCTGTCTGTCTCTCTGCCCCCCCCCCACACAAACACACACACATACACACACGCTCTTCCATGATCCACTCATGCATTGACAGAAATTTAGGCTGTTTGAATGTCTTTGGTTTTATGAATGAGCAGAGGTATGAAGGAAATTTCATTTCTTTTGAGTATATTCTTAGAAAAGAATTTGCTTATCATAAGGCAGTTATAGTTTGAATGTTTTAGGAATCTCCATCTTATTTTCCAACTTCCTCTTCTCACAGCCAGAGGCATGTGTAGTCCTGACCCTACCATGTCATATAAACGTCTGTGTACCAGCAGGTATTTTCTGGTTCTCCATTTCAATTTTTTTTTTTTTTTTTTTTTTTTGCTTAGCTTCAGCCAAGGCATCTTGCTTGAACATAGGAAAACAAAACTATTCATCATTTAGAAAAAACATTATAGAAGAAGCAGATGACTTAATTTATGGTATATTGGTTGATTACTGTTCTGTTGGAAGTCCAGTTCTGCATGTCAAGGCTACTTGTACCACCCAACAGATGGCCCGTGGCAAAAAAAAATCACTAATCTTGTCACAGTGAAATTGATTCAATGAAAAAGTCCTCATGGCAGATGTATATATCAGTTTCCTCCCCACATGGGAATCAGTTCCTTCATGAGACATTGCTTCTGTTTATATTTATAGGTTAACAGTTGTTGTGTGAAGAGACGCTGACTCTTATTAGTATTAATTACAATCACTTACATTTATTTAGTGCCTTATGCTTTTTAGTAATGCGTTCACAGATGCTCCCTCATTTGAGTCTCGCAGCATTCTTGTGACCTCGTCATTAGACTTGAGGCAAAGAACCCAGGAAGGCTTCTAATGCCTCAACATTGATTGATTGATGTTGGTAGTAGAGATAGATGCTGCAGTAGAGAGAGAAGCTCTCTAAGATGTTAAGCCTTCATTTCTCGAAGGAGCAGAGGGGTTCAGTCATCTTGGAAAAGACTGACACCCAGCTAGCTTACTCCAGTTACTTTATTCAAACACTATAGAAGGTTAATTGAATCTGGGAAATATTCCAGCTATCAAAGTTATCTTACCTTTGCTGCCTGTGAGAGCAGACAACCCACACAAATCCCAGTCCATTTTGACCATGGCTAGCCATAATTAGCAGTAAGAGCTCCAGGTTTGTCAGGAGTGTCTTAGGATCAAGGTTGGTGCAGCGCCAAGCTCTCACATAGCACCAAGTACAGATTCTCAAGAGAGACAACAGTTCTTCAAGATTTGAACAGTCACAACACAATTTCTCAGCCTTCACTGATTGACCCAAACTTAACAAAGGCTTTGCTGAAACGTTTTATTCAAAGCCAGACATAAAGACTTTGCTATATTTCACTTGAAGCCAGACATAGAGGTGTTACTATACACATCACTACAAATATTCATAGAAACTATAGCCAGGGGTGGTCCTTGGGTGGTGTGCTTGGGGGCTACCTGATGCTGTGGGAGAGAACCCGCTCGTCTGCTAAGCAGAGAGCATCTTTGGAAAGCTTGGGAATCTCCTTCTTAGCAGGACTGCAGCAGAGGCTCCCTAGTAGACCTTTCTGCATCTGTCCTTGCTTTTCCATTGGTCCTCAATACAGCAGCCAGGGTGGACATTCTAAAACATATTTTTGTTCGAATTATTGCAACCTCTAGAATCTTCTCAAAGCTCTTTAGACTACTCAGGAGGAAAGCAGAAGCATGTGCAATGCCTTCTGTGAACCTGCCCCATGGTCCTCTCTAGCTCTGTTTCTTGCTTCTGCTGGTTCACTCTCTGGCCATATTGGCTTCCTTGGTGTTCTGTGAACATGGTACGTTCCACCTTAGGAGCTCCTGGGCATCCACGTCCTCCATCTATCTGGTTCTTATTCCATTTTCCACTTGCTTCATTCCTTTGCCAAGTCTCCACCTTCTCAGGGAAGCCTGTCTCTGTTATTCAGCACCTCCCCACCCTTCCCTCCTTCCCTTTCTTGTGTTTTCCATACACTTTGGTCAAAAGCACTTGCCTTTCTGTGTATACTATATGCATTAGATTCTTAAGGCTGCCATACACAAATTACCATAAGCCGTTTTAATGACCTAACATATCAGAAATTACTCTCATAGTTCTAGAGGACCCCAAATTATGTTAAATAAAAGATGGATGTACTTCATGTCTAATCCTAGTTTCTATTGGTTGCTGCTAACCCTTCCCCCTTTCTTTCTCAATTTCCTTCTTCTGCTTAAAAGTATTTTTTGTTTTTGTTTTTTGTTTTTTTAAATTGGAAGGTATTGGAAGGGCCCACCCTAACTCACTGTAACTTCATAGAGCATATCTATACAGATCTTACCTTGATTCCAAGTGTCTTTTTGGAGGACACAATTTAATCCACAACACTATATATTTATTCTATTTCATTTTCTTGTTTGAGACCCTTTGTTAAATAAGCTCTGTGAAGGCTTAGGGCTTTGGCTATATGGACTAATTGAGTCCTAAGATACTCAACAAATAACTGTTTCCCTCCCTCGAATTCATCACCCTTTACCTATTATTCATATTCCAAAGGGATAGCTACATCATAGTTAATTTTACATTATCCCCCATTTTGTTGGGTCAGTCGGTCACTTTTCTAATGTCTCACCAGGAGGATCTCATCGTGACAAATTCGTCTGTCTATCAGACTTTCTAGCTTACATACGCTTTCCATTTCCATAGAGGCTGCTGCAGCCTGCAGAAGCTTATGCAACTTAGCTGTGCTGTCTCCACTAGAACTCTTCTCTCTGTGGTGCTTGCGGTCATTGTACCCACCTGGGACCACTCATTCTATCCAGTGTCTCAACTTCCTCCCAGTATTTTGCCGAGTTGTCCCCAGTCCTTCTCCAGAATAACTTAAAGGGGGATAGATCCAAAAGATAGCCCTTATATTCTTCAACAGCTCCCGCCCCACCAACGGCTCGCTTCCTTTAACTAGGTCATATCTTCTACAGTTCCACCATCTTCTAACAGTTTACTCAAATTTTGAATCCACCAGTAGTTTAAACTACGGATTAGGTCAGAGTTTCCATGATTTAATCATCTCTAGACATGTTCTTTAGAGTACAGCCACTAATCCAGGTGTTTCTCAATCCAATATAGTAGACAAGATTAAATATCATAGTGTTGAAAGTTAAAAAAAAAAAAGAATATTTGGTTGTTTTAAATAAGCACTTGCTAGATTCCCTGTACACAGCACATAGTCAATAAAGGTTGGATGATGATAAACGACTCTTCTTTATTCACTAGCTATAATGATCACATCTTAAATAACTATAACCAGGAAGGAATGCCACTTAGACTGTCATTGTCACTGAAAGAGAACTGGGCAACCCCCTTGTAGATCTGGTCCCTAATACTGAAGTGAGCAAGGCACTTAGATACTATGGCCTCAGTCTTTCTGCTTATAAAAGTGGGGCAAACCCCCTCCCAACAGAGCAGTGAGGTTTAAAGGGAAGAATGTATTTCAGCAAAAACCCCTGGGCCATTTTCTCAGCACCTCTGTGTTTGTCTCCGGAGATAACCTCGCATCAGCCTTTGATTCAGACCCTCTCCCCCTTCAATGAAGTGTGGATGAGCAGGGGTTGTGGGGTTGCAAAGTATGAGCTCCCAAGGAAACACTCAGGAAACTGGGCTTTCAGCCATTAAAAAAAAGCAAATCTTTATGGTGACCTAATTAGAGTTTTTAAAATTCAATTTGGACAGTCAGCAAGCTAGGCTCCTTTCCAGGAGGAATAAGGAGACAGTGCATGACCTAACTGATTCTGGGCTGCTTGCCATCCCAAACAACTAACGTGGTTGTATCAGCTTCTTCCAGGACCAGAGACTGTCCAGACACTGACATGGGTAAGGAGGTCTTTTAGGGCCTCACACATTTTGTTGGACAAAAATGGTAGCAAAGAGCAGAAATGATGTATATTTAGGGAAGTGGACCATGAAGTATGGTTCTCCCTAGGCTAGTGTAAAAGTAATTCTCTTTCAACTGCTGTCTGGAAATTTGTGGAGCATAGTAGCAAGACCATCCATCCATCCATCCATCCATCCATCCATCCATCCATCCATCCATCCATCCGTCTGTCAGTCCCTCAACCCACCTATCTGACACATCTAGAGTATGTCCTCCCACCAAATACCAGAGGTTTGATACTAAATACAACAGAATCAATATGTTGAAGGAGTCCCAGTTTCATCAAAATGAAAATAATCAATGGTTACAAATTTGAGGAAGTAAGTCAAAAGCCTCAAATTTGAATGTCGACCTTGTGGTTCTGAGAAAGGAGGTCCTTCTCTCTAGGCCAAAGTTTTTATTCATGAAATATGACTGGAGTAGATTAAAGCTCTCAGTCCTCTTCTGGGTCAAACATGCTAAGATTCCATACCTAAGTTCAATTTGTGTAAAATAAGATCTCCATTTAAGAGGAAGTAGTATAATAATTTTGCTGGTTGTCTCTTCTGTCTCTTCCCATCAGCCAACTTCCCACCATGTGGGGCAGATACATTCTCTCAAAGGCAAGCTTGCCAAATTTCCTTTCATTCATCTCTCTCATGGCCATTCTTGTCTAGATTAGGATAAAAAACCATTCTTAAGGGAGTTCTTTTCAACTCTTTCTACCTAATTTTGCATCGAGCCTGATGTCCTGTCTTTCCCCCTCAAGGGACTTTGTCATAGTATCTGTGGCTACAAGGCCTCTATCTGGACCACTGTGTCTTTCCATGTGATTACCCAGAAAGAGTTAATTATCCTTGTATCCAGATTGTAGCTTATTCCCTCACCCAGGGGCACGTTCTCTTACCTCCCAGGGTTGGGCCTGGCTCTTTGCTTATAGATAAATAAGTGATGTTTCTTTCCTCTAGAGTATATGCTGCTTCCCAAACCTTAACACAAGGTCTCTCATTTAACACTAGCTGCTCTGTCAGCCTACCAGGTACATAAGAACAATAATTATTCAGCTGATTAACTATTGAATTCCTAAAGACAGAACCTTTACCATAGATGGTACTCCTGTTTTCAGAGGAAATACAGAGAACGTGGTTGGTGCCACCCATAGAAAGATTTTTACATCTTGGGATCAGGCTAGAGAAATGCACCCCCTCCCAAGCCACTCATGGGTTGCGAATTTCATGGGCACGAAGAACAAGGTGCTCTCTAACTGCCACTGCTTGCTCCATGGACTCCCTCAAAGGTCTAAGGGGAGAACACCTGTGAGCCAAAATGCTACTGCCCAAGGTAGGGGATGTTTCCCACCGAGAAAGGTATTGGGTTAAGAGGAAAAGACGTAGTTCATATTTTTAAGGTCAGTTAAAAAGTAGGAGTCTGGGTGTAGGTGAAAGGAATCTGGGAGCCCTGGTGTTATAAGCCCCAGTCTGCCGGACAGGTCTGGGTGAGGTTATGGCTCCAGCAGTGCCTTGTCCCCCAGTCTCCATTTCCTCATCCCTGAGGGCCATGGCATCTTTGCCACTGGGCTGCTGGGAGAGGAGATGGAATTGTGTGAGATTGCTGCCTGACACAGGGCCTGGCATCTTCTCTGCACCCCCTTAAATGTGAGCTCCCCCCCCATGAATGCATTACACACTTTGCTATAGTTCCATACTTACTTAAGGATCCATCTGTCATCATGTGATTTCAGACTGGACTCATTTGTCAGACATGGCCCCTTGTATAACTGTTCCTTTCGGTGACTTCAAACTTTAGCTCTTCTCTTGCTACTCACAGCATACCAAATCCATGAACAACTACAGCTGGCTCTTTCTTCTGGATGTCTCGAGATCTAACATCTTCTGTCCTCTTCTACAGCAACTGTCCTGGCCTAAGCTGCCAGAATCTTTCCCCCAGATGACTGTAGTGGTCTCTTCTCTGACCCTCCTGTTTGAGTCTTTCTTGCCTCTGGCCTATCAGCATGAAAACTAGACTGAGACAGCTAAAGTCTAAATTTGATGGCACCACTCCCTGAAGTGAACCTCTGATTGCTTCTGTCATACTAAGAACATTCCTCAAACCAAGATGTGATCTCAAATCTTCAGGGTCTGTTTCAGCTAAGAACTTTTCTGACCACATTCATTTCCCCAAAACATACAGGATGTAGAGGCAACTTGCCAGGCACCAGGCATACTTCTGCATGAGGGCTAGATGCCCTTTACCAAGAAACCTGCAAACTGGCCTCCTTGTTCCTGGCAAAAAGGAATTATGCCAAAGGTCACTACATCTTTATTCACTTGCCACATTCCCAATAAGGCCTTCCCCGGCTGCTTTATTTAATGGTATAATTCCCTATAAATGCTGACACATACTCAGTGACTAGATCTTCAAGGAAATAACATGCCTGTTGTTTATTGAATATTTATATGAATGAATGAATGAATGAATGGGTATCACACTTCTTGGGATGTGGATGCCTTCTGTGTACAAATGTTCTCACACTTAGGATGGTTCAATGCACAACACTTGAGTTCATGATGTCATAGACGTATACACAAGCGACCATTCTTCCTATTACTTTCAGTACAGCGTGAAAAAAATTCCTGAGATGGTCAGTAATCAGGAATCTATAGGCTTTGGGTTGATTTTGCCTGACTGTGGACTGATGCGTGTGTTCTGAGCCTGTTTAAGGTAGGCCAATCTAAATGGTGATGTCCAGGAGGTTAAGGGTATGAGGGGCATTTCCAATTCACAAAATTTTCTACTGATAATGAATTTATCAGGATGAAATCCATATCCATACATACACATACTTAGAAACTGTCTGGATTATAGGGTTTGCATGAGCCAGGATCTCCATGCATTCTATTTACAAGGGAAATTTTTGGGCTGCAGAGTCTACCTATGACCTTAGATAGCTTTGATATCTGCTCAAAATTCAGAAATTGTGACATACTTGTGTTATAGTAGAGCATGAATCAGACTCTAATATGAGATAAATATTCAGCCTCCTACTTCCTTAAGGTAAATTAGCTCCTCGAGTCACCAGACTTAGTTTTGGTTCTGTGCAGCAGAAATGTACTTGCTGGTGGGTATAAATAGCCAAGACAGATAAGAAAGTAGCACAAATCTCTGCTTTCCATATTGGCCACTAGGCATTATATCTACTGGACTAAAAAGTAGATAGTTTGTGTGTGGTTTGGATGAGAATGCCCCCCATAGGCTCATATGTTTAAATACTTGGTTCCCCCTTGGTGGAGCTGTTTGTGAAGGATTAGAGGTGTGGCCTTGTTGGAGGAGGTGTGTCACTGGGGGTGGGCTTCAAGGTTTCAAGAGACTCACACCATTCCTAGTGTTTCTCTTTCTTTCTCTGCCTCCTGCCTGTAGATAAGATGTGATCTCTCAGCAACTCTCCCAAGCCATGCCTGCCTGCCTACTGCCGGGATCCCTGCCATGATGACCATGGACTCACCCTCTGAAATGGAAAGTCCTGACAATATCTTCCTTGTATAAGATGCTTCAGTTATGGTGTCTCCTCACAGATATAGAAAAGTAGCCAAGGCAATCTGTTCCCCATGTTCTAATCCTTAAGTAGAAAAGTGTACTCCCTTTTGGAAGACTTGATAATCAGACTGATGCTGTACCTCTTTTCTGGTTTAGAGTGTAGTGTTTTGACATTGGTGGGATACCTCAGGGAGCTCTGAGGAAAAGGTCATGGGTGGTGCTGATACCAGGAGAGCTCATCAGGCTTCCTCATGTTGGTCAAAAAAGATGAGCTATTTGGCATAATGAAGACAGTTTCAGGCATAAGATGCTTAAAGAAGCATGTACAGCAGATGTGGACACAGAAAAGAGCTGAGGGTAGAGGGGAGCAAAAGATAGCACCAGTAAAAGTGGATGGGGATCCCACAAAACTGTATTTCTCCATGATATATATATCATGAAGGGCCACCAGATCCCCTAGGACTAGAACTTCAGATGGTTGTAAGCCACCATGTCAGTGCTGGGAATTGAACCCAGGTCTTTTAGAAGAGCAGCCAGTCCTCTTAACCACTGGGTCATCTCTCCAGGCCCTCTTTCCATACTGTTTTAAGTTCTCCCTATCAGAGTCTACCAAGTCCTCAAACAAAATACTTCTCCATGGGAGAGGAGGGAAGCACATGACCATCATGAAGAACTAAGGAAAGAATAGGACAGCAAAGTGTCGGCTTGCTGGCCCGAGAACGTGTGTGTCTGGTGGGGCACGTGAAGGACAGATCAAAGATCATCTAGAATCTCATGAAATCCTCAGTATCCATAAGCAACCTGGGAGAGTGAGTTGTGGATTTGCTGCCGTTTATAATGTTTTTGCATCTTTCTGTTGAAAAACAAAAGGTAGAAGCCTATGGCTGTCTGCAGAATGGCTGTATTTTCCTAGGCATGATAGCAGTGTCTCTCAGCACGTGCAGTACATTATCAAAGATAGGAACTTAGACTCTAAGGACAGAAGTTTATTTACTCAAGCTCTTTTTTGTTTATTCATTCAATATATGTATTCCTTTATTCATTCTCTCATCCAGAAACTATCTTTTGAGTGATTACTGCGTATCATGTATACACCGTGATGTCAACAAGACTTGATCTCATAAGGCTTGGCTCATTCTCGGGAAGACAGATAATTATCTAATAAATAAAGGTTAGAAAAGAGAATTTTAGAGAGTGATGAATTTTATGGAGGTAAAGAGGTCAGCAAGTAATGCAGCATTTTAGGGAACAGAGTTCAGACTGATTTGGTTGGAATGGTGAGGAGCTGCTTCTCTGGAAAAGGATGCTGGATTTGAGACGAGCCACGGGAGGGCTCAGCTGCATAAAGGTGATGGCTCACAACTTTTAACTGCCTTAATACCACCTGCGAGCTTTCGGTCAATACTGATGGTGGACTCCACCTCCTACGGTTGCAATTTACTTGATCTAGCAATAGTGATAAAGTCTAAGTTTATTCTAATATGTACTCAGGCTTGCAAATCACAGACTAGAAGATGCTACTAGGTAGGACAGTATTTGCAGAGAACTAGTGGTAGAGAAAAGCTCAGGTTGGTCCCAAGGAAGAAAAAGTGGATGTGGCTGGGAGCGAGTAGCTGAAGCAAATAGATGTGGGAGAAGGGGACAGGGATCAAACTGGCACTGGTGAGCCACGAGCTGTAAGATTGACAGGAATCTAAGCCAAGGCTTATGGCTGCTTGCAGAGGCATTGTCTCAGCAGCAGCTCTGGAGGCTGGGTGGGCAGCTTGGAGGAAACCCTCCCCACCCCCCATCGATCCTTGTTCTTCCATGTCACCTCATAGCAAACTAATCTCAATTGTAGAATTCTTCTGGTGATCAGCTGCCTGTTTTCCTGAGGTGATCAATCTCCAAAAAAGTTTCCAAACTGTGTTAAAACTGCCAGTGTCTTAGCAAACAGCACAGAGTGTGCTTTCCAGGGAAAGAAGTTCAATAATTAAAATGAGCCAGCACCAAGGAACTGGAGGGCGGTTTGATCTAGTTTAGAAGCTGACATTTTCTTAGCAGAAAAAAAAATGCAATATCCATAATACATTATTTTGTGCCCAATGAAGTCAACTAGAACAGAATTGTCTCAGGAGAGACCAAGATCAGATTGCCAGAAAACCTTTTTGAAGGCAATAGGAAAGTCAGTCTTCAGAAACCCAAGCAGGGAGAGGCTCAAGGCCACTTTTCAAGTGCCTGCAGGGGGGGAGAGGCTTCTGGGCTGCCTTGACACAGGATCCCCTCCCCACAAAACTTTAAAGGGCAAAAAAACAGAGTAACTCCTAGGTAGCCCGAACATCTGGACCTTGAAAGTCCTGTCTCTATCCTCATCGCTCGCAGACAGACTTGCTCAACAGATGGCTTTATTCTAGGGATGAGATTTGCCTGCGCCTGGGGGGTGTGGCTAAAGAAGGTGGACTGTTGTTTTGTTTTTTCTAAGATAGGAGTTGTCAAAAGAGAAAATCATTTTCTCTACATGGCAGATGTCCCTGCAAAACATGCCTCTAAGCTGAGTTTCCCAGGAAGAGTGAAAACTGTGAGACTTGAAAGTAGCTTGCCTGGAAACTCAAGTCCTGATGAGGGGGAAGAGGTTGGGAAGAGCTCTTTCTGGGCCTGCTGAATTATTCTCTTCCTGGTGCTGCCTCTCTTTCTTCAAAGGAAGCAGAGAATTGGCTTCATTTGGGCCTCCCCCAAGTTCATGCAATTATGGGCTGAAGTAAATTTGTGTTAGATTATGCCAAAGACTAAGCAATATTTTGCTTTTTATTTGAACAAATATTTCTTGCTTCACTGACAATAGTCCAAGAGAGGAAGCCTTCAATTAGAGGAGCCGAAAATACTGATTAGAATCAATCAACACCTCTAGAAGTTTAAACACTTAAGTTAATTAAATGGTTGGGTAGACTTGAAGCTAAACTCACAAACAGAAATCTCAGTATATGAAAGGATGCTTGGAGTTTAAAACAAAAACAACAAAAAACAAAAACCAGATAATTATCTGAGAAACTCAACATCAGCCTCACCAAGGGCTCTAGAAAAATGATCAGGCAGGCAGTGCATTAATTTTCAACGCAGCTCACATGCAGGTTAACTCCATAACTCAAAAGCAAAAGCTTGAGGCATCCATCAGCAGATGGGATGTCCTCATGAAACTCAGAGATGAGCAGTCCAGAAAGTGGCAATGACCGAGTGCATTTAGCAGTCCTGAATATTTTAAGAGACCAGCTTCCTTACCCCCAATGCCAACAAAACCAGTAAAACACAAATAAATCTTGTTGGTTTTAACTTCAGAAGACGCATTCTGAATGGGCAGAGACATGACACAGGTGCTATTTGAGAATCCGATACAGAAGAAAGACGGATGAGTTGGGTTCTCTTTCTACAAGTCATGAGATTTGCTCAGGTCCAGAAAGTTATCGAGAATGCTTTCTCAGAGGAGGGAGGGTAGAGTGAGGGCAGAGCAAGAGTCAACATACAAGCAAAGGTCTCTACTCAGCCACAGATGTCTGAGCCCTGTGGCAGCACTGGAGGAGGCATTATGTATGCTAGTCCCACTGCAAGCAAGGTAAGACGCCTTGGTATTCTCCAGTTTTGTGTCATATAGTTGTTGGCTCTGGGTTTCTGTGCTGGTGATAGAGTCGAGGTGTGGGGTAGCCTTCTGGGTACGTACCATTACGGCAGTTTTCCAGGAAAAGGATGGTTATAGGTTGAGGTATGACCAGAATCACAGCAGAGATCTCCTTGGTCTGGGTAGGGACGGGAGTTCTATAGTACTGCACTAAGGAACTCTTGCCTCACTGCGATTCCTGAGTGATTACTGGGGAAGACCAGGGTCCACATTTGTGATGAGTGAGGTTGTAGTTTGTGCATCTCCAGACTCCAGTTCTTGTTTGGTTTACATATTAAGAAAGAAGTCAACCTACGTTTTCTGTTTACCTTTTAGTGCTATGATAGAACATCATGACTTCGGGAGGAAAGGCTGTATTTTGGCATCTACTTCCATGGCACAGAGATGACGGAGGAGTACAGCTTACTGGCTTGCTCACATGGCTTGCTCAGCCTGTTTATTTCCTTCCTCCTCCTTCTTTTTAAAAATAATTTTGTTTTTTAAATCTTTTTAATGTGTATGGATACTTGGCCTGTGTGTTTGTCTGTGTGCTATGTGTATGCAGTGCCCATGGCAGCCAGAAGAAGGCATCTGATCCCCTGTAGCTGGAGTTACATATAGATAGTTATGAGCTGCCATGTGGATGCTAGGAATCAAACTCAGGTCCTCTGAAAGAGCAGCCAGTGCTCTTAACCACTGAGCCATCTCTCCAGGACCCCAGCCTTCTTTCTAACACAACCTAGGAGCAGACCATGGATGGCACTACCCATAGTGGGATAAGTCCTTTAACATCAATCGTTAACTAAATAAATGCCCCTGCAGACTTGCCTACAGGCCAATCTGATAGGGTAGGTTTTTCAAGTGAGGTTCCCTCTTTCCAGATAACCTTAGCTTTTGTCCAGTTGACAAAATCTAGCCAGTATACAACATGCGTTTAATTGCTAGCAAGCAGGTTCCATATTGCGTTAGCTGGGTCCAGAACTCTTTTCGTGCCCCTTCCAACTGCTTTACCAACATCCTCTGAAGAATTTTGCTTGTGGTTGAGTCTCAGCAGAAGATCTGGCTTTTAAAGCCTTGGTATAGCTTCTCATTAGCTATGAAGCTTTGCATCTTGAAAATAGAGACAACACAACTTCATAGGGTTCTTGTGAAAATCAGGAGATACAGTACATGAAATGCTTAGTAATTTGGCCTTTTTTCCTGAAATACTTTTCTCTGGCAGAGAGGCTGTAGTGCAGAAATAGACACTTAAAACTACAAGATTAGATGCCTGTAAGAATAAGAGTTTATTTTGTAAAGAGAAGGTGATTCGGGCTGGGGTTGTGCTGTTGATAGGTACCATGGATTAGTATTGATCTACAGAACATTCTTTCAGGAATGAGGCTGCTGCATAAAGCAAGGAGACTTAGTGAGTATTCCCAACGCAGTGTGCAGGTCAGGCTCTGAACTCTTAGCTTGGGGAATCATGAGCTGTCTATAAAAACATGTCCAGCGCCATTTCTGAGGTCTCTCTACATAGACAGGGCTTACTACACTACCTCTCACAGCATGTGGAGTAACTTCTCCTCTATTGTGTTAGCCCCAACAAAATAACATATCCTACCACCTGCCATAAATGCAAAGGGAGAGAGGGTGGATTTGTCTGCGTGGGACACAGAGTTTAGTTCCTCTGCATGTCAATGTTGCAACTGCCTGGCGATCTGTCACGATCACCATAGCCTCAGGCTGCGCAGCTCCTTGTGGGCTCAGCATAGGAGGTCATCACAGAGACTTAGCCTACCAAGGACTCAGAGGCTAGCTAGGTTCCTAACCATTTGGGAATACAAAGGCTTCACTTAGCAGGTAGGATGACTTCTTAAGGAGGTGTTTTCCTGTTTTAGAGTTTCTGGAAGAACTGGGTGCTGCTCCTCAAGATGACTCTCTCTCTCTCTCAGTGACCGGTGTTAGTGCCATTCTTGGTTAAGGGACCGAGCCAATGGCTGGGATTCAGGCCTGATTAGTAGGAGGAAAGAGACTATCACACACTTGGGCTTATTCGTGCATTGGCATCAGCCTGAGGCCTCCACAAAATGTATTTCTGGAATTTCGTGAGTTTGGGAGGCAGGGCATGATATTCTGTGTTACCATCTCTGTCTCTAAGAGGAAAAGCTCAGTAGGGGATAAGCAGATTTTATAGTCAAAGGAAATTTGCATTGGGCTCCGGTTCCACACATTTGTTCTATATAGCCTTTGTCAAGTCAGGCATCCTCTCGCTCCCCTCCCTTTGGATGAGGATAGTATCTACTTTTTCACAGGGTATATGAAACTCAAATAGGGCAACAGGTAGAGAAGGCTAAACATGGTGATTCAACCAAGAAAATAATTTGCTTCTTCCTTCTAGGGCTCTTTGGGTTATGTTACAATGTTGGACTTTCTTCAGATATGTGACAGGGATGCCTTTAGTTGAGACTGCCATGATTCCTACATAGGTGACACGGTTGAGTAGGCAACAGGTACCTTTGTTACTGCTCTTCACTGGTTCTGGGCTGGTGGGAGAAATGGCATTAAATGTAGGTAGAAAGCGAGGGGTCAGTCCACCAACAGAGGAAATCTTCAGGGAGCATGCCCTTCTCCAGATCTGTGTGGGACTATCTCTGGCCTGAGAAGACACTGGACAGGGAGGAATGAGATTTATGGGCTCTATTTGAGATGCCAGCTAACTAGGTACCTCTTATTCTCAGAATAAAGCCATAGCACAGCCCGCCAATACAAGAGCCCTCTCTGAAATTTTTTTTTCTCATCAGGGCTCTGGCTTTTCAGTCTTCTTATTCTTATTGTCTAAGTTCATGCAGTAATGAATGGGAAGCTAAAACACTTTGGGGAAGGAGCCAGTTTCTAAATAGTTGCACTTAGAATTTTGTATTTCATAACAAATACAATATAATACACATACAAAGCAACATTAGCATGGCCGTCATTTTCTCTCCTTTAGCCCTCTGTGCCCTCGCCCCAGTATAGGCCACCAGGTTCATCTCACTCAGAAATTCTTCCTCTATATTTGATGCAGAAAATTAGATTGGATGGAAAATTATAGTCCTTGACTGAATTCAGAGGGATTTGGTTGGAGTGGTAGAGCCCCAGGGACATGGAGATGGCTAGATTATGGAAATAACTGGTGTGATCTGTGGAGACGGGGTGGAGCTGGGACAGGTAGCCACCTACAAAAAGGATCCTGCAGTGCTCATGGTTCCTTCTTCTGGGTCACAAAGTGACATTTATTCAGAAGGAGGAAAAAAAAAAAAAAACCAACAAAACAAAACCTTTCTTTCCCACTCCTGTTCAAAGTAACTCTGAGTCCTGGCTGCTTCTCATGTGATGTCATCAATGTAGTAAAAAAAACCAAAAACCAAAAACCAAAAAAACAACAAAACAAAACAAAACAAAAAAACCCCAAAACAATGCCATCACTTTTTAATGTACAAATATGGGAATGTCAACTAGCCAGTGTTCCTCCATGTTATTTTATAGCAGAGCATATATACATATGGTGTCTTCCCATTGAACTGAATTGGCATCAATAAATGTTGAAGCCAATATCAAATTCTGGCCTATACATTCTTCACCCTTAATCTCTGCTACTTGGTAGAGAATTGTTCTTAATATACAATAGAAAGCCCGGGGCTCACGAAGGTCACAATGAGTCTAGCATTTATTTATGAAGATTATATTTAGCTTTGAATTTGTAAGTAAGGGGATCTTAGGCTCACTAAGACATGAGAAAATGAACTACAGTTTCATGCTTTGCTGCTATCTCTGGAAACCTATTTGTATAATAAGAAATAAACAGATTCTCTCTGATCCCTGTCCCTGACACAGAGCTCCAAACACCCATATGATCTCAGGAGGGATAAAGGTACTAAAAGAATCTTTTGTTGCAATCTTTAGCCTGTGTCCTGACTCCCGAGACAGAGTAGGAGATGGCATCTTTAGTTTAGTGTTAGGCCTTTGACCTCTGGTTCCTGACACAGAACTTCTAGATCCCGGGGAATTTCTCATCCATGAGAAGCATCTTTTGTTTCAGTGGGGTGACTTTTTGTAGTGTCTGGCTAGCAAGGATGAGGGACCAGTGACTAGGAGAACAAACTATCATTTCAGCTCCACCTCCAACCTCTAGAAAGGAGAGAGGGCCTGAAGGTTGAGCTCATCACTGCCAGCCAATGAGTTAATCGTCATGCCTATGGAGTGACACCTTCATTATGAGCCTCCAAATGGCTGGGTGTGGGAGCTGCTGGGTAATTGAACACATAGAAGGTGGGAAGTGGACAGTGGGAGAGGGCATGGAAGTCCTGCTCTTCTCTTACCCTGCCCGCTGCTGCTGTGCCAACCAGCTGTTCATTCGCACCAGTTTTAATCCTCTTATAGAACACCACTAGGTCAGGCATGGTGGCTCATGCCTGTAACTAGAACTGAGTGGTGGAAATTAGAGGACTGTTAGGAGTTCAAGGCCAGCTTGGGCTACATAGTGAGCTTGAGCCTGGGCTACAGACACATTTGTCTCAAAAACGTGAACATCTTCCTCCTCCTCCTCCTCCTCCTCCTCCTCCTCCTCCTCCTCCTCCTCCTCCTCCTCTTTCTGCACATGAAAACACTGTCCCACACATGAAATTATAGTGATTGTAACTACGTGCACTACATGTACCTGTTGCCTTCTCTTCCTCTTCTTCCTTCTCTTCCTCCTCCCCCTCCTCCTCTAGTAAATATATTTTTTAATTTTGGACAGCTGTTTTAGCAAATTAAGTTTAAGGGGGGTATTTGTGGAAACCTCATAGCACTGACAAAGCACAGATCACAATTTGTGTTTGTGACTGGCATATGAGATGGAGACAATGTTGTGAGACTGAGTCCTCCATCTTTGGGATCTGAGGCTGCATCCACATTGACATCATCATGATAGAATTGAACAAGAGAATATCTAGCAGGTATCTGCTGTAGAACTGATTTCTCAGTTGCTAGTAAGGAGAAATCCCCTTATTATTTGGCAACCAGAGATCACAAAACTTGATTGTTGAGTGAGATAACAAGGTAAAAACATTTTTACATTTCACACACTGGTGGGAGAGAGTCTTTTGTTATCTTGTTTGCTATAGTAGCCTGGCACTGTAGACCAGGAGCAGTGGGTGTTTCAACAACCATCAGCCCTTTCCCTCTGACCTCACTTTAGTCCCGGAGTGCTTGGCTCAGCACTGCACACATCAGCATGTGTATCGAATTACACTACAGAGAAGATGGATTTGAGGACTTGTAAAGACTCGCACAACCCTGGGAAAAGTTCAGGATAAATGGGCTTTGAATAAAACAAATGCCACCAAACCCCCACATAAATGATGCATGCCATTGCTTGCAAATTGATGTATGTGAGCATAAATCTTTAAACTTTCAGATGGCTTCCTCTCTGCTCTTTTCAGCCCATCCTCACAAGACTTGTGAAATCATGCTCTCGTTCGTCACCCAACTGAGGTAACACTCAGGCTGTTGCTGCCAAGTTGACTCAATAACTGAATCACCAAGACTACAAGGCCAGGTCCATGCTGTTCTCCCCTGGTAGCTCCAGCACCTGGCATGGCTGTGGGACACAGTCGGTCTCAGGAACATTTCTTGAATGTTTTCAAATGGTGGAGGAGAGCTAGCCCTGTCCAAGAGGGAGCAAGACCCACTTTCACTCACAGTGTCTCAATCTTATGTTGGAGGGATTTAAGGAGTTAAGTATTCGTAGATGGTAATGCACCTGAGCTTCCCAGCCTTTGAAGGGAGCAGTGAGGGGGGCTGTAAGCTCAGATAAGACAGAGTGTGGTTCTCAGACCAGGACTGTAACAGACATGCTGTCTTTGAGCTTTGGTTTTTCCATCACAAAGAGAATAAGAAAAGCAACAATAATTTAGCATAATAGGAAATACATTTGAACTATGTCCCTGGTTCTTAGTGTATGACTCTTAAATTTTTTGAAATTTCTAGTTTTAAATATGAATATGTGTAACTTTTAACTGTTTTGCTACCATGTGTTAATTAGACATAATGATAGGTTTGGTTAGGACACTTTCATATACGTATATGATATATTTTGATCACATTTACCCCAGTTACCATTTGTCCCCTTCCCATCTGCACTGATCTCCCTCTTTCCAACTTTCTACTTTCATGACAGCTTTGGCAACCCAGTGACTTCCATTAGGCTTGCTTTCGAGAGCATGGGTGAGAGGTTCCGTATAGGAGCATGAACACCTCCAGTATCTACATCACTGGAGAAGAAATGTCTTCCCATCCTCAGCAACCATGAACTACCTAGGGAGGGGACATTTAAGAGTAAGAGAATGGGGTGGAGTGTTGTGGAACTCGGTCTTACAGGGATGTCATGGCCATGGACCTCTTGATCTCATGGCAGCTGCCATTACCCACACAAGATCTGCACAGAATAGGGCCCTCCAACATCCTGCTATAGAAGGGACAAATACTGGTAAGACCCCACCGATCCTTGAGAATTTATAGGCAGTTGACATTTGGCAGGGGGCATAGAGTCTAAGTATGTATTTCAGACTAGCCTCAAACATCCAAGTTTAAGCTAGTCTCAATCTTATGATCTTCCTACCCCTACCTCCTAAACTGAGGTGATAAGCATGTGGGGTTAGCTGCTAATTTATAGGTAGAGATAGCTTAAGTTAACAGGACAGAATAAAATGAATTTTTGTGTTCCAGGAGTAATCTATGTGATAGATTGCTTCTGCCTTTGGAAGCCTACTACAGCAAGGCAGTCTTTTGTTCTTCTTTTCTTAGAGCAGCTGAGTAACTGGAGTAACTTGTTTGGAGTTAACAGTGACTTGATTCCATCGGCCCAAGATTTCTTTCCAACATCAAGGTCCATCCCAATTTTGTGGATATGTATGATGGCTAATCTTAGTTGACAACTTGACACACTTGGGGTTGAGGGAGAGCCTCAACTGAAGAATTGCCTCTATTATATTGACTTGTGATTATGTAGGAGAGGCATTGTCTTGATTGATCACTGATGTGGGAGGGGCTAGCCCACTATACTTGGTGCCACCCCTAGGTGGCTGGTGTTGGGCTGTAAAAGAAAGCTGGCTGAACAGGAGCAGGGGGAGTATGCCAGTAAGCAGCATTTCTTCTGAGTTTTTGCTTCAAGCTCCTGCCTCCAGTTCCTGACCAATAAACTACCCCCCACCCCCCAGGTTGTCTTTGGCTAGTGTTTTATCACGGCAACAAAAAGCGAACTAGGACAGTAGGACAGTATGTGACATTTCTTGTGTGTGTGTGTGTGTGTGTGTGTGTGTGTGTGTGTGTGTGTGTTTATGTGTTTTTATTAGTGAGTGGGTACATGTACCCATGTCAATACAAGTGCATACAGAGACCAGGAAACAACCTTAGCTCTTGGATCTCTTGTCCTGGAACTCATAGAATAGATTAACAGGCTAGGATCCTTCTGTTTCCATCTTCCCAGTGCTGGGATTACAACATGAGCATATACATGCACGTGCACACACGGCTTGTATGGATTAAACACGGGTCCTTAGGCAAAGCATAAGCCAGCACTTTACTGACTCTACATCTCTCCAGCCCACAGTTTTCTTCTAATAAGTATCTTTGCATCAGGATTCATGTAGGCTTCCTATGAATCTGAAAATACTTTGTATGCATTGAAAATATTTTTAATTGGACAAATGAGGAAGAGGGGTGCATTTTCACAGTCACAGCTCATACAAGGAACTTCACCGAGGAGCAGCACGGTGCATGATGACTTCAGGGCCTTCCTATTCCCTGCCCACTCACCCAAATTAACAATGTGCCCCGGACTTTCATGCATTTTCTTATTTGACACTTACAATAGCCCTGAGAGGAAATTTGGACTAGACATATTATCATTATTTTTCAAATGAGAAAATGGAATCTGAGAAAAGCAGACTTGTAATAAAAGAATCAAAGTATATTAAATCTGGAGGGCATTTGGAAGATCGTGTGGTGCAACCTTTTCATTTTATGAATGGAAAATGAAGCCTAGATCAGCAAGTGACTTGCCCAAGGCCTCATGGTCATTGGCAGAGCTGGGATTTAAACTCATTTGCCTTTATTTTTTGGTCCTCTCTCATTTAGCTACACCAGTCAGTTCTTAAAGACAGATTGTTGTCTTAACAAATCTGGTACCCATCCCCCACTCAATTATTGTCATCTAGGAAGTAAAAGCTCCTCATAAAGTTCATTCTTTTTTCTGTATAGATAGCCAAGAGCACTTGACTGATCAGGAAGATGCAGTTAGAATACCAGAATTTATTCAGTTTTTACAATGTGTCACAGGAATGGGACACATGAGAGAGTGATCCAATAGGCAAATGGTGTCAGGGCCCAGTTAAACCCAGGCACGTGTGTTTCAGGCTAGCCTAGCACACATAGATGGTAAGAACGGTGGCTTACGGTTAGCAGAAGCCTGAGGACCGAATGTTAAGTCCGGAGGATGAGACTGATTCTGGTTGGTGAGTCACGACATTGAAGCAAGAGATCCAAGAGCAGGGTGCATTCTATGAGGACATACACAGCTAGTGAGCACTCTTAGTGCTTGGGATGTAGCACAGGACAGGCGTGGTACTACTTGGTACCACTTGGGGACTGGACATGTTGTCTACTAATTTTACGGTTATCTATGGAAAAGACACATATTTTAGGGAAGTAATGCATTACCCATGTGTATTTTCTTACTTACATGTGTATTTTCTTCTAGGTCACTGGGGAAGGTTTTTTTTTTTTTTTTTTTTTTTTTTTTTTTTTGTGAAACCCAGCCAGTTCATCTTTCCTTTGATGTGAGAAAAACAGGATCAGATTGAAACCTTTTTTAACATACTTGCCATTCATATAGGGTTCTTGCTGACCCTTTTATCCTCTCTGAAATCAGAATCCTTTATGCTTGACGAGTGTGCTGGTGTAATGCTAGCTGGGCCTCCTTGTGAAGCTGTTTTCCCCCTCTGCCCTCTTCTCCATCTGTCTTCCTATTTCTGAGCACAGATAAAAAGCCTAGCACTCATTAACTGGGTACCACTGCAGCCAGTCAGCTTGTGTTTACTGGGTGTCCACAGCATGCATGGCATCGCTCTAGGCACCTGTGAGAGAAGCCAATGGCTCTGACATCTTTGCCCTGAGTCCTGGATCCCAGTAGTGCTGTGGGGCTGTGTGGGCCTGGGGCAGAATGGTAGCAACAGGCTGGCGTGATGGAGTGTGAGACAGCGGGGGATTTGGGAGGAGGCTGGAGAAGAATGGTGGCATTAGGGAGTGTGAGGGATTTTGAAGAGGTCCACTCTAAACGGTAGAAATAAGTGTGGCTATGGAGCTGTCCTTGCAGGGTGGCAGACACCCCATTCCAGTGAATTAATAGACTATATAAAATAATCGCCTAACCAATTAACTCTTTGGCTAGGACTCATGCTACAATCAAGTGGTTCTTTACACTCATTTTCTACTTAAGGAAGTTGTTTCCCCCCTTCCCCCCATATGAACTAGGAAGGGCTACTGAGCTCCGTAGTATCAAATAACATGAGCATTTGGGATACGTTTGGTTCTCTGTCAGCATCAGCCAGTCACCCACAACATGATACAGTGGGTCAGTGTTCCCATTTTCTGGATAAGGTACAGGGAAGTCCAAATATCCCCAAATGAAGTGTCATTACTCATTTTTGTCTTTGCCTAAAATACCTTTTAGCTAAACTTGGGAAATTAAAAAAAAAACAATTTGATTTGTTGAGTTGGAGGTTCATGGGTAAATTTTTCTTTCTATTCTGTTTTCTTGCACTATTAATTATCAAGATAGCTCCTCACCGTCAAAAAAAAAATTCCGTGCTCTCTAAAGCCATGAAGATTTTGCAAGTGAAAATACAACTTCTAGGGACTGTCTTGAGAGTGAAATCAAACCATGCCTGTCCCTGAAGACCCATGGGGACTCCATCTCCTCTATGAGATTCCTGTCCTAAGCCTCAGGAACGCTCCTGCTCTTTCCAAGGCTCCAAGGCTCAGGGGATTGGTGTTTGAGTCTTCTGGTCTCCATGCAAACACATGATGAAGATAACAGACATAGGAATGGTGAGAGTTTTTGCTTGAGTATTGATCAGAGAAACATTCCCTTGGGAGCTGCTTTAAGCATCAACACTCACCATCTCTAGCCCTCTTGATAAGCAAGCAGGAAGGGAATTTGTTCTAGCTTGTATCTGCAGTGCCCCCTACAGGCCTAGTGGCTAAAGGTTTCGTTCCCAATGTGGCAGCAATTGGGAAGCTTTAAGAGGCAGAGCCTCCTGGAAGCTTTCTGGATAGCCTACTCTTCCCTTTGTCTCTTTTACTTCGAGGTCATAGGTCATAGAATAAGCTGTTTCATCACACATTCCTACGCTCAGCTGCTGTTGCGCCACAAGTCCAGAAGCAATGTTGTCAGTCAGCCTTCAAACGAAACTTTTAGAACTGGGAGTCAAATAGACCCACCTCTTTGTCGGTTGCTTATCTTAGCAACTTGTCTTTGTGGTGCAAAGCAGATTAATACACATTATGCATCATTCTACAAATGGTCAGGCAAAGACTCAAAGACAGGAAGTCTATAGTCTTAGCAGCAGCAAGTAACAAAATCAGACTCGGTTCCATGTTCTTTAGATTCCAAAGCTCTGTTAGAGACCTCCGGATTTCAGTGACTTGAGAGTGAGACAGAATAGACAGTTGTATAAACTAGCTAATGTGGGCCTCTTTCCTCTCACCTGGACAGACCAAAGATTCATGAGCATATCAGATCTCCTTTGAAAATAGTTTCTGAATCATCCACACAAGAAAAGATATGTAAGTCCATTTGATTTCTTGGTTTTCCCATTGCTCAGGCTTGGGCTTTAACAGAATATAGATCTTCCTCCTTTCTGCTTTTAGTAAATGTCAAGGTTTTATTGGCACGAGCCATGCTCTTCAGGGAGTGAAGCGTAGGTGGCTGCCTAGCATATCAACAAGGCGAGGGAGAGCTCTCCTGGTAACCTCTGCCCGATGAGACCAGCAACCCAGCCCTCTGCCCAGCAAGGCCAGCAGCACAGCTCTCCTGGGTGCCCCCATACATCCTCAGGATGTGAGCTGGACACAGGGGAGTGCCCAGGAACCGCTTGCTGGCTGATAGGTGAAAGATGATTTTGAGTTTTTGTTCTTCTCCTAGCATCAAAGAGAATAAATCTGCTTTCTGAGCCAGAATTGTTGTTCCTTGCAATTTCTACATGCTGTTTATTTCCCCATTGTCCCTGTTTGCCCCTTCCTCAAGGCTGAGTAGAAGGCAGACACCTAAAGTTCTCTGGTTAGACTTTGCTCCTGGCCATTATTCCTGTGTTTATTCACTAGAGCTAATTCACTAATTAAGTCACTGATTATATAGTCTCTATCTTCTGCTAGATACAGTGCTCTTTGCTAGAGAGAGAAATCTGGTCCAATCTTGAAGACAGAACATACCTTAAGACATGACAAGTATATGATGCTCGATAAGAACACATCGTATGTACTATGTGCTGTGTGAGTCCCCAGGAGTCATTCACCTTGCCTAGGGATGGAAGTGGTGTTGCTGGAAGGGCGAGGGCTAGGTGCGGTATTTTGAGGCATCATAGCCATTGGCTGCCCCTTCCCATGTCCCCTTGCAGTGGCTCTCTCCTACCGAGTCTCTTAGGAACACCTCTCCTAGAGCAGCGGGCATTTAGGTGAAGGGGGAGAGGAAAGAAAAAAATGTCATTTCCTGCTTTACTTTCAGTTCTTCTGGAAGAAAGGTCTCCCCTTGCCTTCAGTAGCTGTTTCCAGAATTGTAACCAGCCGTGGAGTAGGAGAGGTCTTCTACACATTTTTTAATGAAACTGGATTAATAAATGTCATCAAAGTGATGGTGGGGATGATGTTAATGATTAAGAAAAGCATTTGAATGAAGTTTTTTCGTCTCAGAGTCATTCAAGAAATCTTTATAAACAGATGGATGCAGGTCAGTGATAATCAGAAATGACTTGCTTGGATTTAGTGGCTTATCCTAGCCCTGGGCTAAACTGTTACTTTTTGAAGTTGTGCCTCAGGAAACGGGCAGTCCTTCCCCCATTAAAAAATGGGATACCAGTGATACTCCCTTGTATTTGCAAACAGCTACTTGCAAAGTTCTTTCACTTGGCAAAGCGCTTTATTTGTTTCAATTATTTCTTTAAGATGCCATTATTGAGTTTACTGAGTATCCACCCCATTTATTTATTGAATATTTATTAAGCAACTATTACCATTCTGAACACCAAAGAATCAGAATGGGAAAATAAGACAATGCTGTAACACTGAAGAAAGCTTAAAATTAAAAGAAATTAATTTATTATTTTATATGTACACGTTTTTCCTGCATGCATGTCTATGTACCACATGTGTGCCTGATGCCCAAGGAGATCGGAAGATGTATTAGATCTTCTGGAACTGGAGTTACAGACAGTTGTGAGCTGCCATGTGGGTGCTGGGAATCAAACCTGAGTCCCCTGGCAGAGCAGCCAGTGCTCTTAACCACTGAGCCATCTCTCCAGGCCCCAATCTTTTATTTTGAGGTAATTTTAGATTTATAGTTGTTAAGGTATTATAGGAAGCTGTGTATCTCTTTGATTCGTCTTCTGTTAATGTTTAGTATCTTAAATTACCTTGCGATATTTTGTTGCAGTTAAGAAGTTAACATAGTACCGCCCTGTTAATTAGACACCATAATCCAACTGCATCCCCAGAACCCTGCTTTCCGGTTCAGGATCTACTCCAGTCTTCCACCTTTCTTTAGTTGCTGTGTTCCCACTCTCCATCAGTCTGTGACAGGCATCAACCTTCCCTTCATTTTCATAATCTCAACACTTCCGCAGGGTTCTGATCAGTCATGAAGATCCTCAGTAAGTGTGTTTATCTGCTGCTATCTCATGATCACACTGGCCTGTGCACACCACAAAGGGAGATATCCCGTCTCACCACACCGGAGTCTGTCTGTCTATGGGCCTCTGCCTTGGTCAATTTATCAAGGAGGCACTTGCCAGATCTTTCATAAATGTACTATTTTCTTCTCCACCTTCTTTTCTTTGGAAAGGAGTCCCTGTGTACTTTCCTCAGGTAGAAGGATATAAATTAGTAGATATTGTTTTTACATGAAAGGAAATAGAAAAACATTTAAGGAAATGGATAAATAGGCAAGAACGGTGATCAGTGAATGATCAAGGTTGAAGCGATCTTTAAAATGAGGTGACACAACTTTTCAATAAGTGACTGGGTGGATAGGGACAAGTTCAGCTCTGATCTCATTGGCCATGACAAGACCAAGGGAAGAGTAGGGCAGGGAGAGGGCACAGCTTCCAGAGTAGGAAGAAACACGGCAACACTGACAGACTGTCATTCCCCTGCTCGAACCCTCTCACCCATCAGAGGGAAAGCAAGGTTCCCCAGTACTGGCCCAGAAAGGTGAAACTCCCAATCCGTCCCTAGAAACACTGCCCAGTCTTTCCTCCTCCCATTTGACTGCTTCTCCCTCTCAAATCTCTTTCCATTCCAGCTCCAGCTCATCTGAGCATTTTGAGCACACCTGGTCCTCTCAGTTCTATACCTAAGCCTTGCATTGGACCCTCCATCTGAGGAAATCCTATTCTCCTACCAGCCTTCCCGGTCAGCTCCACCATGTCTTTTAATGTTATGATCAAATGGTCCCTTCCAAGGGATGCCTAAATTGGACAAAAGAGCACTACACCCTCACCTCTCATGTCCCCAAACTGCCTATTCATCTTTTCTTCCAATATTAGCTTTAAGTCTTCAAACACAAACATGTGCATGCATACATGTGTACACGCATGCTCACAAACATTCATACACACCTCAGTTTCCAGCATCAGGTTCTCTACACACTAAAATACCAGCTTCTGGGTTAGGGGAAAGTTTAGAGTACATATTTATGCCATGGGCACTTTCTTTAGCTAACTGGGTTCTTTGTCAAGTGACTAGGCGACTGTGACCTTTTAGTGCCCAATCTACTTGATGCCGACTTTTTTTTTTTTTTTTTTTTTAAAGGAGTGTTAGCACTCATAGGCTTACAGGCTTCTTCCCTTTCAATACAGTTCAGACAGTAGGGAATTCTATTGTCTTCTCTACATTGTTTGGTGACAAGAAAGAATGCTGTGGACGTTGAGGCTACATTCTTTGTAGAAATCATGAAAGGGAGGCCAAGTCACACCATCAGGGAAGGCAAAATAAGTAGGGAATAGAAATCTCTGCCAATTAAGCAAAGCACTGAGGCAGAAGATAAGCCAGTGAGGCATAGACGTCTCCACTACAGGGCCTGTTTTATAGATCAGGAAATGGTAATAGACAAGAGCAGGCAGGCACTCCCAGTGTTCCCACAACCCCGTGCTAGCAGCACCAGCTAGAGCATAGCAGTTCCTGTCCAATCCCATGGCAGGCGACCCCTTCTAGCACAGTATGCCCCTAGAGAGACTCTGAAATGAAAGGGTTTCTTCTCAGGCTATGGGTTGAACATGATTCATACATACTGTGAAGGTTAGCAGATTCACACAGTAGGAGCTCAAACATGTTTTTCATGGGGGAACACATAGAATTCATCATGTCAGATGGTGGAATTAGGAATCGTTCTGGATTAGTCATTGTTTCATTCCTTTGACAAAGGAGGTATTGAACACACTGCTCAGACTTTGGCAAACCCTAGGAGGCAGGAATGCATTTCCCAAATTGGATTATTTTTCTGAACTTGTTGGTCATTATTTCCTGGTTGACATGTTTTGTAAATCTGTCTAGAGAATCAGCAGGGACTTAACGGAGGTTAAAGAGATTGACGCATGCTTGAAACGAAGCCAGTCACACTCCAGCTAAGGAAGCGGTGCTTTTACGAACTTAACCTTGATCCCTAGCATTTCACCCAAACGATCATCCTTTTTCTTTCGGATAACAAATAAAATACATGTCTATATTGAAAAAAACCCCAGCACCTACGATATTAAAGATCCATTGCAACTGAACTTTCCTTTTAATTAAAATGAACATGAAAATTAAATAACCTTAAATAACACCTTCAATGTTGATTAAGCGAAGTCTCTGCTCAAGAAAGCCATGTGTTTCTAACCTGTTGGCATTTGTCAAAATATTAATAGTGAGAAAACTATCCCAGGGAGGCTAACCTGGGCTTAGCTAGTGAAAAGGCCTTTACCAAGTGTCCTACAGCTGGGACTTTGAAGGGACAATTCAACATGAGGGACAGAAGAATTCCTTGGGTTTTCCACTGCCTAGTTACAGTTGTCATAGACTTGTGACCTGTAGTCCCTGACAAAGGTGACCAAAAGAGAGCTAGTATCATTGTTTATACAAGGTGGCCAAGAATGTGAAAATGGATTTCAGTCCACGAGTCATTGGGGGCAGCAAAAGTAATTCTTTTTGCTCTGAATTCTGGGACTGAGATGTGAAGTGGAGCTATGTCTGGCAACCACTCTTATGGTAGAAATGTCTCTTTTTTTGTTCCTTTCCTTTCCTTTCTTTCTGTTCTTTTTTCTTTTGGTCAGGAGGAAGGTGTTATCCTTCTGTTAAATCAAGTTGCCTATCTCTGAGTCTACTGTTTTATTTTTCTCTTCCTTTAAATAAATAAAAGACTTCTAAGTAACTAACTATTGGAGAAAAAGACAAATATGGAGGGAAGGGGGAAAGCCACACTTGAAACCTCCTCTGTCCAGACACAGACCCTTTGTTCCATAACTGATGTCATTTCCTTTCATTCTGTCAGGAATCCCCAGAAGTTGATGTTGCTGTAAATTATCATTGTTTTCATTTGGTGAGAGCCTATGTAATTTGTTAAAGGGCATACAGAAAATGGGAGAGTTGGTATCCACATATTTATTTGTCTGACACTAACTCCAGGGGTGATGTATTTGAGGCCAGGTGTAATGTATGCATTGGCAGGAAGGAAGGGTGCTTAGATAGTGTTAGTGGGGAGGATGAGGCCAGGGTGGCCACCTGTATCCCTGTGATGAGTCAGTCTGTTGGGACAGACATAAGACACTAAATCTCTGCTTGCTTGGTTGCCTGCACGTATGCTTCCTGCACTAACAACGAGTGATTCTGTTTGACTGGGATGCTCTCACGCTATGTCAGCCATGTTCGTACTTCAGGTCTTCCCTAGGGGCTGGGTGATGACTTAATGAGTAAAAAGCTTGTTATACAAACATGAGGAACTGGGTTTGGATTCCCAGCACACAGGTCAAAGTCCAGTGCAGTGATCTGTAATCCTAGCCCTGAGGTCAGAGAAGAGGCAGGGCAGGATGGGGAGTGGGATCCCTAGGTCGTGTGGGGATAACTAGTCTATTGAAATGGTGAGCTCTAGGTTCAATGAGAGACCATGCCTGAAAAAGTAAGGTAGAGAATCATAGAGAAAGACACCCAATAGTGACTTCTGACTTCCACATGTACACACACGTGTACACACACGCGTACACACACACACACACACACACACACACACACACACACGAGTCACAAAGTTTGTCTTTTTTTAACTTTCAGATCTGGATATGATGTGTCCTACTTTAGCTTCTGAATTTTGTCAGGTTAATAGAATAGGGTGATGGATTTACCTTCTCCACCACAGGTGGCATATTTTGGGATGTCAGCATGGATTGTGGCATCTCTTTGCCAGATAACTGTCCCTCCCACCAGATAGACAGGTCTCTAAGACCTGAGTATATACATTACCACGCCTAGCATGAGTAGCCTATTGTGTGAAAGGGGATATGAGATATATGTTGGGAATTCAAATGTCTTCTTTGAGGAATCTGGAATTGGGATGAGTAGCCAGCTAGCCCAAGATGGTCTTGATCTAGAGACTGCCTCATGTGAGGTTCTTCTCTCAGGTGACTTCAAGGCTGTGTCAGGGTGACAATTAAAGCTGACTAGAAGAGTCAATCACCCTTGAGTCCCATGGCATATTTTAAAGGCCTCTTATCAAGTTCTACCAGTAGCTTACTTACCCAAAGTTGAGAGCATTTCTGTGATTTGCATATGTCTTATTAAAATACCTGTAGTGATTTATACTCTTAAAGGACAGACAGGATGCACCACAGGCTGGCACAGTTTGTGGCTCAGAATATTTGTCTAATCTCAGCTGTTTCCTCTCTGAGAGACAGAGATACCACCTGATGGTCATCTCCAAGATTGCTGCATGTTTCCAGGATGAAAACGTAGCTTGTTGGTAGAATATTTGGTTGGGTAGAGGACATAATTCCCTGGGGTTGATTCTCATTATCATACAAACTGGCTATGGCAATGCTCACCCATAATCCCAGCACTCCTGAGGTAGAGGCAGAAGAGCCAGGAGCTCAGCTTATCCTTGGCTATACAGTGAGTTCAAGGTTAGCCTGGGATATATGTAGCTCACCTTGTCATTTTATCTCTGTGGTGGGTAGTTTTATATCAACTTGACATAAACTAAAGTCATCTGAGAGGAGGGAACCTTAATTAAGAAAATGCCTCCACAATATCAGGCTGCAGGCAAGCCTGTAGTGCCTTTTCTTAGTGATTGGTAGGGGAGGGTCCAGCCTATTGTGGGTGCCACCCCTGGGCTGGTGGTCCTGGGTTCTATAAGAAAGCAGCCTGAACAAGCCATGGGGAGCAAGCTAGTAAGTGGCACTCCTCCATGGCCTCCGCATCAGCTCCTGATGCAGGTTTCTGCCCTGTGTGAGTTCCTGTCCTGACTTCCTTTGATGATAAACGGTGTGGAAGTGTAAGCTGAATAAACCCTTTCTTCCGGAACTTTCTTCCACATGGTGGGGTGTCATCACAGTGATACAAACACTAATCTCCTTTCTGCTCTGAGGTGTCAGGTGCTGCAAGAAACCGAGAAGCACTCAGGAGAGAGAGACAGAGGGCGGCAGTAGAAAAATGACGAGAGAGATGAAGATGGGAGGGGCGGGGCTCGCTCTAAGTGCTTTGGAACCAATGTGCTCTTTAATTAAGGGAGGAGAAGAAACCCAGCCTTCAGCTAGTAAAGATGGCCCTAAGAAAATTAAAGTAATGTAAATTAAGCTAAATGAACACTCTACAAGTGCCACTAGAGCTTGGTGGGATCCAGTGTTTGGATGCCCCAGATGTTTTAAAAGAGGAGCTGGCAAGTGCTTTCTGCAGCATGTGATCAAGAAGGAGGCTAGATGCCCACACCAGAAGGGAGGTACAGAGAGCTAAGGTGATGTTACCTGCTGTTCTGGTTCCCTATAGACGGGAACAGAAACAGCCAAATGAATGATGATGGTGGTTCCCTGGCTTCTTTCCTTGGGGCCTCCAATGCAGAAAAATCAGTTAATTTGTAATTAAAATACATATAATAAAGCTCAAAGGGAGCCCATAGTTCCTAGTGAAATACTCTTATTTATTAACCATGAGGCCAGTGAGTTACAGAGGTGCGATAGAATATATGTGTGGCTGTGTGCATGCATGCTAATAACATGTTGATGGCAACAGGGGCAGGAAGAAGCAATTCACGATTTTAGAAGTAGCACGAGATCACATGCACACATGCACAGAACAATTTGAGCATTAACTTCTGGAGTCACATACAATGGTGTAAGCTCCTAAGAGTTTCCCTGAGGCAGGTATGAGAGTGACTGCTTACAAAGTATAAACCCAGTCCTCAGAAGAAGGTATCCAAGGTAATACAGGGGTTTTATTACACACCAGTGGTTCTGATGCTTTGTGTGGCATGGTCACCCTCAATCAATAGTGATATGGTAAGATTACACAAGAAGATTTTACCTCTACCATAGCATAGTGATAAATCACAACATATGGAAGGCTGAGGCAGGAGGATTGTGAATCAAGGCTAGCCTGGACTTCAAAGTGAGGCTCTGCTTCAATAAGCCTATAAGGGGGACATGGGTGGACTATAGGGGACATGGGTGGACTACAGGGGACATGGTGGACTATAGGGGACATGGGTGGACTACAAGGGACATGGTGGACTATAGGGGACATGGTGGACTATAGGGGACATGGGTGGACTATAGGGGACATGGTGGACCACTCTAACCCTTTAATTTTCTGAGTGAGGGAAATGAGAGGCTAAGTGGTTTGCATAAGGCGATCTATACCTAGACTGACCATGTGCTTATCAACCAAGTAACCCAGGATACTTATTTGCTCTAATTTATTTAATTTTTGAGTTTTCATGAAAGTATATTTTGTATGTGGAGAACATCCTCCCATCTCCCTCTACTTTCTTTTCTCCAACCCCCCCCCCCCCCATCACTGGAACGGTTTGAATCTCTAGACAGTTTAACTTCTACTTCATGTCATATCATACATATATGGTTGTATGTATCTCTATAAAATCTAGGAACCATAGATTCATAGATTTTATGTTAGAAAACAGATGATTATTATCTTTCCAAGATCAGCTTAATTCACTTGATACAATTATCTCCAGTTGCACCAGCTTTCCTGCAAACAATACAACTTCGTTCTTTAGGGCTGAAACAAACCTTTAATTGTGTATATTTATATTATACTTTCTTTATCCACCCCTCTGTTGTTGAGCACTAAGATTGGTACTAGAACTCCGCTATTATGAACAGTGCTCGCAATAAACGTGGATATGCAAGTGTCTCTGTGATCTGTTGACTTGGAGTCCTTGGCAATCATTGAAAAAAACAAGTAACACAGGCTGGTGAGCACATGGGCGAAGGCAACCCTTACACACCACTGGTGGAATGAACACAAAGGCGGTCACTATGGAGGGTTTCTCAAACCTGGATTCTTCTGAGAGTGAACACAGGAGCTGGTATCATTAGTCTAGGTCCACCTGTTGCCAGGGGAACCAGGTCAGGTGTCTGATTAGCCTATTTCAACAGCTGGACTTGGGGGGGCGGGGACATAGCTTCTTCAAGAAGTGCTTAACAACCGAGGGATGTATAAAGGAAGTATGTTATAAATGTACACCTTCTGGGGACTTGGAAGGGCACACCTTGGTGTCTGGAATAGGGAAGCACTTCCTCAACCGCCCTCCAACTCTCAAGTCCTCCTAGCACTCAGTCCTAAGTATGTTAGTTCAGTTGTGCTGTTATAAAGGAATACCTGAAGCTGACTAATTAATATAAAGACTTCCTTTGGCAGTTTTGGAGGATAAGAAATCTAGGAACGAGGTTCTAATGAATTTGGGTTGTTGGATAAGGGCTATGTTTTTCAGAGATGGGGTAGGTGCTGTATTTTCTCATAGCAGAAGGTGGAAGGGCAGGCTGGTCAACCTTTTCCCGGTTCCTCATTTATAAAACTCTTACTCAGATTCATGAGGGAGGAGCCTCATGGCTTCACTGTGCTGTGAAACCACAGGTAGTATCTGAACTCTCTAAACTGTCACAGTGGGCATTAGGACAAGTCACAGTCAGGACAAGGGCACATGCCCCAGCAGGAGATGGCACCTTTTGCAAAGACAGTGGGATTTTTTTCTTCCAGGCAGTCCTAGGACAGACAGCACTGATGACAACTCAAGGAAAATGTCAAGTGCAAAGTGCCCTGAGTGTTGAAGCAACTCACAATGGCTGATGTAATTTATAAGACGCTGACTTCCTGCCTGGATGGCACTCTGGATTCTTGTTAGATGGGGTGACGGGCTGGAGGAAGTCTGAGGAAGCGTGCCACTAAGGAAAGCTGCTGTGTCTCGAGCAGCTGCTGAATGTAAGACCTTGGCTGGGCAGGCCATCTTGAATCTTGATTGCCGTGCTGGCTATTCAAGTATTCTCTGTCTGTTAGAATGTAGAGACGCATTCTCCAAAAGAAAACCAAGTCGATTTGACTGTCCATGCTGTGTGATACTTCCCCCTGAGGAATCTGTGAAGAAGCATCTGCCCACCCAGACAGATCAAAGAAATAATGCCACCGAAGTCTAGCTTGGTATACCGCTAAGTTTAATTGGAGTTACCTACAGGAGTATGGCTAACCACCAAAGAGTAAATGCCCCCTATCCCAGCAATCCTTAATGGCAAATATATCCCCATAAAGAAATGGGGTATTATGTGGTTAGTGGGCTGCCTTTTGAGCCTTCCCCCCTCTCTGTGATGGACTCTATCTCCCATGGATAATCACAGTTGCAGAGAGACCAGGAGGCAACAGTCATTGCATGTCTGGACGACAGCTTTCTACAGCAGTGTGATAAAATAAATAAAATAAAATTTAAAAAGGTTGAACATGTCAAAGGTGTAGTGATTGCCTAATGAGAAGTTAAGTTATCAGGGTCAGGGCTTAGAAGATTGATCATGAGGGACCACAAGCTCTTCAGAGTTATGGAAATATCTACATGGTTATGGTGGTCTTCATGAGAGTATTTGTGAGACCACGTCACACTGGACAGTTGAATCACTGAATAGTTTTGTGTATACACTAAATTCATTAAAGCTGGGGAGGGGACAAAATCTCCTTATAGTATAGGCGTCTCTATTTGTTTTGTCTCATTAATGAGGAAACTCATTATTGAGGTACTAGGAAACTAAATAACTGGCCCAGTGTCATAACTGGTAAGTGATGGGGGAGTTAAATCCAGGAACTAATAAGCCTACCAATTATTACCTCTAAAATGTTAACAGCTGCTCATGCAAGCAAGTCACAGCTCGGTATCTAGGCCAGGAGAGCACATCAGCTCTCAGAGGCAGGTGCAGTGGACAGGAAACACTTGACCCTTCATAGTGGACCTTACAGAAAGAGCATCTGTGCTGTGGTAGCCATTCCGGTCTATACACAATTAGTCTTTACTGAAGCAGACATAGTGGTTTGCTTTGAAGATCTGGCACAGGAGTACTGAGCCCTGGTGCAGAAACCTGTGATCCCTGGGGAGTTTCCCCTTCTGGCTGGAAATGTGATTTAAAACCTCCAGGCTAAGCTCATTTTGCCAAATCGCTCCTGCAGGATTTAGATTCAAGGCCAACTCCAGAAATTTCTAGCTCAGCAAATACTATTCAAAGCAAGAGAATGTATCCATCCAAGCTACCTTTGAAACGGAGGAATACAGTTTCTTGTGCTTTGGCAGGAAGCAGTAAACATGTTTATAACAAATTTACAGGTATACAACACCATGCTTATGGTATTTGAGCAAAGAAAGAAAATTACAACTGTACATCTGTGCATACCTACCTGGTTGCTATCCTGCTCCTCTGTATGGGGAAAGTGCATGAAGGAGCTATAGTCCTCAGCAAGCACACAGAATGATGGAGGTTGTATTTTACGTCAGATCGTTTAGTTTAGAGAGGTAGGCTCCTGTCTCACTTTATGGTGGGGATGGGGTGGGGTGGCAGCAGTGTGCATAAACTGTTTCAGAGGAACTGAAAGATCATGTCAGGTCTCAGAGTAGGACATTAGTGTTAGAGATTAGACTTAACTATGATCAAGGAGAGTCAGAGCCAGAGATGTCTTCACTGTATAAGCTTGAGTCAGACAGAGATCAGGGTTCGAATCCCAATTCTTCCCTGTATCCACCAGGGGCAGGGCTGAAAGCAGCTCCTTTTGCCTCTCTAAGTTTCTTTTCTTCATGCATAAATTGGAATGAATGAGGACTAATTCACTCAGTTATTGCACGGATTGGGTGTGATCACATGATATCATACCCAATAACATAGTATATGCTTGGTAAATTACAGCTGCTAGGAGTGGCCACATTAACTCATGTAATTATTCTAATATATCTTATCTGCAATAAATCTAGCACTGTTAGACTGGCCAAGAAATGACTCAAACAGTACTTTCTTTATCACTTAAAGGGCCCCACCACAGGAAGGGCTTCTGCTGTCCTGTTATTGGTGCTCAGTAGATACTCTGAAACACATACGGGACCATCCTCATGATCGAACAAAAGGCTAGAGGTGATTCACTCAGTTCTTCCTTTACCAAGACTGCACAGCCAACAAGTAACAGGAGGGCTCTTGAAATCAGATACTCTGAGTTAAAATGTTACCCTGTGTGGTATGCAGGACTGACTCATAGGTCAATGCCCTTTCCCCTTCGAATGCTTTCTCTGCTTCCCTCCAGCCTGCTTCCAGCAGAGGCTACCATGGTTCTTGGAGATTGCCTTAACGAGCAGATCAAATGAATAACCATGGGTGTGATTCTGGTGTTGCCCGTTCAGCACTGAGCAAGGGATAGATTTATAGACACTGACTCTGGCTGGTATTTGGGAATGGATAATTACCTTCACTTACTATATCCTACGCTGCTTTGCCTCAGTATTTACTGCCCAGAATTCTGCCCTTTTCCAACCGATTCTGAACATGAGCCTGCTGCAGGCAGCTAAGTGGCATAACTCATTTGAGGTGACCATAAATCTAAGGCTTCTACCAGAAATGATGCAAAAAAAAAATTAATGGAACATGAAATCAAGTAAATGGAATTGAGTACAGTAATTAGTTCATATTTTAATCCCCAGGTCTGTTTATTATCTGTCAGCTGGTGAGCAATTAAGTCGGTGCTGTTGAGATGATTAGCTTTGTTTCAGATGAGGTTTATCGATATGTCAGAGCAGATGAATCTAGGAGTTGTAAATGGCTTTATTTTGAATTGCAGAGCAGTACGTTCACAAGGTGGATAGACAACATTAGTACCTAGATGACTTCTATTTACTATAACAGAGCCATTCTGGAGGATGTTGGTGCATGTGGGTGGGCAGACTCAAACTGCGCAGACACTGTGTATAGCTCTAGGTTTGTTTATTTTCCTGAGCATGTATGTGCACGTGTGTATGACACATATGTGAGATGTGTGTGTGTGTGTGTGTATGTGTGTGTGTGTGTGTGTGTGTGTGTGTGTGTGTGTGTGTGTGTGTGTGTGTATGTGTGTGTGTGTGTGTATGGATGCATGGGGAGTCTGGAGTTGACATTGGGTGCTGGTTTTAATGTCAACTGGACACAAGATAGAGTCATTTGGAAAGAGGAAATCTCAATGGAGACAAAATAATATCCCACCAGATTGGCCCATGAGGCATTTTCTTCACTGATATGATATGGGTGGCAGGCTGTACCACCTCTGGACTAGTAGTCCCGGGTTTTATAAGAAAGCAGTCTGAGCACACCATGAGGAGCAAAGCCAGTCAGCGTTCCTCTGTGACATGTGTTTCATTTCTACCTCCAGGTTCTTGCCTTGAGCTCCTTTGATGATGGACTGTGCTGTGCAAGAGGAAGTGAAGTAAATCTTTCCTCCTCAAGCTGATTTTGGTCAGGGCGTTTGACACAGCAAGAGAAACCCTAAATAAGAGATATGTCTTCCTTTATCACTCTCTGCTTTATTTACTGAGGCAGGACTTTTCCTGAGCCTGGACCTCACCAATTCTAGCCAGTCGAGTGAGCCAAGTATTTCTGGCTTTCTCCAGGGATCCCCTGTCTCTGTTTCTAAGACCTGGAATCACAGATAACTATTGCACCCAACACAGTTTTACAGGTATTGTGGGGATCCAAACTGGGCCCTCTAATTCTGGGGTGAAGACTTCATCCAGTGAGCCATGCCACAGCCCTGTCTCTAATTACTGAATGCAATAGTGTGGCCGAGTTTTTCTTCTGAGACCCAGGGAAGCATCATCGTGGACTGAATTTCCTGGTTTGATTTTTCTGAGCTTTATTTCTATGTTTCTTGCAACCAAATCCTGTTTATGGCTTGGCTTGACTCTGTTGGTCCTTTTTTTGGGAGGGGTAATTTGGTGACTTCTATGTGCATCTTTTGTGGATATTTCTCATCGCTTATGTTTGTGAATAATTGGCCCATGTCTTTGTTGTCTTGAGGCTGCATCTAAAAAGGATGACGTTCTGCTTGCTGATGCAGGAAATATGATTTTGGGGGATCTCCTTAGTCTCTATTGGGTGGCTCACCTAAATTATCCAAAATGTCTCTTGAACCCAGGGGTTTAGTAGAATTGTAAATTTAATGTGACACATTAAAAATTGAAACTTTGTGCCAGGAAAATTAGGATCTACTCCTGATTCTACCATGGAATGTTAGTGACCTTTGGCAGGTCACTTGCCTTCCCTGGCATTTAGTGATGATTCTGCAGGTGTGTTGGAAGAGATAACTCCACAGGTGCTCCTGGAGCAACCATCCCATATGGAGACTCTGAGTCCAATCGCTTGTTTCATGTCCAAGTCTGTACCTTAAAGTGGAAGATGTGACTTTTCCTTGAACCTCTACAAGTTTTCACGAACTGTTGACATGGGTCAGAACAACAAGGGATAAGCTATTCAATTTCCAGCTTTGGAAAAGATTTGGAAATGAGACTTTTTTTTTTAATTCACAGCAGTGCTATGAACATTACTCATCCCTTTAGGTGTCCCGTCACTGGCTTCTTTAAAAGATTTATTAATTTAATTTATGTGTAGGTGCCTGAGTTCATTTATGTGCACTACATGTGTGCAAGTGCCTGCAGAGGTTGGAAGAGGATTTCAGGTCTCCTAAAGCAGGAGTTGCAGGCAATTGTGCTGCCTGATGCTGGAAACAGAACAGAGTCTCTGCCAGAGCAGTGAGCACTCCTAACTGCTGATCTGTTTTTCTAGTTCTCTTTCACCGCTTTCTAAATAAACCAAGACCTCCATTCAACACTTGTAAAGCGATGACAATGATGGTTGCCATGGTGATGGTCAGGTCTGAAGCTGAACCTCAATCACATAGCAGATTTTAAAGTTTCTGTCTTTAAATTTTACCTTGAGTTACAGCAACTCCCTCCTTGCTTTTGGGCAACAAAATGAAAGGATATGTAAGTCCAAAGGAAGAGGATGGCAGCCATCATAATGTCATCCTAGTGGGACAGCCCAGAGCTACCTGTAGGTTAGGATGTAGTGGGTAGGACAGGGACGCAGTGGACTGCCTTCAAAAGCCCCATTGTGAGCATCTACAATTGACAACCCAGGAAGTTACTCAATGAACTAAGCTCTCTTTCCTCAGACATAAATGTAAAAATGTCCCAAGAAGAGCCCCATGGATTGATAGGTCACCACCCTCTCTCAGTTGTATTTATTCTGTACATGGTCAACATCAAGGATCTCAAAGGCCACCTTGCCCAGTCTGGGTAAGATTGCTTCCTGGACTCCAGACTTTTGCTTCTAGCACTGTCAAAGACAAGCTCCCTGTCTTGAACTGCAGAGTGATTCCAGGGCTGAGATGAAGAATTGAAATGAATTATTCTAACACACTTGCTCTCAGCTACTCCATTGCTCTTCCCAGGTGCCCCGAAGAATTCACTTACCTTGAATTTGTGAATAATTTAACATATAAATTCAAAATTCTCTGTTAATATTGACATTAACTTCATTAGGGTTGACATTATGACTATAGAATTTTGATTATGACATATTGGGCATAATTTAGACACTTTGAAAGCTCGAGTCTATATTATCTTCATTTACTCCTTCCGTTTCTTTGTTCCGCAGTATTTACCCACAGCCCATTATATGCAGAGGGAGGTGTTTTTAAGGAGTACAATCCACTCTGGGACTGTCAAGAATTAACAGTCTAATCGGAAGACAGGTTATTTTGCTAGATCACAGGCTCCTTAAAGACAGCCCCCACTCCCATCCCCGGCTTCGCAGTCTTGAATTTCCCTACTGAGCTAGAGTCGGAGCTAGGCAAATAGTCATTAGTGTGGAGTTTGCCGAGAAACCTTGGCCCACCTTAAGCACTGTTGTGATATCAGAAGTTCTGAGTTAAATCCAGCCTTGACATTCTTGTTTGGATGACCTTGGGCCTTCATCACCCCGGCGAGGAGCTCACATTAAGAGCAAACCTTCAGAACTGATGTTTGCCCATTAAAAGAGAATTCTTGTCAGTGGGCTTTTTAAGAGACTCTTTTGATAAAAGCCAGTGACCATGCAGAGTCAATGACAGGGGGACCCATATGTTCTCCATCAGCCCCAGCACTTACGTACAAGTCCACATTGTTTCCGCTATTGTGTAAATGCTCATAGCTCTCTCCCACTTGGAGCTACTGAGCTCACCCAGAAGGTCCTTCCCTTGGACAATCTCCCCGTCAACCTTACAAATACTGTTCTCTCAGTGAGTCCCAGGCTGGCCACCCTGTTTAGACTTGTATCTCATGTCTCCATCCTTGACCCGTCATCTCCTTTCTCTGCTGTTTAAGTCCTCATAGCCTTTACTGTATTCTGAGGCTACTGATGACCTCATTTATTCTTCTATTATTTCTGATCTGTCTCCTCCCACTGGATAAGAAATACTTCATAGATAGGGATCTGGAGCTGTCTTATTCACTGTTGTTTGTTATAGATTGCCACTGTCTGTTCTTTGGAGGAGATAAATGGGAGTTCCTTACAAAGCAGGGGGATAGTGGCCAGGTGTTCTCAATGACACTCCATAGCCATTTGTGAGTCAAGTCTGTGTCGTGTGTCTCTAATGGAACTGAACTACCTTCAGGATGACACTGTTTGATCCTTCTATGTCTTCCACCATATAATGGGTAGATACAGATAAATCCATTTTTAAAACTTTCACATTCTCCTAGAGAAATTCCTTAGTAATAATTACCAACAATTCTCCCTCTCCTCCACACCCCAATTTCTAAGGGCATTTGAAGCTTTCAGCAACTTTTATCCAAATATTTTATCTTTAATCAATCAATCAATTAATTAGTATTCTATGCTTGGGGGCGTTTGTCTGTCATGCATGTGTGTGCAGCATGTACATGCCTGATGCCCATAGAGGCCATAAGAGGGCACCATATTGCCTGGAACTGGAATTCTGAACAACCATGTGAGTGCTAAGATTCGAACCTGGATCCTCTGGAAGAATAGCCAGTGCTCTTAACTACGGGCCGTCTTTCAAGTCCCTCCAGCTCTAATTTAAATGCTTTTGTATATTTCCTGTCTAGTTAACATAACTCAGGATTTAAAAAAAAAAAAACAAAAAAACAAAAATAACCTCTAATGTTTTTGTTTCTGGGTCACTGATAGTTGATTGAGTTGTTTATTCAGTGACTGATTCATTTCACAAACATAACTTACTGTATGTTGGACATTGCATTAGGTACATGGTGTCTAGGGAGGAATAGCTCTTTGCTTAAGAGGTTTACTCAGATGACTTTATCCAGTGAATGCGTGTTGACTGGCCTCATGTGCTCAGTGTACAAAGTGCTGGGAATACAGCTCTGACCAAACAAAAATTCCCATCAGCAAAGTGAGAATTCCCACAGAAGTGAGAATAAATACATACAAGACTCACAGTAATTGGTAACATTATATTGGTTGGAGTGAGCATATATATATATATTTAAATGTAACAATATTTTGATTTTTTTCCAGGCCACACATGATCTCTGTTGCTTATTACTTCTGATACTCTCTTTATGTTTGCAAATGAACTTTTAAAAAATTTAAACCATTCTTAGCTCCTGGGGTTGACTTGACCTACAAGGTAACACTCTGCAAGGCCTCCCATTCAGGAATATACAACTTTCTCTGCAAGGCAAGAAGAGGCAGCACCCAAGTGGCTGGGGGCGGGGCAGAAGGGATCTTGGGAAGCTAGAATTGGGATACTGAGGTGGATGATGGCTGGAGAGATGAATCTGACATTCACAGCAGAGGGAGGAGCTTTGCGTGGCACACGCCACTTTGATGTTTAATACCTACATACTTGTTATATGTATGTACCCCAGTTCTTATTTCATCTCAATTTCTAATTGGGCCGTAAAGTCTCTTTACCAGGAGGCTCCAGTGAAGCAGCAGAGTACTAAACAGCTTGCCTTTACTTCCCCTAATCTTACAACGGGCTGTGCTTCCTGGGGCCCTGGTCCTTAGCTGTTGCTCCTTAGCGCTTCCCACACTCCAGTGCATGCTGGGACAACTTGGTTTTAGTTGCTTGTGCCTACCAGTTTGTGTTGTTTATATGAAGCAGGCTCTCAAGGATGCAGATTGGTTCCTTGAAGAGATTGAGCCTGCATTGTCTGTTTCTGTTACTGATCGTGAAATAGTCTCTTTTCTGATGTAGAGACACAAGACATAAACGGTCCCATATTTCAGGTATGGTTTTTAGTCTCCCTCTTTAATGAAAACTATAATCTACATCACCATAGCAACACCTATGGACTTTTTCCTCCCTGTCTTTGGCGCAGAACTGGAGACTCCAGAGAATCCCGAGGCTGAGATCCAGGAAGGTTAATGCGGCTACTTCACCTTCAGAGGGAGCAGCAAGCATGGCAGTTTCAAGGGCTGCTCCTCGTATTCTTTCTTACTGTGATCCAAGATAGCTATTTCATCATTTTCTCTTGGAATAAACCTTAAATATATCCACACTATTAGCGTATACAACCATGTACTATATATCTATATCTATATCATCTATATCATCTATCTATCTATCTATCTATCTATCTATCTATCTATCTATCTATCTATCTATGCATCTGAATTCAACATATGTTTTCCTCAATAGCTTTGTGGCATTTCTGAGTAGAAATTGGGTGCTGGTGCTCAGAGCCCAGCACACAACAGGAGCACAATAGCCATAGAGAGAGGAGAAAATGAACCAGAGATTGGGCCAAAGATACCCTGTGAAGTGGCTAGTGAGTTTTCAGGGAGCTACGTTATCCCTTGGGAATGAAGAACTCAAAGTAGGTTTTGAAGATGAAACTGTCCGATTTCTCCCAAGTAAGAGAGAGTTTTTTTCTTGTCTAGTCTTACTATTGGAACTTAATCTACAAACATGATTCTTTCCTAATATTATCTTTTGTTCATCCTACAATTAGCCCACTTTATACTAGATATTAATCTAAGCACTTAAAATGATTAGCAAGCTAAGGCACTTGATTATTAAAAACAGTTAATCCCTACCTTTTAAAAAATCGAGACATTTGAATCCCTGAATATGCTCATTTATCACCAACCTCCAATAAGGCACCCAGGAATTCTTCATGGAGGACATGAATAATTTTTACAAAAAAAGCAGTTGCTAATGGTGTCTTCTATCCACACAGTTTTATAAAAAAAAGCAAATGGTTATCATCAATTATAATAACCTCACTAGACAAAGCTATGCTTAACATACAGCCTTTTAGACAGTGGCCACTGAAGTCTGCGAAAGAAAATGCCTGGTATTAATTGACTCCTCATGATCAGCGATGACAGATGGGGTAGAGGGCAACGTATTACTCACTGTCAGCAAAATAAACACATGATTTGTTGCAAGAAGCATCTACTTGGGTCTTCTCAAAGGGCGGCCAGAAACTGAGACCAAGGGAGGCTTTGAAGGCAGCACAAAAGAACTAGGAAAAGTGAAGCCATGGGGTGATAAACATTTGCCATTCTTGTGGCTAACTGGAATTTAACTGGAAGGAGTTTCTGGAAGAAAGTTGTGGATTGTGTAGAGTTTAGTAATTAGAAGGTACATTAAAGCGAATAGTTCACCGATTGTTTAAGAAGTGTTCAGGGCTTAATAAATCTAGCAATGGGAGTTCACTATTTTCAGAAGCAAACTCCATTGACAGATAGCTCCGTCGTTAGAACATGTATTAAGCTGAATGTCTACTGTCTGCTGCTTCCACTGTTGGCCTTTCCCTTCATGTGACATAGGTGTTTAACTCTTCTTGTTCACTAGGGCAGCTTAAATGTCTCCAAAGCCAACTGTGTGCATAGCAGTCTTCATACGAGATTACTTTGGAGCCTGGTTTCTAGCATTATACGCTGGTGAGCTTATAGATCATGCAGACTGAGGGACGTGGAAAGAAATATACTGATACTAGGATCTGCCCAGGGTAAGATATGGTTATACTTATGCTGAGGGTGATGCTCAGGCCTAACCTGCAGGTGTGTGTGTGTGTGTGTGTGTGTGTGTGTGTGTGTGTCTGTGTGTGTGCGCGTGTGCGTGCTTAGAAAGCTGTAGCCCAAGTCTCATCAACCCATATTGTACTCCAGTTTGCTATTTCAGAGACAGTTACTATTAGAAAAGTGGGACTTCTCAGGCACTGTAAGTGGCATGGCGGTTGCTAACCAGTATGCCCTGGGAAGTTTCACAATTGTGCAGACCTGGGGCACACTGCCCAGGATGACGGTTCATCTGGACACAGCATCAATTTTGATAGTAACTTCTACCCTTGTTTCTTTTTATTTGCTGCTCTATTTAAATGTAATTGTTTATGAACACTCGAGAACAGACAAAAATGCTTCATGATAAGATTCTCCTGGCAATTATTTATTTATTCATTTATTTTCTGAGATAGGGTATTACTGTGTAGCTCAGGCCAACTTCAAACTTATGACCATCCTGCCTCTGGCTCCCTAGTGTTGGTATTCCAGACATCCATCACCATGGATGTCTTTCTGGCGTTTTTGTTTTGTTTTGTTTTGTTTTGTTTTGTTTTTTTGAGACAGGGTTTCTCTGTGTAGCCCTGGCTGTCCTGGAACTGACTCTGTAGACCAGGCTGGCCTCGAACTCAGAAATCCACCTGCCTCTGCCTCCCAAGTGCTGGGATTAAAGGCATGCGCCACCACTGCCTGGCTATTTCTGGGAACTTTTAAACATAGATTCTTTGAAGCACCTAGTCCCTGCGGTCTGTAATAGGTCTTGGAAAATTAATATGCTGAGATTAAATTATTATGTATCCATTAAGGCTTTGAGATGTATTCAAGTTATAAGTTGTTAATGTACATGTTACAAATCACCCTACTTAAACATTGAAGTAACCGAGGCAGTGGTGTAAAGATTTTAGACTAATAGCCATCTTTATTTTTACCCAGTCATTTAAATAATGTTTCTACTTAGAAGCAGTGCTGTGGCAAGCACTGAAATATGGTCGTCCAGAGGGAGTAAAACCAACAATGACAACAACGAGCAAGTAAGTCAACTGATAAAGTCACAGCAAACTTTAAAATAACGCATATTTTCATAGGGAAGAGTTTATCTTTAAAGATGTCTGACTTGAGATTGACCTCCCCCCAGTGTCTCTGAATTGTAAGAGTTTGCCCTACTTTGGTTATATTTCCTGCCATCTTCTAGTCCAGGAGAGTTTTCTTTTACTTGGTTCCTTTTTAGCAGACATCCTTAATCAATCCTTACATGTGTCCCCCTACAGAGAGAATCTCATACTGCAGCTGAAGCCCATTGTCTATGCAGCCATTATTAATAGATGACAGATCTGCGTATGCTGTCTCAGGAACACAGCGCCCTGACATGCCTGGAGGCCTTTTTCTCATCCTACCCCACATCCCTTGCTTTAACTTTTCTCTTAAGTCTATCAGCTGAGTACCCCTTACATCTGGGATCCCACTAAAACTTTAAAGTATCTTTGAGAGGTGTCTAAATTGTGCCTTAGAAGGATCAAGTGATGTCCCAAGGTTACATGGTGTGTATTAAAGTAGGGGCTACAAATTTGGGTCCTTTGACTCCAAAGCTGATGTGTTAAAATTACTCTCCATAGCTTCTCTCCACAGCTCAGTTCAAAGGGCACCGTCTGTGTGAAGCATCTCTGACCCCTTCAAGTAAAATGTGTCATGTCTTTTTTTTTTTTTTTTTTTTTGGCTGCCAGGGTCTTTGTACATCTCTATTTTAGCATGCCATTATAGTTCAATGATTTGAATATAGTTCCTTTTGAACTTCTCTGGGGCAAGAATTCTTTTCTTCCTTTTTCATTTTTAAATCCTCGTATCCCTAGTAACAAGCTGGGTCCCCAAGCTGATTCACAGTCCATGTATTTTGAATGCACATCAAAATCTGGCTAAGAATTTCTTAAACTTGTGGCCTATTTGATGGCATATGGCCTTAGTGCATACATTTTTTTTTTTTTTTTTGGCCAGGTTTACCATGACCTTAAATAGCAAAATAAACAAACCATATTTAATCGACACTCTTGAAATTTGAAAGCCTTTTTGACATCAGTCATTGAGGACTCTTACTAGGAAATTAGTTGCTGGTTACTTATTATATGAGGACCCTACTCCTTAAGTTATAATTGTTCATGCATATAAAGAGTGAACTAGGTCAAGTGTCACCTCACAGATGAAATCTGGTTAAACCTTATCTCTTATCTCACCTGAAATGGCGGTTAGATGCATTGTTTTGGTTTATTTTTTTGGTCTGAGCTGATGGTGGCACATGGGCACATTCACCATCAATGGTGTAACACAGTGGAATTTCCATTCTGTAGAATGTCAGGCAAGCTCTTCAGTTCCTTGACATTGATTTCACAGTGCATTATACATTTAGGTAAATAAGACCTATTTTTACCAGAAGGGAAACTATGCTGTCATACAGGATGCAAGAGAAGCTGATTCTCAGAGGTACTCTAGGACAGTGATTCTCAACCTGTGGGACATGACCCCCAGGGGTCAAATATCAGATATCCTTCATATCATATATTTACATTACAATTCACAATACTAGCAAAATTACAGTTATAAAGTAGTGACAAAATAATTTTACTGTTCGGGATCACCACAACATGAGGAACTGTATTAAAGGGTTGCAGCACTGGGAAGGTTGAGAAGCACTGCTTTAGAACATGCCAGGGCCTGAGACCCAAGAGACTCACTCTGGGCAATTGGAAACCACAAGCAAAAGACACATGAAGAAAGGTGGCAGGGATTTTCTTTCTCAGGTTCAGTGGAGCCTTCCTATCTGTTATTTCATTGTTATGTAGGCTTAGAGTCCTACAAGTTGGCCCTATGCCTCAGCACTTCGGCAGGTGCACGTACCTCCCCAGAGAAGGCCTGTCCATTGAGGAGGTGTTCAGACCCTTGGCTGTCCTCACTCCCAAAGTGTAGCCGGATCTCTTCTAGGCGGTGACTGTATGTCATGGGCCCTCCTGAAATATTGACCAAGTGCTCCTTGTCCAGGCGGAGGGACACATGCCTTCCAGTGTTGTACATGGTCCCACTGACCTACAAGGCAACAGGAAACAGGTTAGATAAGCGGTTCTTGCCATTTCCCCCCAAACCCAGAAAGGTGCGTGGCAGACCCATTTACATCTTCTGATGATGACACAGCAGGCTAAATCTATGTGTGCAGGAGGGTGTAGAGACCTCTTCAGAGGGCTTTCCTTCCATGCCTGGCTTCTAAGGTACTTCTGATGAAGTCATAAGTCACATTTATCATTCAGGAACTCCACAGGAGGGACTCAAGAGAGTTTTCACCAACCGTGACAACTATTTTGTAGATTTCACCTTATAAAAACTAGTTTGTCTTTCTCATCATAGTTGTTTAAAGGCAGAGATGGTGTAAAAGCTAAAAAAACAAAACAAAACAAACAAACAAAAAAACCCCTCAGGTGTAAGAAACCAGAGAAAGCCATGAGGAGAATTTAAGGGATCCACATGAGAGATGAGAAAGCCCCTGTGGGTGACCAGGAATAAACCCCAGTGGGAGACTGCTGAACTGTGAAGCCCCAGGCACTCAGTCCAGCTGGTTTTGGTTAGATCCCACTCTAGTCTCGGCAGCAGACATCACTCAGAGAACATAGCCTCAGGGCTAATCTGAAAGGAGTCACTTGGCCCTGAGTCTCACATTCAGAATATTTCTTAGCCCAGTCCCATCTCACTTTAGTTCTGCCCACTACTAAACCTCCTGTTTCTTCGTCTTTTCCCTCTCTGCCTTTTCTCTTTCAACTCCATGCTCAGCTTCATTTTCTTGTTCTGCACTGATTGGCAAGTGCAGAGGCTCTGCACCACCAGTGAGCAGCTGTCACAAGTTCTTACAGCCCGATGCCTAGTATCGTCGAGTTCCCCCACATTTCAAGAAATTCGTCAGAGTTATCTAATATGTCCCAAGAAAATCGTTGCATATTTGAACAACATGCCAATCAAAGCCTGTGTCCCGCACTCATTTGCATTTCTTCCAGTGTTTCAAAAATTCACGGATGCAAAGCAAATGTAAGAACCCGAGTCTTTGGTGTCAAAAGAGTCCCAATTCACTTCTTGCCAGCTATGTAACTTTGGAAGACTTATTTAATATTATAAAGTTGAAGTTCCATAGACATACAATAGATATAACACAAATTCCCTCCTGTGGACAAGAGTTGGGCTACAAAACAAAACTATACACCATCTTCAAAATAGTCAAGCGATAGACCTCACTCCTAATTAGTAGTCACTTTAGATATAAAAGAATCCTGTTTGTATGAGCTTTCAAAAGCAGAATAAATTGTAAAGACAGCAAATAGAATAGAGATTGCAGAGGCTGGGGTCAGGAAGGGAATGGAAGTTAGTGTTTAGTGGACATAAAGTTTCATCTTTGCAAGACAAAGAGTTCTGGAGGTGGGTGGGGCTGAAGTGCCTGTATTGACGTTTAATATTGCTTAGCTTAAAAATGATCAGGATGTCAAAGCTTAAATACGTGTACTTTATTCGCAGTGAAAATCGAAAAATTAATTTCCCTGTGAAGCTATATTATTGAGTAAATAATATTTGTATGGGTCAAACATTTTCCTTTTCTTCCTTTCCCTCTCCTGGCTCTTGCACACATGCCCCGCTGATGCAGAAGGATTCTCCCCACCTCCCTTCCACTCATCTTCCCTTTCCAGAACCTGGTTGATGATAATGGTACTTGTGAAGCACCCTCAATCTCTGCTTTCAGGCTATCCACTTGCCTCTCATTTTGGACTTCTATGGACTAGATATGGGGAACAGACGGCTCATCTTGAAGACTAAAAAGCAAAATAGAACTAGGATAACCAAAACTAAATCACTGTGCCTTTTAGCTGTTTCCTCCAGATTCCCTTAAATAACACAGTTGTATCTTCATTCATCCATCCATTCATTCATTTTCAGCCATACCCCCACTCATCAGCAATCCACTCATCCGTGTTTAGAAAGGGTCACGGATCACTGGTTGTGCTAGGAGCTTGGGATACCATGAGGAGCATGCGTGGTCTTTGTCTTCACAGAACTCACCCTTCCTTATGCAAGCTCCCAATGTTCAGGCAGCTGGGGGAATATATAACATATACCGTGATGTTGCTACAATTAGATGCAACATCTCCTTATCTCTACCCTTTCCCTAGACAATGAAATAACATTAATTTGTATTAATCATAAAAATATGTGTAGCCAGGGTATGCTTTGTTGCACTTTAATTTAAAAATAAAGGCTTGACAACATTATGTATGGTAACCGAATCTAACAGTACATCTGCACGGTAGTAATTAACACTGCACCGATGTCATTTTATCTGCAATGCTAATTACTGTGTTTCCAATGAATGGCTTTGGCGCACAGCATGTTGGGAGAAGTTTGCTTATGCACACCAAGAAGCAGACATGAGTGGGGAAGCTGAAGCTGTGGGGATATCCAGGTTGCTTCTGCCTGCCCGGCAACTCTCTAGCCTTTGTATGGATTCATTGCAACATGAGGCAAGAGGTGTGTGTGTGTGTGTGTGTGTGAGAGAGAGAGAGACAGAGTGTGTGTGAGTGTGTGTGTGTGAGACAGTGTGTCTGAGTGTGTGTGTCTGTGAGAGAGAGTGTGAGTGTGTGTGTGTGTGTGTGAGGGAGTGTGTGTGTGTGAGTGTGTGTGAGAGTGTGTGAGAGTGTGTGTGTGTGTGAGACAGTGTGTGTGAGTGTGTGTGTCTGTGAGAGAGAGTGTGAGTGTGTGTGTGTGAGGGAGTGTGTGTGAGAGTGTGTGTGTGTGTGTGAGTGTGTGTGAGAGTGTGTGAGAGTGTGTGTGTGTGAGAGTGTGTGTGTGAGTGTGAGTGTGTGTGTGTGTGAGAGAGAGTGTGTGTGTGTGTGAGAGAGAGTGTGTGTGTGAGTGTGTGTGAGAGAGAGAGTGTGTGTGTAGTGTGTTTGCATATGTGTGTGTGTGGTGTGTGTGATGTGTGTGTGTTTCTCATTTTAAAAAATGAACAAATTCAGAGAGGTTGACAAGGATTCGGTGACTTTTCCAGAATCAATACACGACTGGCAGGAGACAATTTCACTTGAAAGCTTGCTGTGGGATGTTATTTCTTCTGCACTCTATAGATAAGGACTCATGCAATTCTTGTGTGTGTGTGTGTGTGTGTGTGTGTGTGTAATAACAGGATTGTTTTTCAAGAACATGGAAGACTCAGATTGGATGCTAGCCTGCTATTCATCTTAGGATGAAGACTGGAGAAGACCTTATTTCCCTAACTACAGACATTTATACTGGTTTTAGACTAGTTGGAGCTTCTTGCATTAAAGGAAGCAGAACATATATGCCTAATGAGATGGTATGCCAATAAATGACATCAATAACTTAAGGCCGTATAAAAATAATGTTCTTATGTAAACCAAAACCAAATAATCAAACATAAAAAAGAAATTGAAATAAATAAGCAAAATCTCAACATCCTCAAATCCACCATGTTTACCTTGTAACGTTGGATGCTCCTGTAGAGCAAGCACAGTTCTGACACAGTGGTTAATAGTCTGCCAGGTTTCTTTCATTCATTCATTCTTTTTTTTTTTTTTTTTAAGGTTCAGATTTTATTGATTCAACAATGAGCAGCAAAGAAAACGTTAACTATCACTCTGCGGGCGTCAATGTAGACGTGAAAGTCACCCTTGGAAAGCCAGGTTTCTTGTTAGTGTGTTTGTCTTCTAGCTCATTCTGTGGACAGCAGTATATTAGAGGGTATGAATTTGGTCAGTGCATTTTTAAAGTAAGAGGCAGTTCACTCTTTGAGAGTTGGCCACAATCTGCCACTAGCAGATGGTGTCTCAGTGTGAATCCTTACTTGGTGTCCAAATGGGTGCTAAATTCTCAGCCAAGATTTGTTCTTTAAATCCCCACAATCTCTTCCTCAACAAACAAGCACCACTCTTGGTATTGTACTTAGGCCTGAAGCATTTGCTTCTCTTTAGGTGGGAAGACATCAGGCTAAACCATGTGTGGGATGGCAGCTTCTCACAGGAAAGACCTTCTTCTCCCTTCTGGGGTCCTTTCATGTCCTGAGATAAAGGACTATCCTTGGGGAAGCAGAGCCCAACCCCAGGTATCTTTTGCTCTTCAACCCATTAATTTAACCAATGATCAATTCCTTACAAATTACTAGGTGATTACTTAGCAATGTGCTATCACAGCTCTTTAATCAAGAAGCAGTTTGGTACTGGAGGGACCAGGCTTGGAGTTTAGGGTGTTTGTGATTTCCTCTAGTGTTAGTTAGGGTTCTCCAGAGAAGTGACTTCTACAGAATCATACAGTTGGCAGGTGGTATACTAAGGACCAGTAACCTTGATCTCACTGAAGTCGAAGCTCATAGACTCAACTAGGCTGGCTGGCTGATACACTTCAGGGATCCTACTGGTTGTATGCTGTACTGGCTAGTTTTGTGTGTCAACTTGACACAAGTTGAACTTATCACAGAGAAAGGAGTTTCAGTTGAGAAAATGCCTCCATGAGATCCAGTGGTAAGGCATTTTCTCAATTAGTGATCAAGGGGGGAGGGCCCTTGTGAGTGGTACCATCTGTGGGCTGGTAGCCTTTGGTTCTATAAGAGAGCAGGCTGAGCAAGCCAGGAGAAGCAAGCAAGCCAGTAAGGAACATCCCTCCATGGCCTCTGCATCAGCTCCTGCTTCCTGACCTGCTTGAGTTCCAGTTCTGACTTCCTTTGGTGATGAACAGCAGCATGGAAGTGTAAGCTCAATAAACTCTTTCCTCCCCAATTTGCTTCTTGGTCATGATGTTTGTGCAGGAATAGAAACCCTGACTAGGACATATGTCTTCAGCACTGAGGTTCTAAGCCTAGGCTACCACCTGAATTTTCTTTGTGGAGTTCTGGGGATCTGAACTCAGGTCCTCTTCCTTGTGTACTAGGCACTTTCCTCTGGACACCATATGTGTAGGGTTGATGTTTATTGTAGAAAGCAGAACCTGAGTGAACATTACTCTTAGAGCATCCAACATATGAGGTAGTCACTTGTTTGGTGTAATACAAGGCTAATGTGAAGTGTTTCGTATATTTCCTCACAAGGGAGCCTACCTGAAGTATCCTAGGGTAAACGGAAGAGTATTTCCAGCCCCATAAGTGGACGTGCAGTACTACAAATGGAGTCACCAGAATAAATGGGATTCCTACTGTATTAAAGGAAGCAATGGCCACAAGACCTATGCAGGTGCTACTTTGCTCTCTGACTCTGTCTGCCTCTGCCTCTGCTTCTGCCTCTGCTTCTGCCTCTGTCTCTGCCTCTGCTTCTGTCTCTGTCTCTGACTCTGTCTATCACTCTGTATCCTCCACCCTTTTGTCTTTGAGACAGGGTCTTGCTCTATAAAGCAGGTTGGCCTTGAACTCTCAATCTACCTATCCTCATCACTCTAGGGCTGGGATTATAGACATGTACTGTCATGTCATGTTCATCTCCCTTCCACTGTCTAGATGAGGAAACTAGGCACGGCCATGCTAAATAATCGCTCAAGGGCACAAAGGAGGAAGCAAGGGGACCACGACTCTTATCTTACTACAATTCAAGAGTAAAAAGGCTTCTAGAATCTCAGAAGGCAACTTCTGAAAACACGAGAGAGAGAGAGAGAGAGAGAGAGAGAGAGAGAGAGAGAGAGAGAGAGAGAGAGAAACATACACAGAAAGAGAAACACACATACACACACACACACACACAGAGACAGAGACAGAGAGACAGAGAGACAGAGAGGACACTTGACTTCTCAGTGGTCCTATAGATGTCAGAAACTTACTACTAGAGATCATTATGTTGAGCGACACAGAAAAGACAAACATCACATGTTCTCATTCATGTATGGATACCAAAAAGACCACCTTGTAGAAATTCAGAATGGAATGGTGGAGTTGGTATGAGGATAGAAAGAAATTAAGAGTAGTTTGGGACAGGGAAGGGAGCTGTAGGAATGGGGGTGGGGAGGCCAGGTGGAAGAAGGGTTAAGGGAATGCCCAGCATATAATGCAGAATGTATGTAAGTACAGTGAACTCTAACTTGTGTGCTTACTACATGTCAAACACGCAGAGATTAGGGAAACAAGTTTATCCACAGTCTCTGTGTTGGTTGTATTCCGTGTCACTGTGAAACAACACGTGGGGGAAGGATCGATTTTGGCTTATGACTTCAGGAAGCCCCAGTCCATCATGGCAGAGACGTCATGCTGGTGGTCATGGCAGTGCTCACTTGTGACAGAGCATCTACTCCTGCGGTAGCCAACCAGGAAGCAGAGAAAGTGGGATGGAGCTAGGGATGAGTGTGGCCTTCGGAAGGCCAGCCCCTGTGATCTGTCAACACTAGTCAGGCCCCTTCTTTTAAAAGCCCCACAGTCTTTGAACTGATACCATAAGCTTGGCAATGAGTGTTCAGAACAGGAGCCTGTGAAGGACACCTCAGATCCAAACCATAATGATCTTTTTATGTGTTTACCTTTCTGTGTGGAGCTGGCACATAGGCTGTGCTTACTGGAGTACTGGCCTTTGCACTGCTGAGATGTGGCCTTACTCAGCAGATTGTGTCTTTGTTGTTGCCATAAAATACAAGACTATAATCACACTAGGTGGAGGACATGCAAGACATGCCTGGGGCCGGCAGTGACTGGCCCATTCCAGGTAGTGTTCTTGATAACAGTACACCTATAATCTCAACTGATGCTTACACTGACTTTGTGAGGGAGGTTGGCTTATCTCTTATCCTTAGATGAAGAGCCTTAAATTGGTTGAAAGACTGTACTTAAAATCTCTCCATGGGAAACCACAAGAAGCAGAATTGTTCTCCAGGATATTGGGGTATTCTACAGCCTACTCAGTGACTGAGCAATAAATCAGTAGGGAGAGTTGGTAAAACTGTAGTGTATATGTGGCTTCCAGAGTTAGGGACCAACTCAAACAAAAAGTCAGACTGATGCAGATAGGACAGAATGTGTTTAATCTGCCCAGACCTGGGATGGACACCTTTGGGGGTGGCAGTGGTTCTAGACTTAGGGGAGCAGGATTTTAGTCCCCACCTGTTGAGAATTGAGAGATGGGTAATATACATCCAGTGTAGGCTTCAAAACTGAATATCTGATACCCTAAGTGGGATGGCCACTCTGTACCAAGAAGGGTTAATGAAGAGTGAATGATAACCTGTCATAAATGAAGTGTCTTTTCCTTGCAATGCAGCTTTCTTATTACACATCTTTGACTGCTCTGCCGAGGTGTGTAATAGTTCTTTGCAATGTAATTAGCGAGTGTAAGAGATTTAAGAATGCTGCTCAGCCTGGTTTCCTGCAGAGCCTCCTGATAGGACAAAGGGATGATTTGTGAAGACCGAATGCAAATAGCTGGGGGTGGGCGGGGATGGGGGATGGACAGACACTACTTGTTCTCATGGCACAGCGGGGGAGGGGTGTGCAATTGTTCAAGGAAGAGTGGTGTGGAAGAATCCGCTGTAGCCCAATCATTGAAGACACTGCAGCATAGTGAATACACAGGTGTGCAAACCGAGGGTCAAACAGAGTCCAGAGTTAAAAGGACTTCAGAAATAATCAAATCCAGCAAACCAGAAAACTGAGACAGATCCAAGCTAGATGTCATCTCCCCCACCGCCTATGGACTTTGTTCATTGAGTTGATCAGAGGGGCTATCTCTCCTGAGTTTTCTTGAAATTCATTTTTTAAAAAAAATCAGCTTACAAAGAATTAGGCTTCATTATGGCACTTTTCAAAGAAAATTTACTTATTCCCACTGTTTCTCTTCTCCCGCCTTCCTTCTCTATCCCCCTCATGCAGGCCCCTCAGGCAGGCTCCTCACGCCCACCCCAGTAGCCTTCTTTACACTTTTGTGTCACGAGCAATCTTCTGTTCCCAACCCTACGCATTTCTGGATACCTCTTTTTCCTTCTCATGATCTCCTACCTAGTTTCCTGGTCTAAAGCTACACGCACACCCTTTTTACTGTAAACAAAATGCAGCCGTTGTGGCTATTCAGAGCAGGAAAAGCAGACGCAGCTCTACCACTTAGGCGCACACCCAGAGGACTATATCCTACCACAGAGACCCCTGCACTTCCATGGTCATTGCTATATTGTTGTCATGAAACAAAAATCCCAGCCATTCAATTTTACTAATGAAGACTCAAGGAGCCAGACGCTGGGGTGAAAACCCGCTGGCTCAGAGAGCCACCCAGCTGACTTTCCTACTGCACTGATGTCCCTGAAGGAAGAAGCTCTTTCTCCTCACACTGTCTTAAATACCTTCTGACTCTAAGACCCTCCTTTTTCTTATGTTCACTCCCTGTGGCTTTGGTTGCTTGCTCTGCCTCTTGACCTAGGGTTGACTTTGTTAAACTCTTGGATTAAAGGTGTGTGTTAGGGCTGAGCCACATCACAGGTTTTTTCAGTTTACATCTTGGGGTTCACCATGTGATCAAATATCCTGCAACACTGCATTATTCGCAACAGTGAGGGAATGGGACCAACAGGAGAATGGAAAGTGAAAACATGACACACACACACACACTCACACACACACACACTCACACACACACACACACACAGACACACACACACACACACACACACACACACACACACACACACACACACAGAGACAAAGACACACCCCCCTTTTAGTCAGCTATAAAGAAGCAGGAAACTATCCAGGCTGTGGTGGCACACTAGGGATTAATTTAATCCCAGCATTTGTGAGGCTGAGGCAGGCAAATCTCTGAGCTTGAGCCTAGCCTCTTCGACAAAGAGAGTCCCAGGACAGCCAGGGCTACACAGAGAAATCTTGTCTTGAAAACCCAAAACATAACAAAAACAAACAAACAAAGCAACCCCCAGGAACGTATGAAATATGCAGGAAAATGGAACGATTTGGAAAGTATTGCACTAAGTGAGGTGATCCAGACTCAGTGAAACAAAAATCACATATTCCCCTTCAGATACTGATTCCTTTCTTTTTATTCTTTTGCTTTTCTTTTTTCCTCAAATTTTATTTCAAGTTTCTTAAAAAAAAAAAATTATGTTTTGAGAGCTTTGTACATAAATCGTGTATCTCCATCACTCCCGCCCTTCCCTCTCCCTTCAATTTGCCCAGTATGGCCCTATATCTCTCTTTAATTGGTGATCTCTTCATCTTTAACTATTGTCTAACACACACACACACACACACACACACACCCTACTGAGTCCACTTAGTATTGCTCATACATACATGTGTCCGTGGCTGACTACTTGAAACAGGCAACCTATGTGCAAGTTTGTTCCTGGAGGAAACAGATTTTTCCTCTCTCAGCAGCTCATGCCATCATGTAGCTCCTCATCTGGTATAGGGCATTGTGTACTTTCCCCAGTCCATGTTGGCATGTTAACGGGTATGGTCATTATAATGTTTCTATTCAGGTAAATTATTTCTGCCGTTGCATACTGACTGAGTTTAAAGTAGTGCTAAGTACATACACAGAGTATTAGAGGGTTAAGTGCATGCACATAACACTGGTATATTATGTATAAAAACTATAATCCAAAGAAAAATAGAAAGTATACCCTGATACTTCCAGATGACATTGTGGATCTAGCTAGTGGGTGCTACACGGTACCAGTCCAAGCATTTTATGTTACGTAAGTTTACTCTAATGGTTAGGAATGAAGGAGATTGGATGTTGAGAAGGTAAAGGCTGTAGAGTTGTGGGAATGGGCAGGGTCACACCCGCCACTCTTAACCCTGCAGAGAAGACCCAGAGAGGACCCTTCCTTAGCATTGCTCAGTTTAATCTTCCTCTTTTTCATCGGGGCCAGCCTGTTTTGGGCCTGTGTAAAGACTAGGATTTTTTTTCAACCCTAGACAAAGAGATAAAACAATCATATATGCTGCTTACCATTTTATGAATTCTACCGTTAAAAAAACCAGATCCAGCCGGCAGTGGTGGCACACGCCTTTTATCCCAGCACTTGGGAGGCAGAGGCAGGCAGATTTCTGAGTTCAAGGCCAGCCTGGTCTACAGAGTGAGTTCCAGGACAGCCAGGGCTACACAGAGAAACCCTGTCTCGAAAAAACAAACAAACAAACAAACAAAACCCCAAAACAAACAACCAACAAAAATGATTCAGTTTATGGTAATATTGATTCTTCAAATAAGGGATCATTTTTTCACAAACTCCAGGGATATGAGGCTGTGACATCCCAGAAAGAAGCTCTTGACCCTGATTGCATTTGATGCTAATGACAGGATGAATGGAAAACAAGTGTGTAAGACATAGCCTGGTCCACCAAAGTCTGGGCTTAGTGAAGAGAAGGCTTCCTAACTTCCATGGTCCTCAAGGGGACCATAAGATGGTGGCTAGCTATACTGAACATTGCTTGAACATAAAATTATTGGCATCGCAGCCCTGCCCAAACCCTGAGCATGGAGGGAGACCTCATAGTTACCTAGAATGAGTTTTCCCACTACAACTCTGGTATATGAGTTCCCAAATGGGAGTCCTATGTACTGCTTTCCAATTGTCACATTGAGAGCCTGCCGAGTTCTTGCCAAGTCATTCACAGCTGGTTGTCTGGATTTAATTTTCTGAGTCCCCAGTGACTGGCTGTAGTCCTCTGTGGATGCAGGGAACAACTGCAACCAAGATGGCAGCATTTGGTTGGCAACAGATTGCTTCTAATTTCTCTGTTCCGCTAGCTCAAATCAGATTTAAGTTGAACACACACATTTGTAATATTATTTGTGTGTATTTTTGGAAATATTTTAACATACAAACTACATCTATTTAATATAGTTTATTGTATATTCTGTATCTTCATATATTACAGAGCATATATTTAATATCTCACATTTTTATTCTTGTTTTCTTCATAGCATCTGAGCAATATAAGGTTTTT
>CM052710.1:26191987-26266300 GCA_028551405.1 Uromys caudimaculatus
AACTTGTTTTCCAGCCCTTTACTCTGAGGTAGTGTTTGTCTTTATCACGGAGATGTGTGGTGCTCGCCCTAACCCCACTCACAGGTTTTCCATGCTCCTGGGAGGGTAGCCTTCTCCTGGTGCTCCTTGGCTATGGACCCCTGGTGGCCCATGCAGAGATCTCCACCCACAGATGGAAACCATAAGGTTCAGAGGTTTCCTGTCTCTGAGTTTTCCTCAGGCCAGTATCCTGCAAGTTCTGGGTGGGTCTTGGTGAGCCGTAGCCCCATTCACGGCTTTTCCAGGCTCCTGGGAGGGTAGCTTTCTCCTGGCACTCCTTGGCTATGGACCCCTTGTCATCTGCTGGTTTCTTTGCAACTCCTGTCTTGAGGAATTCTGGGCTGAATCAATCAGATATTCAATGCTAGGGGTGTGTGGACATAGCAGTATAGAATGATTTCTCTTATCCCGTTTCTATGCCTTAAGAGACTACTTTAATAATTATAAAGAGATGCTGTTGAAATTCCTTCTAGACCTATGCAGAGGACTATACATTGACTCATTCTGGGGCCACTAGTTTTCTCTAAACTGAGAAAATCCAAGGTTAGGTCACTTTAATTAACACACTGGAACTTGCCTTAGAAGACTAGTTCTAAGTGTAATGTCTTTTAATTCAATCCCTGATTAACAGGGCTCCCAGCAAATAACTCCCCATCTCCAGATATTCCATCTCCTAAGAGGAAAATGCCTCATAAGCAGAGCTCATGGGCTCCAGTGGTATTGGCACTGGCGGTGGAGCATATAGATTGCCTCCTTAGCATCTCCCATGTGGGCATCATTAGTTCCCCTGGTCAGATGTTAGAATCCTTGGTGCTTGCTTTTTTTTCCCCCAAAGAAACCAGAAACAGTGAATGCTTGGGGCATCATTAGATGGCAGGTCCCACTGCTTATTCATCATTTCATTGCATATAAGTTAACGATTTGACATTTATCTCCTATGGTGTGGTTTAGATATGAAGTATTTCTCCACTAGGCTCATGTGTTGAGGCTTGGTCCTTATTTGCTGGTCCTAATGACCAAGAAGTGATTAGACACCAAGGCTGTGACCTAACCAATGGGCCCATTCCTTGACACATTCATAAAGTGATCGTGTTATGATTGGTGGTGCCTATGTGGAGGAAGTAGATCCTTGGGAAAGATTTACCTTGGATTCCCATTCTCTTTCTTCTTCACCCTCTCTAAATCAGCTCCCACGAGGTGAGCAGAGTTGCTCTCCACACCTTCTACGCTGTTCTGTCTTACCTCCAACTCAAAAACAATGGAGCCAGTTAACCATGTCTGAAACCCTTGAAACCCTGAGCCAAGTGTTAGCTTCCCTACCTTAAACTGTTTCTCTCAGAGATTTGTCTTGACTGGCACATACCATGTTCCGGTACCTGTGGACTCTTGCTCACTGTGATCTGCTAGAACCCATACTGTATTCAAGTGGCTGGAAGATAACGTCCACAAGTGAGGCAGGCAGGTGCATAGCAATAGGGAGTGGTGGGGATCTGGGGCTTGACTAGGGAGCACTGTACCTCAACTCTTAGGAATCTCTGAGACACAGGATACTTGGAGATGGCCTGTATCTCAGGAGCCTAAGAAAGGAGGACCAGGTGTGCATGACGCACATTCTACTGAGTATCCTTTCATATTTTCATTTAAAAAAATAAACAAAGAGGACCTTGCACCTGATGCACTCTATGGGAAGGAGTACAAAGCTCTGTCCAACAAAGGAACTGCCAATAGAAACAGAAGGTGGATACAAGCTGCACCTTCACGATTTTCTAGTGCCAACATTAACAAAACCAACAAAACAAAACAGTAAAATGGACATTAAGAATATATTTCATCTAACCCAATATATCCAAAGTATTATTTCAACATATAATCAATACAAAAATTGCTCGTTAGATATTTTACACTCTTTTTTCCCCCTGCAAGTCAGAAGCTCAGTGTGTCTTTTACACTTCAAGGCACATCCCAATTTGGACACGCAACATGATACACACAGCCAGCCCACCCCGTCTGAGGGCTCTGAATCTGAGGGATTCAACCACCAACAGGCCGGCAATATTTGAAGAAAAAAAAAAAAAAAAAGAATCACATCAGTAGTAAACAAGCACAGACATTTTTAATGTCAATATTTCAATATTATTGCAAACACTGCCATAGCACTTCTCTGTATTAGAAGTTTTAAATGGTATAGAGATGATTTAAAATAGAAGGGGATGTATGTAGGCTATATGTAAATACAGAACCTTTTGATATTAGGGATTTGAGTGTCCATGAATTTTGTGTTTGAGAGTATTTCTTGGCTCCTGGCAGAAGAGCACACTCGATAGCTATAGGAGGTTAGTGGCCACTATTCTGGACGGTAGCCTGGCTTATCTTCCTTTTAAATCTGTTCTCTCTATAGAGTAGTCCAGTTGGGCAATTGCTGAGGCTACCAAACTCTAAGGAGACTTAGTGCAGAAATAAATTAAGACTATGGTGTCACCAGTTTATATCTGCTTCCCACCCCAGTGGCAACCTTTAATCTATCAAGCTTTTTAATTTTGTTTAGAGTGTGATTGACATTGCACCTTTTATGGAGGTACACATGCATGGATCTTACACAACGTATATAAATTATGAACCTCTTAATACTCCAGTTAAGAAACTGGTTGCATATGAAAATCATTAAATTAGCTGAAAAGATCAGTCATATAAAAGTGGGAAAGCTTTTGTTCACAGGAGTCTTTACTGGGAGATCATAAAGGAATTCCCAGATGCTTTCATGTGTCTGCTTCCTCCTCCCTGAAGGATCGTGCAGGCTCTGTCCCCATTTTGATGGGGTCAGGCATTTATTCTACATTCACCAAAGCTATTAATCTTGTCAGTTAGTGATGGTACAGCTGATATTTCCCTTCACTGCCCAGTTTTTCATGTACTTTGCATGGCTCAGAGGCTCTGCAAGTTAATGGACAGCCCCTATGATCTGCAAGAAAGGGTCAGGTTCTTAAGCAGACAAGGAAATCTCAGTCACAACCAAACAGTGCTCCATTCTGATCCACTTGCCATCAGACTCACGTCTGTTGCTATTGACTACTGCAGTTTTGTGTTTGTGTGAGTTCATGTTCACTTGTGTGGATGCATGTGTGTGTCAGGTGCACAGAGAGGCTCAAAGTTGACATTGGGTGTCTTCCTCAATCTCTTTATGCTTTATTTATTAAGGTAAGATCTAACTGAATCTACCCACATTCAGCAACCCCAGCTATTCTGTCTAATCAGCTTGCACCTTGGATTTCCTGACTCCATCTCTACTAAGATTGTAGATAGATACCACACCGGCTCAGCTTTAAAAAAAAGTTTGTTATAGCAACTCCCTAAGGTTCAGGACCATCTTGGGATAGCGGACAAAAATATTTTAAGAGCCAGAATTCAGACTCATCCAATGAAGACAAGAGCAAAGCAATGTCTTCTGGCTGTGACCATTGCTCTCATGAGCTCCCATCAGCTGTGGCTGCCTGTAGAGGAAAGGAACCAAATCCCCCTAGTCAACAATTCAGCTGGAGAGAAGGGCCTACAAGCCCCCATTCCCAGAGATGAGCTATGGATAGGTGATGGCTTTGGGGGAGGGAAAAGCAGTTTTCTTTTAAGGGTTTGACCCTAGAAGATTGGCCATACTCCAGTAGATGGCCCCAAACCCATAAGTATAATCATGGATAATCATAAATAGGACTCTATGTTTTTTTTTTTTTTTTTTTTTTGAAGAGGACACAAAGGTTGGGGATCAGGGAAGTGAGGGGTAGACCTGGGAGGACTTAAAGGGAGAGTGGGGTTGTGTGTGATCAAATACATGGTATGAATTGTTGAAACATTTTTGGTTTTTAAAAGGGTTTTTTTAGTGGGGTACAGATCTAAATAGGGAATTATCAACAGAGGAATCTCTAATGGCCAAGGTACACTTAAGGAAATGTTCAACATTCTTAGTCATTGGGGAAATACCAATCAAAATGATTCTGAGATTTCATCTTACATGTGTCAGAATGGCTAAGAGCAAAACCTCAAAGGACAGCTCATGGTGGCAAGGCTGTGGAGCAAGGGAACACTCCTCCTTTGCTGGTATGAGTGCAAACTTGGACAGCTATCTTGGAAATCAATTTGGTGGATTCTCAGAAAATTGGGACTAACTCTACCTCAAGATCCAGCTTTACCACTTCTGGACATATACTCCAAAGATGTTCTACCATGCCACAAGAACAGTTGCTGAGCTATGTTCATAGCAGTTTTGTTTGTAATCGCCAGACACTGGAAACATCCTAGATGTCTCTCAGCCGAAGAATGGATAAAGAAAATTTGGTTCATTTATACAATGAAATATTACTGAGCTGTTATAAATAATGACATCATGAAATTTGCAGGCAAATGGATGGAACTAGAAAAGATCATTCTGAGTGAGGTAACCCAGACCCAGAAAGACAAATATGGTATGTACTCACTTATAAGTGGATGTTAGTCATAAAGTACAGGATAATCACGCTACAAAACACAGACCCAAAGAAGCTAAGTAACAAGGAAGGCCCAAGGTGTGTGTGTGTGTGTGTGAACCTGATTTTCACTGAGAAGGGAAAAAAGATTAGACATAGGGAATAGATAGAGGGAGGGAGCTGGGTGGGGCAAGGTGTGGGGATGGGACCAGGAGGATGGAGGGAAAGCGTACTAGGAGAGACAACTGGATTGTGGGGGGCTTATCTCTGGGATGATCTAGAAACCTAGGACAATGGAAACTCCCAGGGATCTATGAGGGCGACCCTAGCTAAGCATCTTAGCAATGGGAGATATAAACCCTGAACCAGCCATCTCCTGTAACCAGGCAGGACTTCCAAAGGAAGGATTGGGACACAAGCCCGGCCACAAAACCTTAGATCCATGATCTGTTCTGCCTACAAGATGTACAGAGGTAAAAGGTGGAGCAGAATTAGAAGGAAGAGCCAATCAATAATTAGCCTAGCTTGAGACCCATGCCATGAGAGGGAACTCACCCCGAGCACTACTAATGAAACTCTGCTACATCAACAGACAGGAGCCTATCATAACTGTCATCAGAGAGGCTTCACCCAGCAATGAATGGAAACAGACTCAGAGACCCACAGCCAAATATTAGCTGGAGCTTGGGGAATCCAATGGAAGAGGAGCAAAAAAGACTGAAGAAGTCAGATGGTCAAGGACACCAGAAGAAAACCTGCTGAATCAATTAACCTGGTCCAGATGGGCTCATAGAGACTGAACCACCAACCGGGGAGCACTCATGGGATGACCTAGGCCCTCTGCACACATGTGACAGTTGTGCAGCTGGGTCTTTATGTGCGTCTCCTAAAGCAGGAGCAGAAGCTATCTCTTAGTATTCTGCCTGCCTTTGGATCCCTTTCTCCTCACTGGGCTGCCTTGTCCAGCCTCCATAGGAGAAGATGTGCCTAGACTTATTGCAACTTGATATGGCAAGGCTGGGTGATATCTATCGGAGGCCTCCCTTTTCTTCCCTTTTCTGAGGCGGGAAGGTGAGGAGGAAGGTGAGGTAAGGGGGGGGGACTGAGAGGAGAGGAGGGAGAGGGCACTGCAATTGGGATATAAAGTAAGTAAATAACTTAATTTAAAAAAGGAAAAAAAATTAATTTGTCTTTTGTAGATACCGGGATTGAATGTTGGGTCTAATGTATGCTAGTCACCCTCTCTACAACTGAGCTATATCCCGTAGCCTTCTGCTTAAGTTGTATTGATTGACTGATTGATTGATTGGGTTTTGGGGATTGGACTCTGGTTTTCATGTTTGCATACAGCAAGAGCTGTATCCAGCTCTCCAGCCCTGACATCTAGGACTAGCAATGTGTCCTTTGTAGAAGTAAGCAACCAAGCAAATCCCATTTCTGATGAGAGGTCACATCTAGAGATAGTACTACTGATATTTCAATGCCATGCTAATTCTCTCTCTAGCGCTCTATAGGGCTGCTACTGTGCATACATTAGTCTTTGCTTGCCACTGCCCTAGTAAGCAGGCATTTTCATTGAAGAAACTGAGGTTCTGTGAGGGTAAGTAGGAGCCAGAGATAGCCAATGAGAGGGCCTTTGCAGACCACATGCTGGGCTGCTCAGTTGGGTCTAAGAAGGAGAAATGACTCTTTCCGGGGAACAATGGGCATTCCCTAGAGAGGAAAGCATGGGAAATGGGCCCCCGGAAGTGGGTAGAAGGTGAGCCATCCTGCATATCTAGAAGAGGAAGGCATGGGATTAGGACATGAAAGGCATTTGAAAGAATGGAACCAACAACTGCTCAGTGTTTCTGAAGTCCAGGGACAAAAGCATCCCGAGGTGGCTCCAGCAGGTTATCTGTGACCGTAGAGAGTGGACATTTTGCAGGGTGACGGGCTGTTAGTATTCCACACAGGTCTTCTTATTTTTCCCACCCACACATGACAGGTAGTTAGGATCTCTACCTCTGTGTTACTTATAAAGAAAACCAGGATCTAAGAGGTTAAATAAACTGCCTAGGTTGCGCAGCTAAGTACAAAAGAGATGTTGGACTTGAATGTGTATCTGTCTGATTCTTTCTACTGCAATAAGAAATAAATCACTTTAACAAAGGACACCTTTCCTAAGAAATAATTCCCTGCTGGCAGTCTCTGCCCTACTACTGATTCTCCACATTTGCTACATTTTTATATAAGAGAAAGTTCCCCATCGCGCGGCCAATGCTTACTCCACCCCAGTTAACCTCCTTCTCCTTCTTCCCCAGCCTTTGGCTAATAGCAATAAAAAACTAAAAGTCAACAACCAAGTAAAGCCCAACAACATGATTAAGTAGCTGACAACAGGAGCCAGAATTTCACCTTCAGGGTGAGCAGACACACATTGCAATAACCAACATTTCAGAGATACATGGTTCCGCTTAGTGCAACTGATATTTCACATCATGGCTTCAAAGCAGTGAGTATGGTAGCTACTTTGTGTCTAGTAGAATAAAATGCCCGTTGAGGAAAGGTAGCGCGGTGTGTGCAGTGGTGTGCTTTTTTGTTTTGTTTTCTTCTGAGCCCACAACCTGGGTATCTAACAGGAGAAAGCGAACGGCGCCTTTTTATTTTCACCCGTGACAAAAGTGTTGAGTGGCCATGAAATTATTTGTACAATTGATCCTGCTGGTACCAGACGAGCATATTCCCCAGTGGAGTTAGAGCCAGTTAAATGTGGTCCTCTGCTCCTGTTTCTTAGAAGCAGAAAATAGTTGTGAACTGAGAGGGCCAAGGAAGATCTATGCAACCCGTTTCCAGATCTCTGCGGCCCATCCTTTTAGAAGGATGCTTGGATTTTCCCCATGAGGTCAGCCGTGATGCCTTCCTTATGGACTGTTCCCGTCCACACTTTTTAATTTATCAGCAAGTTTGAGGTGCTCATAGCAAAGCATGGGTTTACTATGTTTTCAGTTGATCTCTTCTCCCCCTCTCCCCTTCCCCCCCCCCGGAAGGACCATCTCTTCTTCTGTTCCACTTCTTATAAGCATTTGAAATTTTTAAAAGACTCCACCTCTTTGAGTTTTCCATGGCTGGTCTCCCCGTCTCTGTCCCCACAGCCTTTCCCTTACAGTTCTCTCATCTTCTGCCCCTAACTCTGTTCATCCACAACTAGCATCTTAATTTCTCAAATCTTAGATGCTCTGTGTAGCAAAATGTGGCACGACTTAACATCTCGTTCTGCAAGGAAAAAGAATGCTGCTAATAAAGTAATGACACACCATCCTTTGCAGAAAGTACCCCGAAGAGATGTAAGAAAACGCTTCCTAAAAGCAATGTTTTCATGTCAACGAAATAGCATCTTATCAAAATGCCTGTACTTGTCTTCTAACACTGCACATTTGTAGTGGCATAACAGGAGCCCAAGTGATACTTCCTTTCCTCCATGTAGATTCTCCTTCTCATTTTTCAGGACTGTCTCATCCATCTCCATGGAACCCCACAGGCTGGGTGATGAAGTTCTCCTGTGTTGCCAGGGCACTCTGAATTTGCTCATGTGTCCAAACTCATCAGCATGCTTTATAACACTTTCATGAATGTTTCTTCCTACAGATACCATGAAGAATTGGCGATCATGGTGTGCATCTCAGTTGTCTCTATATCCCCACTATCTGACATGGGAAGTACTAAGCAAGGAATTGCTGAAAATAGTTATGGGCGGTTAGACATGTAGGTTCTAGACAAAGCCACTAGAGGGCAGTATCGAATCATCCCAGACAAAATGGCTGCTCCCCAAGAATCTAGGTTGCAGAGGTGGAAGAAAGCTGGCCTCCTGTGGGCAAACTGGCTGAGAGCCTGGAGCCTGTATCGCTCCAAGGGCACAGTGCCATTCTACAGAATCTACTTTGAGGATGCTCCTTGTGTCTCATATCCCCTGCCAGCCTGCCCACTAGGTGCTTTTGGGAAGCTGTCTCAGCGCGTTTCCTTATTAAGAGTCAAAAGCTTTTCCCTGATTCCCACCAGAGGCAGAAGAGGGTGGAGGCCGCAGACAGGGAAAAGAAATGTCTCTCTAACATCCTCATACTCATTCTAACAAAAGCAGGCATATTCGAAGGGCCTGCAGTATAATTGCTCCACTTTGAAGAACAACAGGTAACAGCATCAATATTTGATTTTTTTTTAAAGGTTGTGTGAACAGTTTTAAATATTAAAGATGAAGGCAAAGACTTAGATCATCTTTTCATCTCCACAGTTGAAGCATTTTAAGAGGAAAACGGTGCTAATGAGCGCAGTAAGTCTGCATACCCATCAAATAGTATTTAGTTGTAAGAAAGCACAATCGTTCCAAGGTGTGTGTGTGCGTATGTGTGTGGGGGGGACTGGAAGGCAGTATCTGTAGCAGAGAAGTTTTCTGTTCATTATTTCTGTAATGAGAGGGAAATAAAGCAATCGATGGAGTAACTTTCTCCCATCTCGTCGTGGGCTGTTGTGTTCTCTCAATGACTGGCCTGGGACAGGTTCTGAGAAGCCTCATAAATTAACTATCCAACTTCCTGGCTAATGAGCCCAATATGTCAATTTCCAGTGATCAAAATGATGCAATTTGATAAAGCATAGTTCACTTTGTAAGGAAATATACTTTTAATAGGGAGAACTGGAGGGTCATGGTCCTCCCGAGATAATTATGGGCTAGTGGAATTAGACGCGTGGAGCTGCACTTACAGTCTGGTGATGCCCCGTGGGGTTTGTGTGGCAGATATTGTCTTTCAGGGACAATAAATTCCTTCATTATATTTCCATTACCACATTAATGCAGCAATGTCCGATTTACTTGTAACCAAGGCGCCTGGATTCCGGAAACTTGGCATTTAATGCTAATGAGAGCTTGCAAGCCAGGCAGCATATTTCTCTCTCTCTCTCTCTTTCTCTCTCTCTCTCTCTCTCTCTCTCTCTCTGCACATGCGCACATGTGCACACATGTATGCATGTATGTGGTTTGGGGTGGGGGATCAAAGCCAGAAACACATCTGGCTTTGATACAATCAACCTAGTCAGAACATCAGGAGCCTGGAAGGGCACAGGGATATGTTCAGTGAGCTGAGATGATTCTGACCATACAGACACATGGATACTTGCAAGAGTTAACAGTAGATATTAGAAAGCAATGGAGCTAAGCGTAGACTGCAGCAGAAGAGAGATGCTGAGATCATTACTAGCTAAACAGAGCTTAGTGTGAGCTCTAGCTTACAAAGACAGAAAGTCCTGTAGGTGAGGTAGACAAGCCTCCAAGGACTATACAACAGAAGGTGTCAAGACATAGATACTTAGCTGTTCACTCTTGGACGGGTTGCTGAACTTCTCTGAGCCATAGTTTGCTCAATGGGTGTTTAATTTGCTGGACAATCTAACTATTAGCAGAGAAAAAGAAAATTATCTGTTTCTTTATTTGTATATTCTCCAACAACAACTATAGAAAGAAAAGAAACCCTTGGCATCAGAATTCTGTTTTGAAACAATTTTTAATCTATAATAGACCTTACTTAGGAAGATGAAATTGTAATTAGTTTGAATAACTTGGAGTAATTAATGTGAAAAGGAAATTTTCCCATGAATCAGCAGGTATACAATGTTAAGTTGCTAAGATATGTTTACTTAAGGTGAGAGATGAGTGTTACTGAGTCAAAGTCCCTACTGGGGGTCCCTGATAGCTAATGGCTGATGAGGCTCATCTGTTTGCCCCATCCTTGAAAGAAGACTCTTGCTTGGCTAGATATGGTAGAAGGTGCCATTTTCCACTTACAAAAAAATTTCTCTTCCTTTTAGTTTTTTTTTTTTTTTTTAAAACTAAATTCAACTATCGTGCATTGAACATTTCAACTCAAGTTCATGGTACATATCAATTTATACTTGTAACACTTTTATGAAGAGGACTTAATTATTTCAGCTTTATAACATTTCTTTATTTATTCCTATGTGTGGATGGGTCAGTTTTCTTTTTCCACAGTGTGGGTTCTGGGAATCAAACTCAGGTTCTCAGGCTAGGCAGCAAGTACATTTACCCACTGAGCCATCTTGCTGGCTATCATGTCTGTTCTTAGAGACATGAAAATGGAGGTTCTGGGAGGTTAATAGTTAACCACAGGCACAGCTAACACGAAGGGGGGCCACATCTTCCTCTCATCTTTGGGTAGACTCCATAACTCACAGTCTTTCAGTACACCATGTTTTACAGCCAGTAAACTGTGGATTTAATCCTCTTAATTTTTTTAAAATAAACTTCATATTTTGGAATAAATTTAGTTTTGCGATGAAGTTGCAAAGACATTATCCCAGAGAATTCAGAGACATCTTTCAGCCAGCTTCCCCAAATGCTAACATCTTACATAAATGTTGTTTACTTGTCAAACTAAGAAGTTAATGTTGGCGTGTTGGATTGGAGTCCTTCGGGAGTATACTACTGAGATACATGCACATACATGCTTATGGCTCCACAACAGCCAGGGTCTGCAGCCAGCTCAGAAGCCTATTGATGTGAGTGAATAATGAAAATGTACCATACACACACAGCGGAATTTCATTTAGCCACAAAGAAAACTGAAATTTGACATTTGTAGAAAGACAGAATTGCAAAATTATTATGTTAAGTGAAGTAAGTCATTCTCAGCAGTACAAACACCACCTTTCATCCCATATGCAGAATCTATATTTAAAATTGTATATGTGAGACTGTGTGTATCTGTGTGCGCATGTGTATATGAGTGTGTATGTATGTGTGTATGTGTGTGTGCATTATGTGTGTATACATGTGAGTATGTGTGTGTGTGTATGTGTATATGTGTATGCGTGTGTGAATGTATGTGTGTGTAAGTGTATATGTCAGTGTGTATGTGAATGTCTATTCAAGTGTGTATGTGTGTGTATGAGTGTGTGAGTGTGTATATAGCATGTGTGACTGTATATATGAGTGAGTGAATCTATGAGTGTGTGTATGTAAGTGTACACATATAAGAGTGTGTGTGTGTGTGTGTGTGTGTGTGTGTATGAGTGAATGTGTGTATGCAACTGTGCATGTGAGTTTATGTATGTAAGAGTATGTATGTGAGTGCATGTGTGTGTGTGTGTATGTGTGTGTGAGATAAAACTAGGAAGGTGATTGTGAGAGGGAAAAACGTGATCGTAACGGAGAGAGGAACACGGGTAAGGGGACACATGTGACGTGAAAGCTGAAGAGGGTCCATCCCTCGGGAGGAGGGAAGATGTGACTTACTTTTTGCATTGCTGTCACTTGATCTCTAACAAAACACACCTGAAGGGACGACAGGTTTATTCTGGATCACAGGTCAAGAGGTCGCAGCTCGGTATGATGGAGAAGGTATAACAGAAAGAGTCTAGTATAGGGCAGCTGCCCCTCCTCTAGCAGAGAGCGGACAGGAAGCAGGACTGTGCTAAAAATAGCTTTAGGGCACTCCCCCAGTGGCTCATTCCTTCCAGCTATGCCCCACCTCAGGGCTTGCTCCAGATGGTGACCAAGTATTCAAACACAGTCTGTAGGAGAGAGTTCATATTCAAAATACAATAGAAGGAACCAGCCAGAGATTTCCAGGAACTATGCTGGGGTAGGGGACACTGGGATAGAAAGATGAATTAGAGCCAAGTAGAGTGACATATATATGTTGAATGCCATAGCAAAAGCTATTACTTGAATAGTAACTTAAAAATCAATAAAAAATGAAATTAACACTGGGACTTGACTATCAACTAGACTACAGGCTTTGTTTGATTTTCACTACTGTATCAAATTTAATGACTTAGTTTTAACCTAATTATTTGCTACAACTTCATATGGAAGAGGTTGGAAAAAGGTTGGGTGGGGTTAAAGATTAAGGGCCAGTGTGTCTGTGTGTGTCTGTGTCTGTGTGTCTATGACGTTGCTCTGCATAGAGACAGCATAAACTAGACTGGGTGTGTTTTTAAGAAAATGGAGACCAAAGTTGAGTGGGTAAGGAAAGGCAGTGGATCTGGGAAGGGTTGGAGGAAGAGTGGCAAATATGATCAAAATACATTGTATAAAATTCTCAAAGAATTAATATAACACGTATTAGTTTCCATTCCTTCTGCGTCTGCGTTTGCACACAGGTTTTCAACTCCACCGCGTCTCCCGCTTTGATTTCAGCTCAGCATCTTGGCTTGTTTGTGCACTGACTGCAAGGTCTGAGATTGAGGTTCAGTCTTTAAGAGCAATGTTCTGTCATTGTCTTCTTTCAAGGACAGGAAATTTCAAATCAACTTTGAGCTGTAGCATTTGCAGCCCCAAATATTCCTGAAGTTCCCATGATTGCCAATAAATAATACATTCAATCATCTTTAAGTCAGGAAAGCCTTTGATAAATTGAATTCCATAAAATATTGCTCTATTGATCTTCTTGCTAAGCTTTCAATAAGGCGAACCATCTAGAATGGCTGGCTGGGGCTTTTCTTTATGGAGGATGCTGTATCCTTATATGGGGATGGACATTTCTGGGGCCAGGATCCTTGACTCTAAATTTCACTTCCTGGTACTACACCAAATCTAAACTAACTATAATGACCTCTCCATCACTGAGGCCTTAACATTATGGTAGAATTTTACTGACAATGAAAAATTCGTGGAGGACTCCAGAGCCTAACACGAGTCACATGCTCCTTGGACATGGTGTACGTGCGTGACCTGTGCTAATTCTCCCTTTCTGCTAGAACAAGAGAAAACAAGTTCCTTTCTGAACCCAGTTTTGAGTGTCAATCAGATTTCCAGAAAGGAAAGAGATAAGGAAGAAAGGAGATGGCACAGCAAGAAAAGGCGAACGTCAGAATACAGCGTCTCCCCTCCATACCAGTTTCCGTCGGGCTGATCTTGAAAGAGACTGCAGTGATACGCTGGTTCTTAGATTTTTTTTAAACAAATAACATTTTCATACTTTCATCACGACAACATGTCTGGAATGCCATCTGTTCTCTCCATGTTAAGGCAGTTCAGTAAGAAAATAGTGTTTAAGGGACTAATATTTAGCCTGTTCATAGTTTTTCTAACTGAGTGGACTACTAAACCAGGGTCTATAGCAAGCTCGTGGGGGAGGAGGGCAGCCTCGTCAGGGAGGGAGGTCAGGTGAAAACAAGATTTTGGTGCCATTAGGCTGGGATGTTCTAGGGGGGAGGGCGAAAGGGTGTCCATAGGGAGAAGGTTCAGAGTATGTACACAATGAATAGTGACATGGAAGAGGCTTGCAAAAGGTGCTGTGGAATACATAAAGTGATCTGTGACCCACAGAGAGTGTGATTCTCTCTCTCTCTCTCTCTCTTTCTCTCTCTCTCTGCCTGTGTTTGTGTGTACGTGAGTGTGTGAGAGTGTGTATGTATGTATGCATGTGTATGTGAGCATGAGAGAGAGAGAGAGAGAAAGAGAGAGAGAGAGAGAGACAGAGAGAGAGAGACAGAGAGAGAGAGAGAGAAGTGTGTGGTATCTTTGGGGGTTTGAGGGTGGGAAAGGATGCTTAGGACGGAGATGTCAGAGCTTTGGGAGACATCAGCCGCACAGAAGAGTGGTTAATGTCACTCATCTGATGCCTATGAGGTCAACAATGGTACCAATGAGATGCATCAAGGAGATACACCCGGCCACCCACTGCTGCAGCTGGACTGTGGAGGGCGAATGTAAGGAATAAGTGAAACCCATCTCCTGGGCATACCCTGAAACAGCTATCAAGGTGAGCTGATTGCTCATGCCCACACAGAGGTAAAGTGGGGACACAATAGACAAAGCGTGGTTTATGCTGGGAGGGCAGCAGCTAGTTCCCTATATACCATAATCAATCAGATGAGGGGTAAGTGGTAGAATATGAGAGTCTGCTTGTACTTAAGAGTAGCTCTATATCGTATGTCAGTCTGAGACCATAAAGTTGTTACTTTGAGTCTTTTTTTTTTTTTAGGCCAATTGGTGGAGGGTCTGATTCAGGAAGGCTAGACAGGAAAATTTTCAGAGGCTTCTTTGCAAGTCTAAGAACATATATCTTCATTATTCTTTTACAGGATGAAAGGTAAAACCTTTTAAAATAGCTCTTCTAATTTTTTATGACTTTTTTCTCCTAAGGCTGCTTGGGAGTACCTGTCTGGTGTAATTGTAATGTATACGGGTGCACAGTAGTTGCACATTGAAAATGTGTTTGCCCCCTGGAAACCAAAAGCTTTCAGGGAATGGCTTCCTGTATGCTCTAAATCTTAGTTACCCATGGAGAGCAGCGAGTTATTAGCTGAGTCTATAACATTCTAAGTTCCTCTCCACATTTGGCAGAAGAAACCATAAAACCAAAGACATAAGATAACTCCTATCTGTCCCTTGAAAGGTCAAAAAAATAAAACAATCTAAACCAAAAAAAAAAAAAAAAAAAAAAAAAATCAAAACAAAAAAACCCCAAAAAACAAAAAAACAACCAACCAAACAAACAAACAAACAAAACCAGAACCAAAACCAAACCAAACTACCACCACCACCACCACCACCACCACCACCACCACCACCACCACCACCACCAAAACCAACAACAAACACAGGGATGTTAGTATTTGTAAATGCCACTGAATACTTCCTAGACCCAGCGCTGAACACACGTCAGAGGATCAACAGTGTTGCATACAGCTAGACTGATGTTGCTTTCACTCCTTAGATGTAAAACTTGAGGTTCAAAGTGGACAACTGACCTGTCCATAATCACAGAGCTTAGAGGTGATGAAACCTTGTCACTAGGCTTGCCCATTACAGACTCTTCACCCTATGTTATCATCTGAACACAGTCAGTTCAGGGAGTTGTTGCATGCCTTGCGTGGAGCCTGCTCTGCAATGGCTGGAATAGATGTGGGGACCCACTGACATTTCAGGAAACTCAGTAGTTATACACTTGGAAGTCTTGGAAGTTCTACGAACACCCCTTTTCCATGGGCAACTGTCCCACCTGTTGCAGCTTCATCTGTTATTTTTCCTGTTTTAGAAGGTGAACGATAGCTGGGCCTAGCTCTTCCCTAGTTCATTTACCACATTCTGTGTGGCACCATTTCCTAGGTCCTGGGTCTTGCAGCCAGGGGAGTAACGGTTGAAATCAGTGGGGTCAGACTCAGCCAGTGGAGCTGGTGAACTTTAATATTCATTCTGGCTCCCCACAGACATCTCTGCAGCAGAAGCAGGCACTGCATCTCACCAATGCTGACAAAACCTCTCACAGGGTAGCTTATCATGCGGCTCAGATCTATTACCATCCTGGTGGTGGTACCCAAAGTCTTAGCCTTCCATTTACTGCTTTTCCTCTGTTTCATTCTCAGAACAACTCAATGTGTCTGGTCCTTGTTTTCTTCATCTATAAGAAGTGGGAAGCCATAGTGGCTACAGCTTAGTCATGAAGGGAGATTAAGTGAGTTAATCACGTGAAGGTGCTTAGAACAAAGCCCAGTGTCAAGTGATTACTACTGAACGTTAGACCATAGTGGTTACTAATCAGTCTATCGGTAGTGTTTTGTTCCTGCAGCTAGGATACAAATATATCACTGGAGCATCAGCGTCGACCCTGTGGGCTTTTGTTCTTTTTACATTTATTTTATAGATGTGCAAACGTAATAAATAAAAAGGAATATAAATGAATATTTGGGGGCTGGGGAGATGGCTCAGCAGTTAAGAGTACTGACTGCTCTTCCAAAGGCCCTGACTTCAATTCGCAGCAACCACATGGTGGCTCACAACCATCTGTAATGGGATCCGATGTTCTCTTGTGGTGTGTCTGAAGACAGCAACAGAGTGTACTCATATACATCTACAAAATGAATATTCAGGGAAATGAACATGGATTCCAGAGCTTAGTTACTATTTTACAATGAAAACGCTGAATGACAGTGGATCAGAAAGTGGCGTGAAATGAGGCTTCTGACCCTTGCACTTGATACATATTCCTAAGCCTTGCTGTCTAGGTAATTAAGGAAGCTAGACTGTGGACTAAATACTGGAAGAATTTGCAGATGGAGAAGAGGGAGAACCAGGCACATGGAAAAGGTGAACAAATTAAAAGTAGGTAAGGAAGGGCTGAAATAACCACTGAGCAGAAGGACGAGGAAAACCGTGACAGTAACTTTTTGTTTTACTTGATCAATCAGCTAACAGGTATGTAATTTAATTCCCTCAACTGTTGTGAGAGAGGAGCAGTGCTGCGCCCACTCCACATCGGGGACATCGAGGCTCAGAGAGGGTGAAGCAACTTGGCGAAGTCACAGAATGCAATGGAACCTCAGTCCAGACATTTTTCTTCAACGTCTGTGCTTTTTCTGACTCACTGTTACCAACAGAATGATCTGGGAGCATCTTGGCAGGGTGAGTCAGGTTTTCTCTCTCTGAACTCTCACAGTACTTGGCCTTTCCTGGATTTCCACACCTGATACCCTTGCAGCGCACACTGCATTATCTGCAGTACCTGGGTGGTCGCTTCCGTGAAGCTAAACATTTTCGGAGGCGGGGTCAGGGATTTGGTTGCTTCCCTGCTTTCTTCCTGTCTACCATATTGCCTTGTACCCAGGAAGTACTGAACAGCCTGGTGAGAGGCTGTGATGTCTGAGGCCACAAGGAAGCAGGGCCACCGTAAGCAGAATGTGTTTAGTGTGGGGAACACTCAAGAGAATCTCTGTGTTCCCACTCCTGGCCATTAGGGTTCCACTCAATTGGAGACCCCAGACTGAGGGTTGACTACTTTCACTACTTTGGGAATCAGACTAAAAGATTTAGTCTGGGCTCACCTCTAAAATGTGATAGGCATAGTCGGGAGCTGAGGGCTGGATTTGCTCTGTCTGAGAAGCAGCAGAAGAAACAGACATTCAGAGAGAAGACACACTTACATTCTCATGGAGAAGCCATGAGATTTCTGCATGGTCGTACATCAACACAGAGAGTCCACTGGGTCTTTAGAACTAGATTGCATGTATCCAAAAGTTCTGTTCCTCAGCCACATGGCCATGAGGTAACTGTTGATCATCTTAGTGCTTCAGTTTCTCCCTATATGGGACAATAACAGCACCTTCCATGGGGATCTCATGTCATATGCTTCTTCAATAAATGGTGCATGATGTACCCCCCCAATGAATAGTAGATATTGCCATAGCTCCTGCTTCTGTTTGCCCCTGATTCCACAGTGGGTTTTTCTTGTCTGTATTTCAGTTGTCTTGGATACCCCTTTCCTTCCTCATCCCAGCCTTCCAGTTGTTACTTGTGACACAAAGCAAATCAAAGCCCGCTCTGTTGTTGGGAAAGCATCCTGTTTCCCTGGCAGCCTCTGCCCGAGCATACTTATCAGCTACTAGTCGAAACCAGACACCTGCCTTTTCATAAGTGACACCACAGGCCCCAGCACATTGCAAAGCACAGACCTTTCTCTCCTCCTATGGAGAAGGAGCCCTGCTTGTTTGTTCTCTTTGATGCTTGGAGCCTCGTATTAATTTGATATAGGGTTGGGACTCAATGTCCTCCTGTCGTCAGAATATTCTCTAAAGTCATGAATAATCATGTTGCCATGCCTGTGTGACTTAAAATACAAAAGGTGCATTTATGCACGTTTGAAAGTTACTTTTTCAAAAGAGTTCAGCCTGTCAGGCTGTCAGCACACAAGCACCAAACTGGAATCCTTCACTGTTACTTATGAATTTTCAAAGGACATTAACACATTTTTAATTGGAATCCCACCTCTTGCCCTGTCCCACCAGCCTGAACATCAATCTGTTTGGCGATCTTGTTTCAGGAGTGGCGTGGCAATAGAATGTGGAGTTGGTGGGAGGCGTGGGTGGAAACCTTGTTTCATTCATTTGGGACCATTTTATAGGATCAAGGCTATGGACAACGGCCCAGGTCTTTTTTCAGATCATGAATAATTTTTCTTTTTCTTTTCAAAAGAAGGATGAGGAAAGAAAATAGGGTGCCAGCCAGCAAAGGAGCAGTTAAGGTTCTTAAAATATGGAGCTCTCCTAGCATGACCTCAAGTGCTTACATCTACCATATTCATTCAACCCTTCCATCAGTGGTGTTCACTGCTATTCTCTTACAGGTGAGAGAGCAGGTCTCGAGCACAGAGGAGCACCCTTTCCCATGCCTCATGATTCACGAGCAAGGAATCTTTCCAGAGAATGGCTCTGGTCTGGCCTTTCTGTTCTTCTGGTATTCCTGTATACGAAAGAGTTTTATCATCTGATCTGGGCCCTATGAAGTATGCATGACATTCCTTGCCCACTGATGAGGCACCCTTTGGTTTCTTCTCTTGGCTGTTTGAGATTTTGGAGATAAAGAGTTCTAATTTCTGAGGTTAGGTGTGTAGTGTAGATCCATCTCACTTGTGGAAATAATTAAAGTGTTCTTAACTGTCCCCCTCATAGAAATGCGTCACATCGGGGTTTTCTAAGCTTCGGTCCATGTGCAGCAGTATCACCTACACTGACAAAAGCTTTTACCAGTCCTTGATAAAGTCAGAGAGCCTAAGATTCTCTCATGATGTTGAAATTGTATTCATTGGACAACATTAAAGTCCTTTTTGTGAGGACTTTATTGTTCCTACCATTAGATTGTTAAATCGTCAATCTTTTTATTGAATCATGATAATAAGAAGGAAGGCATTTTTTTTTTTAATACAAAAAGAAAGGCAAGTCTGACTTGGAGAGACAGGGCGGATGTTATTCTCAAATCACTCTGTGGCATAGCCATGTCCTCCAATACATTTTTATTCCTCATGAATAAAGCTGGCATTTTGGTTCACAACTGACTTTTAGATCTACCTCTTAAAAACTTTAAGCCATGCAGAATACAAGAGGATGGATAAAGTACTCTGTTTTCCCTTAAAAGACAGTTAGGAAGGGAACCCAAGAGCTGAATATAGTCGCTCACACGTGTAAGCCCAGCACTTGGGAGGTAGAGGCAGGGGGATGGAGGATAGCTTAGTCTACATACCTCTCTCTTAAACAAAGAGGGTCAAATGTAGCATAGAGGCTCTGCTGTTATTTTATTTATTCTGCAAATACTTATAGGATATTTACCGTATGCCAGGCCATAGGTTTTAAACAAAGGGTTTTTATCAAGTGTGCCCTTCAATGATGGAGAGAGGCAGTCTACAATTATATGGTACTAATAAGGATGCTAAGAATATCTCTCTAGGAGGCTTGACTTGGTTTTGTCTACAAGCTGAAGGTTTTAAGCAAGTGACACTTAAACTGGGCTCTGGGAAAAGTATGTATGCAGACAACAGTAAATATGACCCCAGGTTACAGGACCTAGAAATGCAAAAGGAGAGAGGTGCCATTGATAGAGGTAAGGGAGGAGAAAGGGCAGGGTGGGGGGCTGGTAGGGCAGGTCAATTGTGTAGGATCTTAGAATATATTAGCTGTTTTAGTGATTAGTTGGAAGACTTTGAAACCTAGCCAGGAAGGTTTGACTATGAACCAAACATTAAGTGAGAAACAGAAAACCACATTCTTCCGGTGATGAAGGAGATGTAGGTGTCTTAGGCTGTGCTACCTCTTAGCTGAGCCCTTGGTCCCAACACAGCAATTCAAGACCTCATGAACCATTAATGGAGGAAGACTATGTGAGAGAGGGAGGCAGGGGGAGGAAAGCCAATACAAAATGGTTACTTAACCACCATGGATCTTGCTAGAACACACACCATACAGCAGCATTAACCTTCTGTATAGATTGATGCAGTCAGTCACATTTGCCACTGGAAATTTTACAGGGCCATGTTACAGAGGGCAAACAGGGAAAATTTGTCTTAAGAATACATATTATTTAGTTCAATAATTCCTAAAGATTATTTGAATGGGTACTCACAAATTATTGATGAGATATTTTGCATGTAATTTTACACTAACTCATCAAAATTCAGTGCTTCGTTCCCTAGCACGTCTCTATTTGAGCACCAAACCTTAGAAATACTTGATCTGTGCCTATAGTTCATAAAGTTTATGGTTGATGGACAGATTCATATACTAAATTTCGAGTAACAACCTCCCCACAACAATGATTTAAATGAAAACTTTTAAACTTGAATGTTTACACCCATAGACAAATTCCACTCTTAGCCTTAATCAGAGAAGCTTCTTTCTGTAAAGGACTGGGTGAATGCAGAGATAAGCGGCTGCTCCAGGTCCTGAGAGTAAGTGATAGGTGAGTGCTCACACCTAAATAGGATATTTGTACCTTCCTGTCTAAGGCTCAGAGAACAGTATGGAAGAGGAGATGGAAGGAATATAAGAACTGGAAGATAGCAGGAAGGGCTGTAAAATGCTCTCTTATGGGCATGACACAGTCATTGCAGACATGATCCCTTCTTAGCAGCTGGGCTTGTAAGACAGTCTGTCACCAGTCAACCACGGATTGGGGAGGAACCCATGGGGCCTTATCTCTCTATGTTGAACTGTTTACAGGCCATTGATGGATTGGGGTGGGTAGCCATTGTCTTTGACTGTGTACCTACTGGTCATCTTACCAGGTTCTGGCAGTCATCATACAGGTAGTCCTGGTTAAGATCAGTTAGTCATAAACTAAAACGTGAAGATATGGCAGTAGAAAAGGAAATTGATGGGCTGACAGGTGGAGAGAGATAAGAGATTGTGTAGAGTGAGAAGAATCAGAATACTTTACGCTAATGTATGAAACTGTCAAGAACAAGTTTAATAAAAATCTATAAAAATAATAATAACGAACCTTAACAAATTGGCTAAAATTAAAATTTCAGTTCTCATTTGCACCTGGAGTAATTCAGGTGCTCAGTAGCCTTATGTGGTAAGTGGCTGTTGCATTGGATCAATATATGAGCCATTATCTGTGGGCTGGGGAAAGGAATCAGGTCATTTCTATGCCAATTGCAGTCAATGAATTATGGCTGTTCCTATCATTCTAGTACTGGCTGAGACGGGGTAGAGTGGATTCTGGCAGACAGAGAAAGCTGTAGGCAGTTAGTAATTAGATGGTCATGTACCTTGGTGTGGAGCTCAAAGGCAGAGGGCATGGCTACTGGATGACTCATGTCACTCACAGATTATGGGCTTTAAAATGATAGAAGAGAGGGGCTGGGGTGGGGATATTCAAGTGGGTTTTTTTTTTTTTTTTTTTTTTTTTTTTTTTTTAGCTTTTTGGTTTATAGTTGTATGGTTAGTAATAACATCCATCAAGACAGGGAAATGGAAGGATACTTTGGTTTGAGAATGAGATCACTAACTTGGCTTTGAACACACAAATTTGTGGTTCTGTGAAACAAATAAGTGGAGGTATTGAATCGGCTTTGAGGGAAGTTGCCTGCGAGATCCAAAAAACATTTCAGGCAGTTTTATGGCTTGAGAAAAAAAGAACATATAATAAGGGATGACAAAATATATTCAGAGGCCCCTAAATATTATAAAATAGTCTTCTGACTAAGCATAGGAAGGAATAAAAGGTCGTACTGCAGATAAGAGCATTTTTAATGAACAAAGACTATTATGGCAGTGTCTTGCATGCTGAGGGGCAAAGCTGGCTCATGATTTGGAAGGAAAAGCTTTTTCAGGAATATACATTCTCTTTGCTCAGATCTTGGCTCCTTGAGCACTCTTTTTTTGGATAATGATAATGGAGAGAGCTTTCTTGGATAAAGAACACAATATTTGGAAAGAATATTCCTATCTCAATGAGGACTGAGGCTTCATTTCTATGCTGCCTTATTGTGAATTTTTGGTCAGCTTGAGCCAGTCTTACAAGGAGCTGTTATTGTGGAATATGCTTCCTCATGGGGGAAGCCTAGTAGGAGGCTCTCTACCAATCTGGCTGATGAATCAGAGGAAGGCAAAAGATGGGGCCTTTAGTCCTTCGGCCCCAGTGTTTGGTGCAAAGCTGGCTTGACCAGCTCTGTGTATAACAGACATGGTCCTAAGGACAAGGCCATTGGATAAGTGATCCAGGTGATGAGGGTTTATAGGATTTCATACTTAGTTAGAAGGTTTTGTTCCACCCATTGAGGCAGGGTTACAGATAACATACCTTGACTGGATAGTAATAGCCTTGGTCTCTGTAAAATCACATCTAACACCTTTACACAGAGGAGCACACAATATAGTGCTCAATCATTTGCTCACCTCCAAGTTGTAAATTACCCATGGTTTCTCATTCTCTATGAAGCACAGGAAATAGACATGAGTAGGACACCTGTATCTGCTCTTGCTCAGTAATGGTGACTCAGTGGATAGACATTTGATATAGAACGTGCTAGAAGGTATAATGGAAGGATCATAGAAAAAGAAGCTTCCAACATAAACTGAGCAGGGAGGTGAAGGCAAGAAGCTTTTCTAGAAATCAGTGTCGGAGCTGAAACTGTTGAGAAATACTGAAGCCTATTTTCCTCTGTGAGAGTCAAGGGGACTCATGAGTTTCCAGGGGCCCCAGGCCCTTCCCTCAGGGGGGGATTTGCCTGACATAACACTAGGTACTTTTTGCTTATAAGATCAGGAGAATTTTTGGTGGGATTTTCAGGGTCTTGGGATTGAGGGGAATATGAGCCCAGTCTTGAAGCCAAAGAGAGGTTCTCCAGGAGCTGATAGATTATGCCAGCTGTTTTTCCTTTTCTAGAAGATTCGACAAACATAAGCAGACAGTCACCCCTTAACTGTCAGCCTTATGGAGAGCTGGGGCCCCTTGGTTCTTCTTGCTGATCTGGCCACCATATTGCCCTGCATTTCCCCAGATAGCACCCAGTTCACAGATTACCAGGCTGCAGAGGGAAAGTAAATGCCTCCTCTTTCTTCTCTCACCTTTTCCTTTTTATTCAGATCTAATAATCCCCCTCTAGAATGATTCATTACAAATTCTGTGTCCGTGCAATACATTAATATTGATTAAGAAACAGGTGCTCTCAGATTCAATTAGCAAAACTGCAATTATTCACAGAGGGTTCTGCTAGAAAATTAGGGAAGGGATATGCAGGTGTGCACACGAGCGCATCCGGAAGGAGTTGCTGCAGGGGTAGATAGATGCTTCTCACTAGCAAATACCTTCTCAGAATCACTTTTTATTTAGATGACAGATGGGGTTACCCTTTCAACCAAATAGTGATGAGGAACCTCTGGGGTGAAGGAGCCAGCAGAATTGTATACCTGGAATCAGACTCCCAAATTTGGCTTCCCAAGCTCCCATTGAAACATTTGGGGAGCTTATGAAGCATGCAGATCCCTTGGTGGTACTCTGGAGGGATGCAGGCTCAGTGGGTCTCAGGAAAGAAGTTGGAAATCTTTTCTGGAGAGAGGGGCTCACATGACTGTTGTTCTGGAACAGGTTTGGGGAATGTGCACCAGGTGAAGTGTCACCCATGGAGATGGAAGATGGTATAATGCCTTAGTGGCATTTACTCACCTACTCTGTTGACTTTGCCATGGGGAAAGGCCAGAGGCTGCGTGTCTCTTTGTGAATGCTATGAGTAGAGTATAATACAATAAACAAGGAAATAAGGAAGCACTTTGATTTGTCAATGAACACTTATTTTAATAAAGAGAGAGAGAGAACTTTGAGTGAATTAGTTTTCAGGGCATTCTCTTAGATATTCATCCTTGAATTTTAGAGTAGTGTTGATATTCTTTAAAGCAAAAATTCTTCTTGGTAATGAGGGTGAATTGTTGGTTCAGTTACCTACTTGGCTAATCATATTTCTAACTGCTGAACTTCAGTCAGAAATATTATGGGATTTTTAGACAAGAAGGCTGCTTAAGATAATCTAGGCGAATTCTTTCAGGAGGCAGATGACATATGCAGACCGAGGGATGATGGTGGTCCTATAGAAACTTAATCAAGTGACAGGGTGATAGATTCCAAATGACTCAGCTTCCTGAATTCTGGCTTTCTACTCTCAGTGCCACTTTATGGCATAGTGCACTGCTTCCAGGATCCTCTGATGCCACGGATACCTCATGGCAGGTGCTGGGAGGGCAGGAAGGAATAGTTGAGTAAGCACTCCAGATGCTCAACAAATTAAGTGGCAGGGTAAGTTAGAGAAGAATTGACTAGGATCTGGAGATGTAGCTCAGTGATACAGAACTTGCTCAGTATGTGTGAGGCCCTCAGTTGAATTCCCAGTATATACACAAGGGAGGGGAGGGGAGGGGAGGAGAGAGAGGGAGAGAGAGAGAGAGAGAGAGAGAGAGAGAGAGAGAGAGAGAGAGAGAGATTAAGTGACAGGACTTCTTCAAGCCACACAGACAAGTAAGAAAACAACTGAATTTTCAACATGACAAATTTAAACATAAAAGTGTACACAAAACCAAAAAATTCCATAAAAGAATCAAATCACTCATTGAAACATAAAGAATTGGAGGACTTACGATCCAAAGTCAAAGCCTGTCATGCTCTGATGAAAGAAACAGGCTATATGGCAAGAATAAAAGAATGAGCAAGAGCTGGAGGCTTGAAGCAGGAAGGGAGGTGTCAACAGTATTTCCCACAGAGAAGGTAATGATTGCAGGTACAGTGGGCGCTATGGTTTCAACTTTCTCGGAGCATGGCAGCAGCCACAGACAATATGAAAGGAGGCTTGGCAATATACTAATAAAGCTTAATTTGCAAATCTAGGCTGCAAGGAAAATTTGACCAGTGGACTGTAGTTTATTGATCCTTGCATTCAAGTATTAATATTAAAATGTCAATTGCATTAAAGTATTAGTATTAGAATGTCAAGTCTCCACCAAAGCTCAGGTTTCAAAGGTTTGCTCATCAGCCTTTGGTGCTATTGACATTAAGTGTTGTATTTAAGAGGTGGAACTTTTTAGGAGAAGTTAGGTCACTGTGGCATGGCTTTGAAGAGGACATTGGTACCTCTGTCCCTAGTCCTACTCTGATTTTCCAGTTATAATTAGATGAGTTATTTCTGATTTTATTTTTGAGATTATAATATAATTACAATATTTCTCCCTTCATGTTCCTTCCTTCAAACTCTACCATATATTCCTCTGCTCCTTTTCAAAGTCATGGCCCCTTTTAAAATTAATTACTGTTTAAATTAATTACATATACATATGTGGTATATATATAAATATATTTAGGAATCTATATATCTATATATATTTAGGGATCTAGCTATCTATCTACCTATCTATCTATCTATCTATCTATCTATCTCTATATATAGATATATATCTATATCTATATATATATATAAAACCTGCTCAGTCTGTAAAATGCTACTGCTGCGTATGTTTTCAGGGCTGACCATTTGGTTTCAGATAAACAATGGTGTGTTATTTCTTGGAGAAGGTATCGCCTTATCTTATCATTCCTTAGATGCCTTTAGTTCTTTATGTAGGACTGAAGATTCATGGGCTTTTCTATCTTTAATGTATACTCTGACATGTCTCTTGGTGTTGTCCTTGCTCAGCTCATGCTTAGGCATTCATGTTGGCTAAGCTTCTGACATTTCTAGGAGACATAATCTCACATTAAACTCCCTGATCCTCTGCCTCTTACAACCTTTCAGCTCCCTCTTCAATATTCCTTGAGTCATAGGCGTGGGTGTGTTTTGCAGAAGTGACTATTGGGACGAGGTTTATATTCTTACTATGGTGTTCTAGCTATAGGCCCCCAGTCAACAGAGCACATTGCTAAAACAATGAACCAAAATAAACCTTTCCTGCTTATGAGTTGTGTACCTCAGGCTTTTTGTCACAGTAGCAGAATGCTGACATAGGCACTATGTATGTAATAAGTTGAACAGAATGGTTGGAGCATAAAGGAAGAACTGGGAGGACACACACAGTGAAAGATGAATTTGGTCAGCTTGATAAAGACCAGATCAAAAAGGGCAATATATGATTGGGTGTGTTCCTTATCTTCCCAGAGCCTTGAATTCTTCTTTTGTGCAACAGGAACAAAAAGAACTTCCCAGAAGGGCTGCTGTAGATGTCATCTCAAATCTAGCCCACTCCTGGCACTTAGCAGGTATTGTAAAATGCTGGCTGACATTGAAGGTGTGTTCTCCATGATGAGACACACTTAGAGATGGAGGATCCCATAGGTGAGCTGTCTTATTTCCTGCCACAGGTGAAGTTGGACATATACTGTTTGGCCCCAGTGGAAATTTTCATTGGGGCTCTTTTCCTAAAGGTTCCTGGACAATTGACCTCTCACTTTTGACCTTCCTTAGTGGTTCTATGTCATAAATCATTCCATACAATTTACTATCTTTTCCCACCCAGACTCTGCTTTCAAATATACCTTTCCTCTCAATACTCAAGCTAGTAGGAAAAGCTGACATTTATTAAGAACTTGCATAATTAACTTGAAAAGACCTTTGTCCCACAGTCACCTGGACTGTTCCAAAGAATGACTACTGATTCATCCTGGCCTTGGGGAATTGAGGCTTTGACATACAGCAAGGATGAAAATATTTTTGCCTGTTTATAGGCCAAGCAGTATTATAACAGCTGCCTGAAAATACAGCACTGCCATAGATCACACAGGCACCTAGATGCTGTAATGGTAGATGACAAGCCCAGAAATGCAGTCTCTCTGCAGAGCAGTCTGCTTTCAGGCTCTTCTTGGAGAAAATACTTTCCCACTCACACTGAGATCACACTCCATTGAACTGGAATCTTCCTTCTAATGATGGCTTCCAGCAATGCTTACATTTTTGCTAATAGATAAGGCCAAGCCAGCTCACTTCATCTCTCCATTCATGGTGTAAATGGGTGACCAGAAGAAACAGTATTATAGATATAAATCAATGATCTGATGGTTTGGAATCCAATACTCCCAACCAAATAGGAACTTCTGTCTTCTCTAGAAAGGATGGTCTCAGCAGGAAAGCAATTCCTAGCATCTGTCTTCTATTCTGGAAAGCTTGGGTGCAGATGCTTCTAATATTCATTGGGACAGCCAAGAGGCATGGCATTTGCATCTGGGGCATGTGACAGTAGGTGATAGCTTGGTAGAGGTCAGCTCATCCTGGCAACACTGACATCTCAGAGCCTTGCTGTCCTTCTGACCAATTGGTGGTTATATCTTCTGGTGCTTAGCATCCTTTGTTCCAAGTTTGAGTCTCCAGTATCTCACCAGCATCCTTCCATTAAATCTCCTTTAGGATCTCAGCCACCTACCAACCCTCCTACCAATAAATGCCCTTTTAGACCTTGAGCCTCGACTAGCATCCTTTCAGTAAATCTCTTTTTGGACCACAAGCTTCCCACTAGTATCCTTTCAATAAACCTCCCTTTTTGCCCCAGACAATCACAGCTAGTCTTCTTTGTTTGCAGTCGTGAACCCTGTGTGACATAGTATGGGAAGCATATATGTAAATATTTCTCAATCAATTATTGTCTGAATATTTTTTTCACTTGATGAAGAGAACCTGTTATTTCCTTTATCCCCATATTGCAGGGGTACTACTACACAGGATGGTGCCTCCAAGGTAGAAATTAAATTTGTAATGGTTACTTACTAAATGCCCCATTAGAGAAGTAGGGAAGCCAGTGTTTCTTTCACATGCTGTTATATCCTCGCCGCAAACAACAGTGCTTTACACACGCTGTCTATGCTGCCTGACTGATGGATTAATTAAAAGGCACCTGTTAATGGCTAGACAAAGACTCAGATATTTTTGCACTTATTCTTCATAACAAATATGGGTGGAGCATAGCATTCTGCTCTGAAAACCCACAATCTGAGATGCTTCATAATCGGAAACTTTCTGAATACAGACATGGTACCGCCAGTGAACAATCCCACACCTGACCTTGCATGATGGGCTACGGTTAAAATGCAGATGCATGAAAATATGATCTGAAATTGCCTTTAGGCTGGGAAATAAATGGGTTTCAGGGTTAGCCTTGAGCTCCATCCCTCAGATATTTCATTGTATAGACACATGAATATTTCAGAATCCGAAAAAATGTCTGAACTTCAAAACACTTTTGGTCCCAAGCATTTTGGATAAAGGCTACTCCTCCTTTAAGCAAACTAGGTACCATTATGTACATTATGCAAATGAAGAGCCCCAAACTTAGCAAGGGGAATTTCCCAGGGTCTCATAGTGCAGTTTGAAATCCCAGCAAGGGCTATTCAGCCTTTGCCTTTTCTATTCCGTACTGAGGACTTCATTCCTCTCTCACCTCAAGGGTCCACCATGAGTCCAGATCTTGCATTAACAGTAGCTCCTGCCAGCTCAGTTCTGCTGGGTGAACCCAGGCCTGTACCTGACTTGTCAGTGACCTCCAGAGCTGCTGGCAATGAGAGCAAGCCATTGCTCATCACATGCTTGACTAACGAAGGAGTGGGCATCTAGGTCTCCTTCCAGGTGCTGGCTTTGAGATCTGTAAAAGCTGTAAGACAAGTTTGAGTTGCCAGAGCCAGGGGCCCTGCCTTAATGTGCTGCTCCACTGGAGCCTTGGCCTCTGCTTTCCCTCGCTTGGCTGGGTCCGTGATGACTGACAAGCAGAGAGGGAGCATAGCAAGAATGCGACAGACTGATGTCCCTGCAGCTGGAACCCAGCTCCCGCCTGCAGTAGGATGGCGTGCGGTTATAACAACTGTCCACTGAAATACAAGTCATAAATCTTGGATTTAAGTGAGAGGTGCCTGGGATTGGGCCTGTTGTGTTTGGTGAATTTATAATCATTCACCCTTCCTCCCTGCCACTTCCCTAGCTTGGATGAACAGTTTTTACTTTCGGCTGTTTCTCTACCCTGAACACATTTATTTCTCTTCCTGAATTTACCAAGCACTGGCTACAATATATTTGTCTTCCCTACTAAGCACAGGGTACCTCAAGGAGTGGGAGTCTGCCCATTTGTCTTTACTAGGGGAACATAGGGGGCTCAAGTAATATTCGGTGCCTTAGACATGTGCCCTGGCAATCTCAGTCTCAAATTCATTTTGTCATCATGAAGAGATGCGTAGGTGGACCCGTTCTGAAGGTCCCACCATCTGTGCATCTCACTCATATTAATGTTTGTTAACAATGCACTAAATGCCACTTTAAAGTAATAACCAACATCTGGATAGAGTTTTGCAACACATCATCACTTTCATATGCATTATCTCCATTTGGGAGGCAAGGAAAATTATTCAGGAACCAAGCAACATGCAGGCAGCATAACATATTAGTCAAGAGGAACTTGTCTAGCAGTGAAATAGACTACAGTGTAAATCAAGGCTCTACCATCTACAGAATACGTGACTTTGGGCAAATCGCATGACTTTTTAAAGCCTTTGTCTTTGCATTCGTAGAACAAGAAGCAAGATGTGTATGTCAGAGCTTTAAGAAGAATATGTTTATGTAAGCACACAGGCTAGTCCATCTGTATGTGCACTTCGTTGGAATATACAGTGCCTGAATGGGTGTTCAACTAACGCTTGTTAAATGAAAGGATCCTTCATTGTTCTTGTAGGTGCTGAAGCTTCTAAATGGCTGGGATAGTAGAGTATTGACCTGACTGGATTACCTGATGTCATCCCATCCTCCTTCACCCACAACGGGAAGTGTTGGTGAAAAAGAACCTGCAGACGCAAATCTGTGGTCCACAAGGAGATGGAGTCCATGTTGTGAGCACAGTGGGGCTTCGTACTCAAAGACTATACTTCCTCTAGTCAGCTATTCTCAATCCGTGGGTAGTGACCTCTTTGGGTGTCGAATGACCCTTTTACCAGGATCATCTAAGACCACCAAAAACCACAAAGATTTGCACTATGATTCATAACAGTCTTAAAATTACAATTGTGAAATAGCCAGGAAAAAAATTTTATGGTTAAGGGTCACCAACTTGAGGGAACATATGAGAAAGTTGTAGCATCAGGAGGCTGAAAACCACTGCCCTAGGTACTTTGTAGCTCTCACAGGTAATTATCGTTTGAGAGACAGGTGTAAATTTCCTAATTTTACCAAGGAGCGCGGCTTAGAGAGGTTAAGCAGCTGCTCCAAGGAACAGTGATAGCAAATATTGAAGCTAGAAATACAACACAATTCTGTTTGGCTTCAGAGCCTCTCCTGCCTTCTGTGCTCCCTCCCACTGCCTCTCATAGCACAAAGGCTCAGCAACCACAGAACCAAGACCCAAGAAACCCAATAACAAATCGAGGATATGTGATCATAATCAAATCTCACTGAAGAGTTTCAAAGCAGTCGAGCAACAGAAGATTGCTGACAGAATGTTTGCCAGAATAACCCCATTACGAGAAGTCAATTCACTTAAACAGGAAGCAAAGATGGAATTAATGAATTAAGATCAGGGTAGAGGCCTAGCTTCTGATGCTGGATTTGTGTAAAACAATCACCATGGCATGCTATTATTTTCAAATCAAAAGGAAATTGATGGGTTGCTATTCTGCTTTCATGTATTTGAAAACGAAAAAGCAATCAAAAATTAAGATCAGCGGACAGAGTGGAAGCTGGTTGGCCTCCTGCAGTGACGAGTTCAAATCATTGCAGGGATTTCTGTGTGTGACACAAGGCACATGGAGAGGCATCCATGGCTTGGGTCACTTCATTTAGGTCCTATGGTGTTCCATCTTTTTTTCTTTGTGTGGCCCACTATGAGAATCCAGCATGTCTTGCATCAGAGTGGAAATGGTTTATTCATGAGTGGAATGCTTATTCATGACCTAAATTAGCTGAGGGCAAAGGGAGTGAGGAGAGTTCTGGGCAGAGCACTTTGCCTGGGTTTCCTGACAACTTCCACTGAATTATTGTCTATTTGGGGGAGGGGCAGGGAACAAAAGCAATGTGCCTATTATGGAGAGCATGAGTTGTGGTTTCCTGTGCCTAAGATTATTTTCCTGTACCCGTGGATTAACACAGACAAAGGAGAAAAAAAAATATATATGTATATATGTATATGTGTGTGTGTGTGTGTGTGTGTGTGTGTATATATATATATTAGCAAATCTAAGTCATAATCCAAAGCTGGACTGGACCCCCACTAACCTTGAATTGGCTTCAAATTTGTTATTATATTGCCTGGGAGGTTTGGTTCAGCATAGAAGCCAGGTTTTGCTTTGTGCTATTGGTTAAGATGGGAGGGTCAGAGCTGACTGAGTAGAGGTGGAGTATAGAGACATCTATTTTGGTGTGGTGGTAAATATTTCTTCCTGTACAATGGACACAGGGCGCACCATATCTTTGCTGATTGGTAACTTAGGACACAGATCCATATAGTACCTATCGAGGAAAGGCAGTGTCCTTTCCCCGAGTGTTGTTTAGACAGATGTTTGGCTGTCCTCACACCTCCCTTCCTTCCATCTCATCTCTGATCTTTCTTGTTGACAGTTCCTTCACTGTGGCATCATCATTTATGTACCCACTGTATCTCCATATACCTTCAAATGCCTTGCATGTTTAGATTCTGGACTGTCTAGTGCCATCTGAAGGGGATTTGCTTTCAGAGTCCTTGTCTCTTTAAGTACACTATACTGAGCAGCAACCGGTGACTGTGGGCTGATCTCTGCAAAAGGCAAAAGCTGCCAGGTTCTTGTTGGGAGGAAGGTTGAATTGAACTAGGCAGGACACATATTTGCAAATTAAAACAACCACTTTTCTGCCAGGATCTCATTGGGGTTCACCAAGCCCACAGAGAGAAGTTAATTACACCAGTCACCTTGAATTTCTTGAATGTCACAAGAGGAAAAGGTAGTCATTTAGTTTGTTTCTGGCTTCCTTATTAAGGATGAGCCTATAAACAAGGCTTATATACTCTGAGCATCCACACATATAGACACATAGGACCGAATTACAAGGAATGCTGCTGGAAAACTGAGGCCAGAGATGTTACACATTTGGTTCAAGGTCCTGTAACTAATTGGTGGTAAAGGTGGAACTGGAAGAGAGGTCACTTCCCTGTGGGTTAGAAGGCTTACCTCACTATTTCATATTAATTTGATTTTGTATACTGTGCTCTTAGATAGCTCTTCCTAGTCAAGAAGCCTTACTCTTTATCTCCAATTCAATTGTACCTTATTTAATAATTGATACCAAGCAAAGAAAACCAAATAGGTATAATGTATTTTAAATACACACTAAATATAACATGCAGTCATATAAATTTTCTCATTCTTTCAATAAATATTTGTTGAATACTTCTATGAAAGGGACCAAAATGGAGATTGTCAGAGTTTAAAAGATAAATATAGGAAATTTAACAAGTGAATGAAAAAGGAGAGAGAAAAAGCAGAGAAAGTAAACAAAATAAAGACAACAACACAGGAAGTCAATATAACACAGTTTAACTCGGGATATCTCCATGTCTATAAAGTGAACCATCTAAAAATCCTCTCTCTAAACAGAATTCTTATTGATGTAGCTTTGCAGGTTGTTTTATCACTGATGTACAATAATTGTACAGGGTCTGGTACATGGCACAATGTCTGATGCATACACATTGGGTGCTGAGCAGCACGTCAGGATAGCAAATCTACCTGACACATTAAATACTTCTTTCTTTGTGATGAGGATATTCAAAAGATCCTCTTCTAATTATTTTGAAACATATAGTGTACCATTATTAACTCTAGCCAGCATTTACTCTTTCTACCTCACTGTAACTTTTGGTCCTTGGCCAGTTTCTCCCAACCCTCCTACCTGTTTTCCCTGCGACTTCTGAGAGTGAACTTTAAATTCTGTACATAAATACATTAATGTAGAATTTGTCTTTCTGTGTTTATTACTTTGCTTTACTTCAATCCTCCAGTTTCATCCATAGCGCCACTGAACAGCTTTCTGTTCCTTTTCTTTTTAATGCTGAACACTTTCATGGTGTTTCATTTTCCTTGGTGCATTTGTTGATAGACACTTAGGTCCATTCATTTTCTTGGCTCCTGATCATCTAGTGACCTAAACAAAGGGCTGCAGACATCCTTGCAGTGTACTCATGGTATTTCCTATGGAGAAATACCCAGCAGTGGGACATTGGCTCTACCAAGAACAGGATTACCCAAGACCATCAGATTATAAGAATCAACTCCCTAGTTCTGCATTGGAAAAGCGAACAAAACCACTAAGAAGAGAGGGCATATAGGCAGTGGGATATCTGGATGGAACAGGTTCAGATCCAGAATGTTCAGAAGTCTTAACGTCTCAATGACTAAATCTCATTTGCTGTAAAGGGACAACTTGGTGTTTCACAGTGTGGCTGGGATGACGAAATGTGTGCAGACTATCCAGCCCAGAGTCTTACCTATCCTTACCTATTTCTTACTTATTTCCAAAGCCGCACTTCTATAGGACCTTCTTGGGCCTTTCCCTTGATATTTAGAGCTGTCTCTGGTCCCATTTATGTCATCAGCTCAAGATCAAGGTTTGTAACTATGGCCATGAGGTGGTGTGGCCATCTTTAAAAGCAAACCAAAACAAACAAAAACATGATTTGATTCTCACCATCATGTTCCAGTTACCAAAGCAGAACAATGGATTTAACACATTTTGGAAAGACTTTGAGCCAGAGAAAAAGATACAAAGAGAATTTCTCAGGGAGATGGCCAGAGAGATTAGTGAGCCTGACATGGTTGCTGCAAGAGTTGTGGGTGCCTGGGACTTTGTGTTATGCTTATAGAAGAAAGGTGCCTTTGATGCAGGTCTGTGTTTCTTGGCATCAGCTTCCTTCAGGAAGAAAGGACCTGAGTGCCTGTACTAAAATTAGCTTCTCCTGGATCTGTCCAGTGCTGACAGAGCCCAAGGTTGACCCCTGGGAGCTACAAGGAGATTGTGACTGACTCTCACACACTCATGGTGGTCACAGGGTAGCACTGCCTGGGACAGCTCCAAGAAGAATCAAGTGTGAACAAGGTGCTAATGCTTCTGAATGTATTACACCCCCTTTCCTTAAAATAGATTTTGGTGGGATCAATAAATTGAGGACAGTTCAAAGTGTAGAAAATGGTAGTGTAAAAATGTTCTAGAAACCAAAGTGTTTACAAATGTCTAGGAGTCCTTTGTCTTACAAAAGGAACCTGCACTCTGGATGTGGACAGGAGTTTCTAGTAAACAGCAGCAGTGGGACAAAAAAATCTCGTGTTTTCCCCACCACCATGGCGATGCCCTGGCTCTTGCCTTATCTCTTCTAGGGCCATCCTTGGACCACATCCTGCAATGATGGATGGAAGATGTTACAGATGGAAGGCACCAGACAGCTTGTTTTGATTCTGTTCTTTAGCAGAGCACACGGAGACTCAGTGAAAGGGACGTGCCCTTCCCAAGATCTTATGGAAATTAGTGTGACCTGGACCTGAGCTTCTTCCCGTCACAAACAGTGCTATCTTCACACACAGAGGTCACATCTAGACAGATTTCAGGTGATTAGCATGCTCTCGTGACCCCCAGGAACGGCAAGTGCAAATGCCAGCTCTGTGCTATTTTGAAGTGATTCTAGGGCACCATGGCATATTCCTGAATTCCGTGTATTGAGGGAGATGTGAAGGAGATTGGGTTAATAGAATGGATAAGAAGATTTAGTATTTTCCTAATCTAAATCTCTTTCAGATCATTCAGGTAAAACTCACAAATCCCAGCTCCGTGGAGAGTAAGGTTAACCCTGAGTTCACTATAGTATACAATTACTGCTTTGGTGTTTCTCCACCCATAACCATGTGCTTAGAGCTCTCTCACACCTGCAGTATAGTATATGCTGTTTCACACTCTCACCCCCATCAACTCCCTGACCTCTAGCACCCATGCCAAAAGCATCGCTACTTTCACAAAAGCCACCAAAGCCTGGTAAGGTCACCACAAAGTCCGCTTCTGCAGCTGTTAGAGACACTGACACCTATTTATGTAAGGCAGTTTTTTTTTTCCAGAGTGAGAATTATGACCTTGCTAACAACGATTGTCTTTATATAATATATAATTTTTTTCTATATGTACCCCACGTATTATGATTCCCACATACAACATCTGCTCAGGGTGTCTGTTAGAACAGCTGCCCGCCAGAAGGAAGATAGACCCAGAGAGCCTCAGCATGGCTCCAGAGTACATCTCCAGCATCATGCGGGCAGCAGGCAGGTTGCCATGGGCAGCCTCAGCTATTGGTGGCTGACACAGCCAGTTTGTGTGTGGAATGGATACAGAGGGCATCTGGACAGCGTGGAAATGGATATCTGCTTGCCTTACACAGTATGAAAAAAGCATTTCCTGTGGGTTTCCCAGGCTCAAGCCTTAGATCTCGTCTGTCTGAAACCACAGGGAATGGACACACACACACACACACACACACACACACACACACACACACACCACACCAGCCTCACCATCAGTGATGCTAGAAATGACCTTCTCCAAGGACAACTTAATCCAGTGCTTCCTAAACCCAACTGTGCCTACTAACCACCTAGGGAACATTCAGAAAGTTACAGGTCCTGAGACCTACCCTTAACCTGTGAAGAAATTGCAATCAGAAGACTTGAGGCAAGCTATATTCTACCTCAAAAAATAAAAAAGGAAGTAAAATATCTATACTGGCATATAGAGAGTCTACATATCCAAAGAGAAGCACTTGGGGACTAAGATCAAACAGTTCGAATGCTTGCCTCTCTTTGTAGGTGTGTGTGTGTATAGCCCAGAGGAAGTCTTGGATATCTTTCCTCATGTGCCATCTTCCCCACCCCCTTTTTGAGATTGGTAGACTGTGCTTGCTGGCCAGCACACCCCAGGAATCAGCCAGTCTCAGCCTGTCTCCCACTTTCTAGGGCAGGACTATAAACTTATGTTACTACATCCAGCACTTTTATTGTTTTTTTTTTAAGTTATTTGAAATTGAGATATAATTACATAATTTCCCCCTTCCCTTGAGTCTCTCCAACTTCCTGTCTTGCTCTCTTTCTGATTCATTGCCTCCTAGGTTCTGGGGACTAAACTCAAACCATTGTGCTTACAAAGAAAGAGCTTCACTGACTGAACCAACTCCCCTGCCTCACAATTACACACACATATATATGTATGTGTTTTTATTACACTAGGTATATAGACACTTTTATGCAAGCATATAATGTACTTGGAGCATATTCTCTCCCATAGGCCCCTTCTGTTCTGTCTGTGTCCCTCCTCTCATCAATCCCCCATTTTCTCCCAGACACTTTCAATTATATCTTCATGTCATGTATACATATTGGATATTAAGTATATAAAACTCAGGGTCCAGAAGTGAAAGAAAGCATATTTGTATTTCTGAAACTGGCACAATTCAAATCATATTACCATCTCCAGTCATATATACTTTCCTGAAAAGGACATAAAACTTCATTCTTCATTGTTGAAGAATTTCCACTGTGCTTACAAACCACATTTCCCTTGTCCATTCCTCTGCAGTAGGACACCTTAGTTTGGTTATACAGCTTAGATACTGTGAAAAGATCTGTAATAAATCCTAGTGTCCAGGTACTTCGAGTCTTCTGAGAAAATACCCAGGCGTGATATAGCTAGGTCACCTGGTAGGTCTGTTTTTTTTTTTTTTTTTTTTGAGGCACTTCCATATTGACTTCCATAGAGGCTGGACCAGTTTACATTTACACAAGCAATGTATAAGGGTTCTCCTTTGCCCACATCCTTACCAGTGTTTGTTCTTCCTTGTATTATGAATGACCCTCATTCTGACTGGTGGGTTGGGATCTGAATGTAGTTTTTATTTAAATTCTTATAATGAGCTAGTGATATTTCTCATCCCTGGGATTTCCTACTGATGACAACACAATGGTTCTGGGAAGGAAAGTCACTTGCCCTGAGCCTTTAGCAAGACCCTGCTAGTGCTGGAACTGTAGACCTGAGTGTGAATTGCTTGAATCTATACATTTTGCTGCTTTCTGTGGTACAAATCATCCTGCCCAGTACTGGTGAGCAAATCCTTCTCTGTATTTTCTACATATTCAAGTTACAACATATGCACCCTTGGTTAGACACACATACTTCTTGATAAAAATATTTACTCTGGCCCTTTCACAGTAGCAGCTCAAAAGTCCTCTAACAAGCTCATCGGGGCAGGGTGTCCAAACGTTTAGACAGAACTTAAGGCTCTCAAGTTGGGCTTCTGCAAGTCTATGAATATTGCATGCATGCATCTGGGCTTGTTTTGGCACAAAAGTTCCTAGCTTTCCTCAGCTGCTCCAAAGTATCTCCATCCCCCCAGTGGCTAACCCTCAGCTGTAGAGTATCCACGAGAAGGGCTACTCACTTACAGTTTCAAAGGAGAGGATTTACAACTCGGAAGAAACAAAGGAGTAGGGAGTCCACTTTGGACACCCAGCTTATGTTACTTTTTCTTTTTCTTTTTTTTTAACCCCCCTTGGACCACCTAGCTATAGCAAGCCTAGTAAAAACATTTGTTAAAATGTCAAACATGGAAGGGATGATTGCAGAAATTTCAGTGGCTTTTAAAAATTGGGTTAAGTCTGCATTGTGACTAATGAGGAGCCGCAATATGGCCGACCTAAAGCACCTCAAAGAAAATTGCAAGAGAAGCCAAAAGAGGCTTAAGGCAATAACCTTCGAGGATAGTAAGCCATTTTTTTTTTTAAATCAGGGTAGGACTGGAGAGGAATATGAAGCAGTAACTTTTAATTAAAGTTATGCTAGCACACTAATTTGGGCAACCAAGATTCATAATTAAAATTTTATGCCAAGTCTGCGCATCACCAAACATTTTTAATGGCTCCAGGAGAAACATGACATGGGTAGAAGACACACTACAGTAAGCATCAGGGGAGACAGTGAAATGCACCAGGTAGAGAAATTAGGGGTGGGGATAACTAGGAGGCTTTGTCCTTTAGACTCTCAAGGTCCCCTTCATTTGAAACACTGTATAGATACAGTGCCCAAATGTTCTTCATAGGAGATACTGAAGGCCTCTTTAACTGTTGGGTACTGTTTTGCCCCCTCTAATTCATTATTGTTCCTTGAGGGCAGGAACTTTCTTCATTTCTTCTATCCTCAGCACTTAAGATACTGTCTTGTGGCAAGCCTAGAATAGTACTGCAAAATTACCAAGCATACAGTCTCAGCAGTGTGGGAAAAGAAACAGTCAGTCCACAAGTCTTTGGGCTCAGAGTATTATGGACTATATTTGCTGATGTATCTGTGATGAGCTATAAACCTTCTAGGCATCTTTGCCAAACTTCCTGGGTTTTGTTTATGTGTCCTGGCTGATCTTGGATAGTCTTGGTTGAGATACTATGACTATTTGGCTTGGTACCACAAATCTCAACCTCCATCAGACTTGCTTGGCATAGTCTCCAAATATCCTGTTGGCCAAAGCAAGTTGTGGGAACAAGTTCAGAGACAGCAAGAGAAATTACTGTCAAATTACTTGGCAAGGAGAATGAATACAGAGAGGACTAAAAAACCTAGGGCCATTAACACAATCAGGTTTCTGCATAGCTGGAATATGGTAAAGGCTCAAAGTCTGATGCAAAACAAGAGTTGGATGTTTTCAGGTTAAGTAGTAAACTCATGAAAAAAAAGTATCACTAATCATTAGATACATACAAATTAAAGCCACAGTGAGATAGCCACTGGGATGGTTAACGCTAAAAAGTCAGATAACCTCAAGTGCTGATGAGGAGATAGGGAAACTGGAACCTTTACATGCTACTTATAGGAGATGTAAGTTGATATAGCTACTTTGGAAAACATTTTAGTAGTCCTTCAAAATATCAACCATGTAGTTACCATTGGGCACATTGATTCAACTCCTTCATGTATATTCAAAAGAAATAAGTATATTTCCACCATAAAAACCTACACCTAAGTATACTAATTTAATAATTATTATAGGTATAGCCAAAGGGTAGGAGTGGACTTAGAAGATAGTTTTAGTAAAGTAAACATCAAGTCCTGAGTTTCTGTCCCTCTGTAGAAGCTGTGTCTGTGACACCAGCTCTGAGATAGAAGGTACAGAGATAGGTTAATCCCTGAAGTTCACTGGCCAGACAATCTAGTTGAATTGATGAGCCTCAGGCTCAGTGAGAGACCTTAACTTAAAAAAGAAAAAGTGTGGAGTATTCAATGTACCCAAGATTGGTCTTTGACCTCTATGTGCAACCCGCACAGGAACACACACAGGAAAACATATATAATATTGTAATACCACATACACACACAGACACACAGACACAGACACACAGAGTGAGAATGAGAGTGACAGAGAGAGAGAGAGAGAGAGAGAGAGAGAGAAGCAACCAAATGTCATTCATGGGATTTATGAATAAGTAGAGCATACTGATATAATAGATATGATAGTATTTAGCCATTAAGGAAATTATGTTTTGAGGGATGTTGTACCATGAATGAACTCTGACAACATTCTGACACATGAAAGAAAACAGACACAAGAGGTTGTATAGGCTGGGAAATGTCCATCATAGGCAAATCTGTAGAACTAGAAAATAAGTGGGAGGTTCTTTAGGGCTTGGTGTTTTGGAGTAAAATTCTGGTAGTTATTAATGACCATGGAGGTTAGCTACAGGGTGACAAAGCGGTCCTAAAGATGACAGTGATAATAGTTATACGACTCTGTGAATATCCAAATTACCCACTTTGACATATTTTTAAGGTAGCTCAGTACGCTTTCTACCAAAAGAGAAGGAAGAGAAGGAGGAGGAGAAGGAAAAGGAGAAGGAGCAGAAGCAAGAAGAAGAGAGAAAAGGAGAAGGAAGAAAAGAAAATCAAATGGTATAATCCTTAGGGAGGAATTCTGCACAATGCTTGGTCATGTGACCCATACTTTGAAGTGCACAAGGCTGTAGACTGGAAGGACTGTTATTTGATATATCAAGTAGAAAAAATTCACTACCCACTGGGCCATGACAGGTGATCAATTATAAAATGTGTCTTAATTTCAGAGTTGTTAAATGCAGAAAACTCTGTCTTAGAATCAATCAAGTAAGGCTAGTGTCGAAGAAACTTTTGTGGCATCCATAAAGATCTCACAGCTAAGCAGATTCTCCTGTCTTCAGATTCAGTTTCAGGTTCTCACACCTTTGCTACATTTGTTTGATTGTTTGTCTTGTCCCCCTCCCCCCCCCAATGTTCATTCCTGACGCCTATCACATGTGCTCAGCTTCAGTGTCTGGTTTCCTTGGCTTACCTTGCCCCACTGAACTCCTAGATGCTTCATTAAGAGGACCCTGCTCAGCTGAGTATCTATTTCTTTGTAGGAACAGAAGGCTTAACCTGACATATCTCTGCATTTCCCTTGGGAACAAGAGGACATTTTTTGCTTCCAGTGCCCTTCAGGCATTTTTTTCTTTTCCTGTGATGGGGTATGACTGGGAGAACCAAGGGGAATGGTTGTTCTGGTGAGAAACAGGTGGCCTTGGGTGGCTTGCACTGAAGAGAGAATGAAAACCCGCACACGTGTTCGCTTTTGTTTGGGTGACAAGTGGTCACAGCTGTTGACTGACAGACAATGGAATGAATAACAGCACAGCCCATCCATCTTTCAGTTGTCAGTAAATCTGCAGTGTCCCCTGTGGACTGGGGAGAATTCTTTTCTCTGTCTTGCAATTTATGTCCCATCTAAGAAAGATACAAGAATAGCTTTATTATTGGCAGGTTTTCTATGGTTTCTGAACAGCATGAATGTTCTAATTTTCACATCAGAGGGAAACCAACAAAAACAGGCTCTTCAGCCCTATCTTCCACGTACGTGACTCTTACATGGGACTTTTATGGGGCTTATTCTTATAGGGAAAGGCAACAAAGAAGAAGGAATGACCAGGAACAATGGACAGTGGACAGAGAGAGGCACTGTGGATACCCTGCATGCACCATTGAGTTCTTTTGGGGTCTGTATTATATTTTTGGTTATTTCTTGGTTAGAGTATAGTGTGGTAAAAAGTGTAGAGAGATAACCATTGTAGTGGAGATAGCTCTTTCAGTATGTAAATAGTCCGGCACAGAGATGCCGAGGCACATAGTCATGGTATATTGGGTGTATTATCCCGGCACAATGTTTGTATCTGAAACACATGAGACTTTCTGGTCTTGATTTCAGTTCTATTGAAGATATTGCTCAGGAAAGGGTTGTGAAGCTTCATAAGGAGCAAGGTATTGTCCATAGGGTCTGGATGCTTGGGCACTGAATGTTTTTATACTTCACAGATAGCAAAATAGTTTCATTTTTCATCCAAGTAGCCAAGGATGGGGAGTGGTTGCTCTACCTTTCACATGAAAAGGAACCCACAGCTGTGTCAGAGCTTCCTTTGAAAGCATACTGTTAAAGATCAGGTGTTCCTGGGTTTTAACCTGGGCAGGGATTAAGATGAGCTCTGACTTATCATTCTCATCTCGTCACTCGGATAAGGAGGCAGCATCCTAAAAGCGGACGATTAGGGAAGTGACAGGCCTGATTTCCTCATCACTGGACAGCGGGTGGTGTGATGAATCCCAGTCTCATTTTCTTAGGTGCAAACGGGAAAGATAATATCAAGTGATACCTTGCGGAGAGTTCACTTTCTGCTTTGTGTGGTTCAAAGGAGCTTTGCATATTTTAACTCAGGTGATCCTCCCGAAAGCCTGGAAGAGTCAATCCCTGGCTTGTAGAAGTAAGAGACTTCCCACGTGAGAGATTTTTTTTCTTCCCAGGCTATTGCCTTCACATGGGGTATGATGTACTTTGCAGGCTCTGCTTGGAGGATTTGTGCCTTAAATTAAAAAAAAAAAAAAAAAAAAAAGAATGCTCTCCATATTTAAGCCACAGAGCATCTGGGGATTAAGGCTAAAGTGAGAGTGGGTTGCTGAGCGTGGATTCTGTTTGAGAGGCAGATGGTGAAGGGCATCCACAGAGCATCCCCACCTCCAGCTTATGTGCAGATGACACTGACAGCTGTAGGGAAGAAGGAACTGGCCTTTCCTGATCCACACTCAATAGGACATGCTATCTGTCAACATTCACCTCTGTAACCTGCGCCTGCTCCCATGAACCAAGCCAGAGCTTCTTTCTTCCCAGGCTCGCTAAAGCTGCCTGTATCAAAGCATCCTATTCTCCACCAAGAGCAATAAAATAGTGATCTTGTTGATGTTCTGTGCAGAGTACCAGATAATAGGAATGTCAACATACTGCCAGCCCCTCCCTGCAAGACGTCCTTCTGGCTATAGGATTCACAGGCAACTTTGGCTTTACATTGGGAAATTAGCTTAATGCAACACAAGCTGCTTTCCCCCTTCTTTTTCCTGACTTCACATGGAAGCTTCCCGGAAATGAAACCCTGTTTCCTTCTCTGTTCTGTATACAGTTGGGGAAGTCTGGCTGGGAGCTGTTTGGAAAAGTGGAACTAGAATTTCAGTTGTGTAGAATTGGTGAGCCAGGGATGCTGTCTCCAGCAGATCCTCCAGGAGAAGTAGCTTTTCTTCACCCTCTTGCATTAAAGTCTCTGCCCTTAGCATCCCTGTTCCAGATGTCTCTGCCAGTGCAGCTGTGCTGTATCTAGAGGTTGGATGTATCACCCCCATCTCTCCCGCATTCTCCTCCCCCACAAAGTCTGGCATTTCTGTCTCCTTCTCAGCTTTATAGTCTAAGTCAGCAGTGAAGAATTTTTGCAGATTTAGAAATCATGGGAAATCTTTGGTTTATTTCCACTTTCATTTTGGTGGGTGGCTTGGGGATGGGCAGGGTGTGTGAGCACATAAGCTAAGAAACACTCCATTCTAGGAGAAGTAGACTCTATATATGATGCTTACTGGCCAGTTTTTATTAGCTTCGGAGCATAAGACTATCCTCTGCGACTCACTTTGCTAATTAAGTGGTGATTGGTATATTAAATTTTAAAGTATAATTTAGTCTGACAATAATTACCACGGAACTAATTAAATTTACTTTCCTCATGTTTTTAACTTTCTCCACAGAGGAAGCTGAAAGTAGCTGGACTGTCCTGGATCAACCATTTTTCCTTTTGTCAGAGAATAAAAAGAGTAAATGATAATGATAAGAGCGTTTCTTACCTCTCGTGTTTGGCATATGAATTAATCATACCAGGCAAGTCAGTAGACTTGAAGGTCTGTGAAGTCTCCTGAGTGGAGACACTCTATTCAACACTTAGAGATTTGGTGGCAGTGGGACCACATAGAGTTGCAGTAAGGAACAAATGAGTCTGTACTTATAAACATTTGGAATGAGGCTGGCTGCTATACTAGCCTTAGCTATGTTATTTTAAAAGCACTATGCTTTCTAGGTAAGTGCTCTCTACCGCTGAGCTACACAGCCCCAGTCCTCAGTCTTGGGCTTTCTGAACGCACCTCCGATGTTAGTCATATTCAAAAGATCAAAGTTCTAGAAGTGGATTTGGAGGTAAAAGGCATAAATGTCAATGCTTTGATACCAACGTCTGGCCCATGGGGTCAGTCACTCTTTCTTCTGGCAACTGAAGTTTTTGCAAGCATTTGGAGGCTCTGGCTCATGTCTTGATATGAGTCAGGCCAGGACATTCTTGGAAATGCTTACAAAAGCCATGAGAAAGGCAGAAGCATTGAAATCTAAACTCCATTAAATAAGTTCCATAACAAACATACTTCTTTCATAGGCTTCATGTACATAGAGAGGTTGTGGTATTGGCCAGAGAGAATGATTTTCCTCAAATCCAGGGCCATTTTCCCCTTGGTGGAAGAGCCAGAAGCGTTATGGAGTAGTTCCGGCTTCATTCTGTGGTTTTGGGAATGGTACAAGTCCTTCCTGCACCAGATGTCAGCATGCCGTTTACTAATCACATCCCAGTTAATAAAGTCCCGGGCTCTCATAAGAGTTCAAGTCCTTTCTGACAGGAAGGGGTCCTTAGCCAACTGGTTCACCCTCACTGTCATGCTTGGACAGACGCCATGTAGAATTTGCTCTTCTTCAAAGAGGGTTTGGGGTTCACTTCCTTCAGCATGCTGGATATTTGTAGTACATGTTCATTACACCCAGATATAAAAATACCTAAAAATGTGATTTATTATGAAGCTAGAGCTCAGAGATTCTCATGGTATTTTTCCTAAGGAGCAAGCGGGCTTTACACAGTGTAGGCTACTCTAATGCTGACAGCTGTTACAACTGCCATACTAAGCAAGAAACCTGTAAAGAAGACACAAAGTCTTTCTTATTACAGCTTTCATTGACCTCTTCTTGGCCTTGAACATGGCATGGTTCAGGTTTTAATCATAGATGATTAGTTTATGAAGACTTAAAATGCATGGTGTAGCAGTAAAACAGACTCACGACCGCTTTATAACGGCATGTTTGAGTCAGTAACGATCCCATGGAAAGTTACAGCTACTATCTGTTGCAGACACCCTGCAAAGCTGGATTGATCTCGTTGACTTTGTAGAGGAGATGGGTTTGGTGCTGGCAGCCCTTGCAATCCTGCTTCTGAAGTTCCAGACTGAGTAGTCTCCAGTAGTATGGAAGGGCACAGCCAACTTTTTTTTTTTCTTTTATTGAATATTTTCTTTATTTACATTTCAAATGTTATCCCCTTTCCCGGTTTCCCCTCTGCAAACCCCTATCCCATCCCCCCTCTCCTTGCCTCTATGAGGGTGCTCCCTGACCCACCCACCCACCCCTGCCTTCCAGCCCTGGCATCCCCCTACACTGGGGCATTGAACCCCCTCAGGCCCAAGGGCTGCTCCTCCCACAGCCAATTTCCTTTTAAGGCTGGAAACTGGAGGGAGGCTTGCCCTATGGGAATTACTCATTCGAAGGACAGAGGCAGCAATCTCTTGTTGACTTCTGAACACATCACACTCCATGTTGCTTTCCTTGTGTTTGTCTCCAGAAATATTCCCAGCCTGGACTGTACTCCTGTCCACTGGGGCATCTCTCATCCAATGTATGCTCCATACCATGCATGCATGAATTGAATGCAGTGGGTTATTAAAGACCAAACCAGGACCTGAAGTTGGGAGGGGTGGGTGGGAGTATGAGGTGAATCTTGGAGGAGTTAGAGAGAGGAGTGCATACATTGATTCATGCATGCATGAAATTTTCAAAGAATTAATAAAAACTTTTAAAAACTACAAAAGTTAAGAAAAAGCTTTGCATCAGCATACACTGATCATACACAATAATCGGCTCAATATGGCATTTCATAGTGTACTTTAATCACTGTCATTCCCACTGCTCCCTCTTGCCTCCTTCCGTCCTTACTAATCTCCCCCCTTCCCAGCCAGTCCCCTTCTGCTTCCATGTCTTCCTGTGTGAGTCAACCAATGAGTTCAAATGGGGCTGGGCTATGGACAAGGGGTCATTTACTGCAGCACAGGCAACTTACCAGTGACTACACTACTAAAGGAAATGTCCCTACATTTCCCAGCTGCCATTAGCTGCCTATAAATGCCCAGGGAAGGGCAGGGCCTCATGCTTTCTCTCTACTCCAATTCGTGGGCAGCTTTTGACCTGAAGTTAGACACTCCATTAATGTGACTCTGTTTCTCTCTGTACACCGAGACTCCTGAGACCTCGCTGTGGTTTCTAGCTTCACTCTTCCAACTTAGGTGGGTCGCCAGAGAGAAAATGAAATAATTTGCTTTGCTGGGAGAGATGCTATTGAAGTAACCTACCCCACAGAGAATGGTTGAAAGAAAGCCTGAAATCTTCCTGTCAATAGTCACCAACTCATTCTGTGTATTTACTAATTCTATATGCACATGTGATGCTATTTAGATTATATCACACGAGAACCTACAGTTGTTGCTGTATTTTAGTATATCCAAAAGCATCCATATGGGCTTGCATAGGTTTATAACACTTTCTTTAACCCTCTTGGGTTTTGCCATATATGGTCTTAAATTCCCCAACTGCGAATTTCCTCTCCAGCCACAAGAATGGAGGATGAAGAGGGCAGGGAGAGCCAGGGCTTTCTCTGAGCTCTTCACACTCGTGCCTGGACCCTTTCACTTAGCACTTGTGTTTCTCGTACCTGGGATGGTTTTAGGATGGTGAAACCACTTTCCTGAAACAATGAGTGGTTCTATGACAACTGCTGGATTTTTTTTTTACAGAAATATTTTATTTCTAGCTGTGTTCCCCACTCTGGCAGCGTATTGTTTCTGTGCATCCGTTTATCCTTTTATTTTAAGATTTATTGTCCTATTTATTTATTTATTAAATAAACTGAGCAGCTCCAGCCTGCTTGATACTGGAGATCCGGGGGTGATGCTATGCAAGTGTTTCCTTTTAGAGTTTTTATTACAGTGCACAAGAGTGATAATAACAGTACACACAATTAGTAAAACAAAGCAATTACAGTGCTGCAAAAGTGAGGAAGACAGAGCAGTGGTTCTGAACCACGGCTCTGTGTCAGAATTGGCTGAAGAATTTAAAACACATGCACTCTTAGCCTCCATTCTCAGATTAATTGAATTGGAATCAGGAGGGCGTGTGTTCCCAAGTGTAGGTGTCTTTCAAAAGCATTGCAGGAAAAGAGTAAGAGCAATTTACAGAGGTATAGTTTACACACAAACCTCAGCCATTGTCAGTCAATTACAGCATCCTGTAACCATCCACACAGTTTAGTTTCAGAAGGTTTCTGTTACTCCCAACCGCTCCTTCTCCTTGGTAGTCACACCTCCCACCCCAGCCCCCCAGCCCCGAGTCACCACAGACCATATCCTATAGATTTGTCCTTTCTAGACTTTCATTCCTCAGGGACTTGAATGTTCACGCTGGATTAAGAACCTTGAAGACTCTGAGTGTTAGGAAGAGATGGTTGAATTAGATTATAAGGGTTATAATGAACCAGGAATACAAGGGAATGAGAAGGGGCAGTCCAGGTGGAAGGAAGAGCAAGGGGGTGGAGGGAGGGAGGGAGGGAGAGAGAGAGAGAGAGAGAGAGAGAGAGAGAGAGAGAGCGAGAGAGAGAGCGCGAGCGCCTGGTCTAGCAGAAAGGGACCTGAGTATACAGTGACGGATGAGAACAGAGCAGAGCAGGCAGCAGGGCTGGGAGTCCTAGGAATTTGGGATACAGTGAGGAGCGGGTGTGTCTGCTTCCGAGAGCAATAGGGATCACTGTGCTTGCTTGTGTTGGACAAACTCTGATCCTCACTTTAAAAGGATTCCCAGTAATTTTATGGAGACAAGATTAGAGGGACCAGGGAGAGAAGCAGAAAGGCCAGTTATAAGGCAGCTTCTCTCTATGTGTGTTTATCCTTTAGCCTAGGGAAAGGACTATTGTGGAAAACCTCTTAGTGTGCTTGCTCCAGAGCTCCTGGGCTTTGTTCACACTTTGATTGAACAGCTAGTTACACAGGACTGTTAACAGTCGGTTTATCCTTTTGTCTTCCCTGTAGGCCACCAACTGGTTTGGTGGATTTCATTGTGGGAAGGAGACCCTCAGCAAATAAGAAAATTAATGGAAAACAAACAAACAAAAATGAGAAAGGCAAAAAGAATTATGCGCTACTTAGCTTTCTAGTCCTGGCACCTGGCGCTATGCCTGGTGCAATCACAGGTGTTCAGGAAATGAGTGTTTGTTGACTTGAGTGATCGGTCTCTTCAAGGGCTAAGCCTATGCTGCCTGTTTGAATCTCCTGGGCAAGTAGCATGGGCAGGTGCACCGAGGAGACAGCGTGTAAATTCATGTTATGTAAATGAACCCGCCTGTGCATTGGTTCCATCCATCTACAGGACATAACGTGATGCTAGCGGAAACAAACAGAGAATGATGTATAGCTTCCAGGAACCAGTTGCTGATTCCCTCTCCCTGTGTTGATGTGGGTGGGTGGTACCAGATTCAATGTGGTCATAGAGTCTCCCTTACTGGGCCATACTTTTTGTTGCTGGAGGAGGCTGAAGAGTAGAGCATGTGTAACAGGTTAGATGGGGGAGGAGCAATTAAAATCTCCTACTCCTTAGATGTCTAAGGAAATCAGCTGAGATTTGAGCCAGTGTCTTCTGCTTCCAAGTATCTTTGTTAGCTCATGGCCCTTGGGAAGAACAGCTACACCCAGGGCTATGGGGTTTTTCCTTGTGGAAAATGACAACTGATTCTAGTATATGTACCACAGTCAAGTCTTTTGAGCCACAAAATTTGAAACTGCAAAAGACCTTGAGTACTAATACACTCAAACACTTCGTTTTACAAGAAAGGAAACCGGACTAATCAGAAAGCCAACTCCTCCATTTTATTGTTTAGGGGACAAGGAACACGAGACATGAAATGATTTGTAAAACTAACACAACTCAGGTTCTCATTGGTGTTCTTGTCAAACACTTAATGACTTACATTTGTTGTCTATCACATGATATCACGTCCCTAGCCACTTTATTAATAACAGCCACAGAAAAGAAACAATGACCATGTCCATCAGTAGTAGAATGGATAGGGGCATGGTGGTATAGTCACGATATGAACCATTATGTAGGAATGAAAAAGAACATGCATGAACTAGTTCTTTATAAATCCTAACGTAAGTAATGATGAAGAAAAGTCAGATAACAAAACAAAAAAGCTCAGTAAGGAAAATAAAGACAGGGAGTCCACACAGCAACTTGGCTTATACGAAGTTCAGGAATGGGTAAGAAAGATGGAGATCTGAACAGCATCTACCTGAGGTAGGTCCCCTCAGGTGATGGAAAGGTTGAATGTCTTCATATGGAGAGAGGCAACATGGGACCATAAACATCTACCCCAAGCTACCTCCTCACAATAGTGAATATTTCTAAGTGTAAGTTATATCACAATACCTTTGATGAATAGAAAATATTTCTCTGTGTTCTCACCTGCTTCTCCTGCAAGGGGTTGGAGAGGCCAGATAAGGTGGAAGAAGAGAAGACCCAGGGGATTTGCTGATAAGCCTCACAGCCCAGGGAATATGTCAGCTTGGCCATAAGCTCTGCTTCAAAAAGTTGCTGGTTTTTCAGTCGATAAAAGGGAAGCTTTAAGTCTCTTAGAGAGTTTATAAACGGGTTAATTGCAGTCATCAAGATTTTGTGTCCCAGTGAACACTTATCTAATGGCTTTAGATCAGACTAGTTCCTTAGCTTACATATTATTTCCCAATTAACTTCTGAAGTCTCCTCCAATGTTTCAACCTGCACCAAGAGAGCTTTGATATGAGATTTGAAAAAACAAAATAATTTTAAAAAAAGCCCTGGTGTGATATATAGCTTTATTATTACTCTTTTACCACCCAAAAGTTCTGGAGATGATTTTAGGAATGCTTTTGTATCTCTCTTTCCTGAACTGTTAGAGTGTTTTGTTTGTTTGTTTGTTTGTTTAGGGGAAGAATCTTCATTCACACTAATGCTTATAGCAGTGTTATTTCCAAAACAAACTAATAGAAGTCAACATGTCTGATGATAGCGAGTGCTGGGGGAATGCTGGGGTCAAGATATTCCACATCTGTTAGGTGAAATATAATGCAACCATTAAAGCCAGATAGTAGCCTGAAAAGGGCTTATGTCATGCTAATTTGGAAAGATGAACAAAATTGTTCATTCCACCTGTTTCAACTAGGCAAAATTATAAAGCAAAATCTACCCAATTATCGAGTATGTTATTCTCCTTCCTTTTCTATATTTTCCAGAATTTCTTTAATGCATGTGTACCAGATTAATAACTTTTAAGTTGACATTGTAGGAGTCAGAACAATGTTTATTTCCAGCATTTTCAAGGCATTTTTTTTCTGAATGCCTCTTATTTTTCAAAGCTATCATGGTGGTTTGAAGGAGAGTGTCCCCCCGTGTGTTTGGGGATCATATGCTTGAATCCTTGGTGTCCAGGGTGTGGAACTGTTTGGGAAGGATTATGAGGTGTGGCCTTATTGAAGGAGATGTGTCACTTGGGGCGGGCAGGCTTTAAAGTTTCAGAAGAGTCATCCCTGTCTCCTGGTTGCCATAGAGATGTGAACTCATAGCTGTCCCTGCAGCCATACCTTTGCTCTGCCACCATGGGCTCTAATGCTCTGGGACTGTAAGTCCAGTTAGATGCTCTTTTATAAGTTGTCTCGGTCATGGTGTTCACAGCAATAGAAATGTGGTTACTAATACTGAAACTATTGCATCATTAAACAAGCTAACCGAGGTCTATCAGCCCTAACATAATATCCAGGACTTGTCACAACTTACTATGTAGAAAAAAAATAACAGTTCAAATACAAAGGACAAGCTGGGCAAGGTGGCACATGCCTTTAATCCCAGCACATGGGAGATAAAGGCAGGTAGATTGCTGAGTTCAAAGCCAGCACAGTCTGCTGTGTAAGTTCCAGACCAGACAAGGTTACATAGTGAGTTACTTTCTAAATAACAACCCAAACCAATGAATGAATGATGAGTGAATGAATGGGACAAAAGCAATAGGGGGAAACAGAAGCTAGGATAAAAATGAAAACTAGCTTATTTTGACATATTACCTATTAGATTCATAAAATCAGTCATCTCAAAAACATTTCTGATAAGGGTCAATATCACCACTGCATCCATTTAATTCATAAACATTTATAAACACTTGTTATATGTCAGGCTCTTTAAAAAAAATGGGTTACAGAGATCAGATACAGTCCTTATGGTCATATGAAAATCATACCTAAAAAAATAGTCTTTTATCTCAAGGAAGCTTGCCCACTGAACAGATGTGAAAAACAGATTCAGAAAGGTTAAACCATTTGTTGAATGTCCTACAGAATGACAGTGCTGGGGCCAGAATTTAAATTAAGGCCTTTCTGGCCTTTTCTAACATGCTCTTTCCACTGCATGCAGTTGTTTCTCAGCAGCATTTGGTACCAAAGAGCATCAGTGATACAGGCTGTGGATGCTGCAGGCGTAATGCTCTGCAGTTTTGGGCCAAGCCATCAGGACCAGAGACTCTATAGGTTGCTAAAGTAGGTCCAATTTGGACTTTGGGATGGGAGGAGGGCAGCTCAGAAACATGGGGAGGATACAATGGGCCCACGATTCTGTTGGGTGGGGGTTGTGGTCACTTTCCTTAAGGGACCCACAGTCTAGTCTACCGAGTTGGTTCAAATGTTGCCTGTAATGAGGGATGACAATGAGCTCAAATATTGAAATATCTAACTTTGGTCAGGTGTGACAATAGGAAGCTAGGACCCAGCTTCCCTGAATCTGATAGTCTCACAAAGGAAAGGAGTCCATAATTAGGTCATAGGGCTATTCCTGTGAGCAAGGTCTTATCATTTACATTTCTGCATCATTGATCACCTACTCAAAAGGCTCAGGCTGAAGTAGATTCAATTGCTTTCAGAGAACTCTGTCCCAAATCTACACAAAGTCTTTTGTGAATATTGGTTGTATGCTTTGTGTCATAGGTTTTAAGCAAATCATTGTTTTTTTTTTTTACTTTTTTATAAAATTCCAGAGCACATGAGCCATGTTTGTGCGTTTCAAACAGGAACCTAGAACAAAGCCTATAAAAGAAAGCATTTATTAATTGCCTGTTGAATTAATCAATTAATAGTTGTTGTTGTTTACTGAGAAGCGTCACCAAGAAAGATTCTTACACTCTGGGAATGGGGATAGAGGTCAAAGAAGGCTTCCTGTAGGAGGTGGCAGTAGAGAAAGAAGGGCCTCAAATGATAAGTAGACTCTGTCTGGATCAGGCAGAGGTGAAAACAGAAGAAGGGGGGAAGATGATGTTCCAAATCAAGAAATCAAGGCAGGCAGAGCCATAGTGATGAAGGGTGGCCTGCAGAAGGACTGGGGAACATCGAAGTGGGCATTCCCAAAGACGAGGCTCAAGTTCCGGCTGAGTCCGGACTTCAGAAGCACTGGGCACTTCCACCTTGACTTGAACCATAAAGGACCAGGTCTGGCGTGTTTTAGGTGGAGCTATGAGATGATTATGTCTATGGTTTAGAAAACTGGCCATTTTGGAAGACAAATTAAAAAACAAAACAAAACAAAACAACAAAACAAAACAAAACCAAAGAAACAAACTGAGAAATAGCACACACAGGGACATAAGCTTGAGGTGGAAATATGGTTTGAGAATGAGAGGGATTGCTGATGCTCAGAGCTACGCTCTGCCTTTCAGCCAAACTGTGGCCAGCTCCCAGTGAAGAAAAACACTTCTCAGAGCACCCCAGACAGGGCTGTGTTGCACTCCTGATGGGTCAAGCTCCCGTAATGAAAACACTTGGACACATGGAAGCATCAGACATAGACCCCTGCCTTCTGGCTGAGCTCTTTCCTCATCAATGAAAATATTGAGCCTGCTCCATTTCCCAGCCATGTAGGGGAAATTTGCAGGGCTCAGCCAGAGTCACCTGCGTCTTGATAGCACACTACTATTCTCAGCTGGCCTCTGGAGTCCCTTTACCAACCCACAGTCCAGTAAGTCTTTAGGATAAGTCTTGCTGAGGTGTCTTGTGGTACTCCCTGGTGCGTAATCACCCTCATTTCAGGGAACAATAACAAAAATCTATTCACTTATAGGGTGTGTGTGTGTGTGTGTGTGTGTGTGTGTGTGTGTGTGTGTGTGTGTGTGTGTTTTCCTGGTATCCTTTGGCTTGAAGGTAATGGTGTGGCCAAGATAGTGAATGCCATACAGGATCCCACCGGGAAAAGCTCAGCAGTGCTGATTGCCATTTTTCAAGGTCTGTTTGTAAGACAGTTGTTAAATATACCATTACTAGAAATTACATTAAATCAACTTATAATTAAGTAAGTTTAATGTTATAAAGAAATCACCTCCTCAGACTTAATCCTTTGGCTACATTTTAATATTATCCCTGCTCTGGTCGTTCCTGGTGTTGTTATATCCACTGATGGAAATTGCCTAGTTGCTACTGTCTTTCTCTTCCCACGCACAGCTGTAGCATCATTGCTTGTTGGCTTGTCCTGGGAGCATTTACACCACAGAAATTGGCAAATGCTAGGAGTCAAAGCTAGGGAATTTCCCTTCTCCCAACTGGTAGGCAAAGAGTTATTAGTACAGTGTTTGTTACATTGACACACAATGGCAAGGCTTTATACCAAGAACTGAGAGATAGGCTCATGATGAATTCAGGAACTGTGTGGATGGCAAGGCAGTTGACAGGGAAAGTGATTAAATGATCTGAACTCCTCTACTGTCCTGCTGGGTAATCTATGTACCCTGATATTCTCTCTTTGCATATAGAAACCTGTCTTTAGACATCAATATATCCCTTACAGGTGCTCTTCCAACTATCCTGGGCCCTACCTGCTTCAAGACTGATTGCTGGCCCATAGATCAAATGCAAAGAAATAAGAAATAGCTCAGAGAAGTTGTGCTGACTGTGTTAGAGACTAGTGAGAGGTACTGGGCCGAGGGCTCCCACACAGGTATAGCACAATTACCTCTACCATTCCTAACTCAGCATCTCAGGGTCTGTTTGGAACTAAAGCCACACACATTTTATTTACTTGGAAATCTTTCCATTGGCATTTAAAACAACCACTTTCATTAAATCAGATGGTCCTAAAGCATGGGGCAGAGAGAAAAGAGAGCCATAGATAAGAGATCCAACATTAAAACAGTGGGGAGGAGCAGAAGAGTTGTACTCCAAAGCTCTGTTCTCCAGTGATGGAGTCTGGCACAGTCATAGTCTAGTTAATTAATGAGTGTAGAACACTTCAGAAGCACAAAGCATACTTGTGCCATTATGCTGGGATGAGGAGCTTTCTGCATGCGCACATTTATGTGCATGCGTGCATGCGCGTGTGTTCTTATTTTGGAGATGGTTGGCTGCAATCTTAGTTGGCATAAATTCCAGCTGCTTTTCACCAGGCAGCACTCTTCCTTGCTCCCACCCCTTGCTGAGGTGTGGAAAGGGCTATATTTGTGTTTACAGGCAGGAAGAGAGGTGATCAGTGCATGTCTCCCCCTTCTCAGGGAGCCCTTTCAAATGACTTATTCAGAATCCCAGGAACACTCTACGCTTCGGGCTACTTTGGGTGAATGTTATTTTGTAGTTGTTTTCAGGTTCCAGCCATATGTGTGGGATCATTCCTTTTGCTCCTCCTTCATCTATGAAAGAATTTTCCAGTCGAAGCAGAGCTTGGCTGTGTTCTTCAAGCATTGCAGTTTCCCAACTGAATTACCCCCTCTTCCACACCATAGGCCTGCCTCACCAATCCCGATGCTTCATGGAATGTCATGATCTGCCCAACAACTCTGGAAGTGGAGTGTTATATAAAAATCTCATATTGTAGTCTAGATACCAAAAGGTCAACAAACAAACAAACAAACAAACAAACAAACAAACAAACCCAAACAGCAACAGCAACACCACAAACGCCAAGCTGCCCCCACAAGCACTCAGGCCCAGGCCACCTCCTTTCCTTGCACGTTTACCTCATTGTTTCTCAGCTCCTGGGTGGCTTGTGCTACTTGCTAACTCCCCATCACCTTGTTGGTCACAAAAATCAGAATCACAGCCATCCCATCAAGGGGAAGAGCCGATGCTGCAGAAAGCACTTTCCTGTTGCAGAGACTGCCACTATGCCTGTCCTCTTGACTGCTATGTACTGTGACTCCACGTCCAGTGTGTGACCTTGAGCAAACCCTTTACCCTCTTGGGACCTTGATTGCTTCAATGATCATATTCATCAACTTGCCATCTCGGTGAGGCAGAGCAAGTTTTATTAGTAGTGAATTATTAATGAGTATGCATTAATAATGACCTCTTAAACTTTTATAACTCTTCAGAATTTACAAAGTACTTTCTCACGTGTTTCCCTCTTTCTCGTCTCTCTGAAAGGTCATGGCGTGAGATCGTACTACCCCATTGTGTGTATGAAGAAACTGAGACCTGGAGAGGATGGGGAGCATCTTATAGAAAGTCTATCTAGAAAATAACTTAGTTCCTAGAACTACTCAGTGGAGGAAGGGCTGAGAGGGAAACACTGTACACGGTGTCTCCGGGCCAGGGCAAAGGTGCATGTCCTAGAGTCAGGAAGCCTGCTTCATGCTTCTTTTAAAGCTGTGCTGGAACACCCATAGCCATGAGCATCTCTTAAAGTGGTTTTGTTTTCCCTTTTCTGTAGTTCCTGTTTCTATGGAAATGACCTTTTGTGCTATCTGGATGAACACCTGAAATGAGGCTGAGGATCTTGGAGAGCCAAGTCGGCTTGTGAGACACATGGCTGGGAGACATATCACTGCCCTGCATTCATCATAAAGGGTGGCGCTTTTATTTTTCACTGTCCTGGGTGCCTTGGTCCAAAGGATTTGGGCAATCCCTTCAGTTCCTATTGACTTCCTTTCATTCCCAACAAAATGATGAATTAGCAGCTCCAAGTGGGTTTCCCATCATGATATGAGTAGCCTAGACTTCCCTCAGACCCTACAGAACACATAACAAAACAGAGAACGGTGGGTGAAAGTTTAGAGAAAGATGTGTTTGTCTTTCAGTTGTAAAAAAAGATCATATATTGTAAATGTGGCTTCTGGGGTCATGTTGCTCTTGTTTCTGAGTTGCTCTGAACATTCCAGAGCCAGCATTTTAGACACTGAATTCCAACAAGGAGGCAAGGAGACCCAACATAGTTTTCTTAACTAGGGGCAATTCCACCTCTGTTCCTGTCCCTTTGTTGACATGCAGCTGATCCATAGCAGTGCTTGGAGACGGTGTTGGCCATCATGATTAGAGATGCTACTAGCATCTCTAGTAGGGCTCAGCGATGCCAAATACTACATGGGACACAGGAAGAAGCCTTTAGAGCAGAATTATCCTGCCCTCAAAGTCAAAATTGCTATTGTAGAGAAGCCAAGGACTGAAGGAAGTGAGATATTTTGGGCTGGGTATGAATTATTGGGACGGCTTAGCTAAGCTGTGTAAGTAAGTGCTGTTTGGTTACCTGAAAACCTAGGTTCAAATCTTGCCTCTGTTGGAGAGAGAATATCTACATAGCTCACTGTCCTGTAGCTTTCCCTCCTTCCTAGCTCTCAAATAAAGTACATATAAGCTCCTCTTTGTCCCTCACCCTGGCTGGGTATAGTCCTGTGACTTTGTACCTGGCAATGGGCTATAGGGAGAGTCACCTGTCCACAAGACCACCTGATGGCAAGGAATCCAATGACAATGCTGATATTTGCTTTAGATCAGCGGTTCTCAACCTTCCTAATGCTGTGACCCTTTAATACAGTTCCTCATGTTGTAGTGCCCCCAACCATAAAAGTATTTTCATTGCTACTTCAGAACAGTAATTTTGCTATTGTTATGAATTGTAACTGCATACAAATTATATACCTATGTTTTCTAATGGTTCTAGGTGAGTGACCTCTGTGGAAAGATTGTTCAATCCCCTAAAGGGGTCATGACCCACAGGTTGAGAAGCACTGCTTTAGATAATGGATAGTTTCCAGACTTAGCTCCTTGACTACCATGAGTTGATGTCCTTAGAGAAAGGAGACATCACCTCTTACTTTTCATTAACCTTTAGCTGCAAGGTAGCATTTTCTCAGATGACAAGTGCCAGCACCAGTGTTGTGCAGGTGTCATTTCCCCACTCTAAGTGCCAACCTTAAGTTGCCTTCATGGGTACTTCCTGAGGACAGCTGTGACACTCACTCAGGTTAGATTGGTCTTTTAAATGAGACACGGTTATTCCTCTGGTCTCCTGGTCTTGAAGTGCTCTATGCTCCCAAATGAGTCCCTTAACCTCTCTGGGCCTCAGCTCATTCAACTGTCAACACAGAATCACAATCCCGATTCTACCTTGTGAATTTGGAACTCATTCAAAAGAAGAAAGGAAAGAAATTAGTTGCTCTCATTTCTCTTTTTAAAACTCTGAATTCTAACCTAACCAAGCTAAAGCAAATTCATTTTTTCTTCTAAAGAGCTACAAAACCGTCAGCAGCCCAAATTAGCACCTGACTCTTTCCTTTTACTTAAAAAAAAAAAAAAAAAAAAAAAAAAAAGGAAGTATTTGCTTCTCTTATATTGGTATAGAGTCAAAAGAGTTTTTAACTGGAGGTGCTGGACGGGAGTTTAAGTGCTATTTCTAACCTAGTCTTTCCCTGTCAGTTGAGGAAGCAGGAGCCCATGGAGACATGTTGACTTGCTCCGGATCATTGAAGAATTGTGAGTTAAGGGTAAAACTCCCAACCAAGATTCCTGAGGACCTAGAGCCTCCACATGGCTCTGTTGCCTCCTGGAGCTGGACCTATTTCCTTCAGAGTCCTTGATTTCGTGATGATGGCTTTCCAAGTATAGAAATCGTGACTGCTGTATCTTTTTTCTCTTGGAGGTAGGAGCACAGCAGGAAAGGTTCTAGCTTTCTGCTGCTGAAACCCTATGGGACTCTTGGACTAGTTTCGTGAGCTCCTCCAGAGTCTTTCTGCCATGTAAAAGATGAATGAGGAGAGCCCTTGCCTCAGAGGTGTGAGGCGTTAAAAGAGAAGATGAAGTTAAAGCATGAAATAAAATATGGGCCATAACAGTGAGATTGGCTACATATCACACAACTACTGTTTCAGCAGCCTAATGCCAGGATTCTACACAAGGTACTACCTTGAGCAATTTATGGGTGGGGCAAGGAAGAGGCCATGTTATTCCATCCATCCTGAGGTACCTAAAGAAGCTGCTGAAAAAGTAGGACATTTGTTACCATGGCTAAATGTCTAGGTCTGTAATCTAAAAAAAAAAAAAAAAAAAAAAAACCATCATCTTAGGAAATCATTTCTAGTTGAGGTCACTTGTTTGGTATCACTAACTGTGAATTGAAATATGCATTTAGTTCATATTCTGGTGAAGGCGTGTAGATATTGAGGGAGTTACCCATAAACTCTTCAGTTCCTAAATGAAATCTCCTGTGGGTTTTTTGTTTTTAATTTATACTCATTAGTTGGCTTTTGATTTAGTTTTCATACAGTTGAACAATCTCATCATTTGGCGACTTCAGGAATCCAGGGCAACCTCATATCCCTACTAACCATGAAATGTCGTTATTACTAAAGTCTGATGAGGTTGATTCCCAGAAACCAGGCCTCTTAGCCACTGACAAAGGTCATAGGCTCATTGGCTTACACACAGCTAAGCTCTCAGTGGAGCCCTGCAGAGGTGGGAGCTGTTTAGAGCTAATTAGCCTCATTAAGAAATTGCTGATGAGCTAATGGAACTGAGATGTGGTCACCTCCTGAAATCACTTAGCAGATTTGCAACCTAAAAATAAAGGAACTTTTATAAGAGCCTGAAACTCCATGTTTACATTTCCTCTACAAGAAAGTAGTGTAGGGTGATTGGAGCCTGCGAACTAGAAGGGCTTCTGATTTCTTACTACAAGTCCCTTCATTCTGAATTGAGGAGCCCTACCAAGGCAGTTCTGGCCTTTCTATCTGCTTGCACTTGGGCCCAACTTCCGGTATTCTGCTCAAACTCATTGTTTCCTATCTGAGTATGCACTGTCTCTCTGTTTCTTTTGTTTGTGATTTCTCTGTTAATTCTCTGTCTTTCACTTGTTGCTTAGGGGAAGCAGACGCACTATGGCTTATTAGTTGTCTCTAAGATTTTCATTTCCTTCCATAGATAATGATTATGCGCCGAGTTCACACAGAGCACTAGGAGGCTGAATGTTAGATGTTTATCTGCTAGATTCTGGATAGAAAACCATATATTTCAGAATTTCTGTCTCACAGGGAGTCCATATGGGCAAGAAAGTGGACAGTGGAAGAGATAGTGTATAGTCAATACCCATTAAATACTTAGATCATTATATTTAAAAAATATTGTCTTGAGTCATTTCTCTTTGATGACAGACAACCTTCAAGAGTAGTGATTTTTGAGATTACATATGATCCTGCATTTACATCATTTCACTCATTCTTTTTCCCATGTAACTCCTACATTGTCTCTCAAATTCACAACCTCTTCTTTAATTGTTTTACACACACACACACACACACACACACACACACACACACACGCACATACGCGCGCGCGCGCGCGCACACACACACACACACACACACACACACACACACATGCACCCTACCTAGTCCATATTGCTAGTATGTGAATGTTTTAGCACTGATCACTTGATTGGACACCTATCAGAGAGCTCCTCCCTGACAAACAAAACAAAACTGTATCTCCCTCCTCAGCAGCCACTGACTGTCCGCAGCTCTTCATCTAGGGGCGGGGCTTGGGAAATTTCCCCTCATTCCTATTTGCATGTCAGATGGTGTCATTATGCTGATCTTGTTCTGGCAACCATGTTGGTAAGATATGACACCATTCTTGACCCCTCAGTTTCTTTCATCTCTCACAGCCCATCAGCCAATCACTTTGTCTACCCTCATAATACACTGTTAATCTCAGTCCTCGTTCTTCCCTCTCTCAAGCTATCGCCTTACTTCAAACCATTATCTTCTCTCCCTAGCAGTATTTGAATCGCTTCCTAACTGGGTTTCTTAGTTGCTTTTCCTACCTCCCACAGTCCTGCTTTCATCTTAGGACCAGGAAGAACTTGTAAAGCTGTACAGTAAGCCAGAGCATTCTGCTCCTACTCAGAACCCACTGATGGTTTTTAATCCCCCCCCCCCCCCAGCATAACGGCTAAGGTTTTAATGGCCAGCTATAAGGTCTTCTATCTTCTAGCCTCTCTGCTCTCAGCCAGCACCACTCTCTGCTTAGCTCTGCTCCACAGTGGTCGCGATGCTTTGCCCTGACTGCCCCAAGCACATATTCACCTCGAAGTTTTCACAGATACTTTGACACCAGTCTTTACCCAAAATCCCCTTTCTGTAGACTTCTACATGGATTGTCTCCCACTTTCTTCAGGCTCTTGATTATATCTCATATTTAAAAATTTTGCTGAAGGGGCCTTCTCTGGCATCAATGGGAGGGGAGGCCCTTAGTCCTGTGAAGGCTTGATGCCCCAGTGTAGTGGGATGCTAGGGCGGTGAGGTGGGAGTGAGTGGATGGATGGGGAAGCATCCTCATAGAGGCAGGGTAAGGGGTGAATAGAGGATTTGCAGAGGGGAAACCGGGAAAGGGGATAACATTTGAAATGTAAATAAATAAAATATCCAAGAAAAAAATAAAAACCATGCTGGACCCCATTCTCAGTATCACCAGGCCCATTTTCCCATATTGTTTGTCTTTTGCTTAAATTGTCTTCAAAGAACTCAGCACTACTGGAGAGGCATGAATTGCTTAGTGTGTACACAGACAGGTTCTGTAGAATAAAACACAGGGGTATCTGAATGCACTTGCTTAGGCAGAAGCAGGGCCCCAAGCCCTTTTTGGGGGGAAGATGACTCACTCTCAGTTTTGAAGAACTGAAACGAATTAGATAAAGAAAAAAGAACATATTTGTTAGAGGGTCTTAACATCATGTGTTGGGATTCAAACCAACGAAAAGCCGCAATTCTTCTAGGGAACGCTGAATGATTCTAGATGGAAAGATGTCCCAAATCCCTTCCCAGTGGACCAAAGGAGAGAGGAGGCCTTATTCAGGTGGCTCTCTCCAGCATCTTTTCCTCCTTAGCAATCCACTAGAGGTCTATTAACAGCTTTTATAAAACCTCCCACGCCCTGATTCTACCCCGGGAGGCACTGTGTTCTTTTCACGTTCTCCCCTGTTGTTAATAGGCATAAAGGGTCCAAGCAAAAGTGGGGAAGCTTTCATTCCTTGCTTTCTGTGCTACTTTGATGGAGGCCAGGCACCATGAAATGAGTGGATGTGGCAGCATGATCATATCAGAGCACAGGCAGAAGGCCGAATGGGCCAGCCCAGACCACAGCACAGGCAGAAGGCCGAATGGGCCAGCCCAGACCACAGCACAGGCAGAAGGCTGAATGGGACAGCCCAGACCATGTCATTGGATCCTCGCAGGCAGCTGCAGGCAGATGTGTGCCACAGTCTGCTGCAATCCAGAGCACGGGACTCGCAGACAACTCCAGCCAAGGGTGATGGCTTCAGTGGTGCTTCCTATCCAGAGTCAGATCGTCTTCTGAAATGGCATGTCATCTACTAAGGGGTAATGGCCACCACAGGGCTACATTCCTCCCCATCTCTCCCGGATACCTGATTTCCAACATGAAGGGGTTGGGGTGGAGCCTTTCAGTTAATTCTCCTTTCTGGACTCAGGGCCACATCATGTTCCTGGAGCTGACTCAAATGTTCTAAGAGCTGTTAGGAATTTATTAGGGTGTCTTTGCACTGAGTTGTAGAATATTCCAGAATTCTACTTCATAAGCATCAGAGATGGCAGTACAGCCATGCCCATGGGTCCCTGCTCACCTTTGAAAAACTTTTTTGCATCTCTCTCCACTCAGAGAGATGCAAACATAAGCAAGTATGAGGTACCCTGCCAAACACGTTAGAGATGGCGGTCTCATAGATTCTTCTCAGCCCCCCCCCCCCCCGTACATGCTGGTACCATCTCCCAGTTAATTCCACTCCCCACATGCCATTAATTTATGGCTGACCCGAGTTCATGTCTTGAGAGAGTTCGCTTCACTGTGCTATAGGATATCATGAGTCTATTCTTATTGGTTATTGATCTCCTCACTAGAACAAAAAAGCCCTAAGTGCAGACTTCTGTTTTGTGAACTGCCCTGTCTGCCGCACCTTTAAAACACAATCGTATTTAGTCTCATGCTCAGGAAGCATTTGGTGGTGGGCGAGTGAAGAAGTGTTAGGTTTTGTTATTCTTCGACTGAAGAAAATACTCAGCACATAAGCAGGGGTTGGGGGTGGGATGACAAACCATGGTGACATGTTCAGGATGTGGCATGGAGTGGATCTGAGCCAGAACTTGATCGCAGGCCTTCTGATTTTAAAGACATCTCTTTGAAAAAGCCTTTTCAAGTATCACATATTGAAGCAGGGCCAGGTCTAGGGCAACAGAAGCCCATACTTGCATGCAAAATTTAAATAGGTACCCAAAATTTTATAATTATAATAAATATTTTATTTGCTATATTTATGCAGGAAAAACTTCCAGTGTCAAAATTAATAAGTAAATATTGAAAAAGTAAACAAGGACAAGATAAATATAACTGTTTTCTTTTTCCATCAGCTCCAATACAGTTGGGGCCAGCCTGACCTCTGGCCTCACCCTAATTTCAAATGTTGATGTTGTCTTCATCCTGACCTGATCTCTCACTAGCATAGTTTTGTGTTGAATCTGTCATTATTAAGGCTCTTTCTTCCTTGGGACCTTTATGTAAATAATGCTCCTGGACTTCTGGATATTGATCTTTTATAATATGTCCATTTTTATGCATTGCAGCCACTCTGAAACCACAGTGGACGGAATATGTATTATTCATCTCTTATGTTACTTTTGCTCAGCTGTCTTGGGTCATCACATCCAGGCTCCCTCATCTCACTAACCAATCCTCACTAAGAGGCACAGGGCTGGACACAGTACCTACCAGCATCTTGCTCGGTTTGTCCGTACCACTGTCTACCCTGTTCATTTTTGGGCAAATTTGGTCTCATCGCCCAAACTATTTATGAACATGAATGCAAAACCAGTAAAACTAAAGTAGCATGAGTCTTACAACCTAACCTAATTGAAGCAGAACAGGGACATGCTGGGCATGCTCGAAGTAATACTCTGTCAGCTTCATTAGCTCCATGCAGCCAGTGTGTGGGCAAACGGAGCTGGATTACAGAATGCACTAAAAAGACTAGAGATGATGTCAAAAGTTGTTTAAGCAGCTTTCCCTCCTCTTCCCGCTCCTCCCCCACTTTCTCTTCCAACTTCTTCAACTCTTTTGGGATCATCCTTGCAGTAGCATTACTACCGTTAATCCAGAATATTCCCTGGACCAGGCTTCGTCATCAGCACCTTACATGGATTAATTCACACCACCCTCATAATAACCTTAGAAGCAAAAGACTGTTTTGTTTTTCTGTGCTGCTTATTATAGATGAAGCCACAAGCTCACAGAGAGGTTAAGTCATGGGTTTACTGTCCTTTAGCTCCAGTGCATCAAGACCAGCAGGAAACCCAGGCAGTGTGGCTTCAGCATCACTAACCAGGATAATGGATCACCTATGTGTCAGGCAGATCTATTGGACCGCCAGTGTTTTACTTTTTGCAAATGCTTGCTTTTGTTCTCATCATCCACAGGGATTGTCAGAGCTGCTGGAGAACAGAATATCATGAGGTGCTGAAGCTGCTTTCAGTGGGGTTCCAAGGACACCTCCTGGGACATTTTGCACAGCGGACAGTTCCTAGCAAATAAAGGGGACAGTGAGGCTAGGGGTCACATTCAAAGCTCCATGCTGATACTTAGGCATTTCTTCAGATGCTGCAGGTTGTCCACCCCTCTTCTCTCAAGGCCGTGTCTCTACAGCACAAAGAAAAGGCACTGCTTGAGCAGGGTATGCTAGTATAAGCTTGTTGTGGTAAATCTCCAACCCCAATAAGCCTGTGCAAATAACACACAACTCCATTATAATATTTATAAACTGCACACCTAGATTGGGCAGATACACTACTCCACTACTCTACTCCCCAGCTATGAGACCCCTTGCTGCTTGCAGCTTCTCCAGGCCGTGTGGTTCTGCTCCATCTTCCTTCCGCCTCTTCTTCCTCCATTTTCCTCTCTCTCCTCTGTCTTTTTGTCTCCTCTTTCCCCCTTCCCCCTTCCTCTCTCTCCCTCTCTAAAACTTCCAGCCCCATCTTTCCCTTCCACTGCCCAATCACAGGCTCTAACATGTATTGAAGAGTTAAAATGGGGAGAAGTTTCACCTGAAATCACTTGACTATGTGATCCACTCCTCCTTGGGGTAGTCCCTCTTGAGAAAGCATAATTAGCATCAAAATACAAACCGGGCAATCCACAACACAAGCTTTTGACTCCTGCACTAGGGAGTCAGAGGCAAGTAGATCTCTGTCAAGGCCAGTCTGCTCTACACAGGAGTTCCTGGGCAGTTAGCACACATAGTGCAGGGTACATAATGAGACCCTGTGTCAAAGAAGCCCCTGTTCCTCTGACATCCAAGATAACTCTCTATTCTTCCTGAATATTCTTTAGTAATTTATTTTTTGTCTACTCTAAACACAGGAGCCTCCTCTTAACAGACCATACGACCTTCATGTTCACAGTGTGTAAAACGTCATGGTGATGAGTGTTCCCTGAATGGGGACCACAGGGCTCTGCCAGTGGAAAGGAGCTTTTAGCTCCATGAGGCCAGGGTAAAATGGTCTACTATGAAGTAGATGGTGGGTATAAAATGCTACATAAATATGGAAGACTTAAAGGGTACTAGCCACTGAGAAGAGTAGCAGAAAGTGGCTAATAAAAAATGTACTACCCTGGAGATGACCATTCTGGGACATCACCAAGAAAGGTTGTGAAACAGCACCAAGTTGGCTCCTGAGAGTCTGCTTCAAGTCCCAGTGTGAGCTTTTCACCTCCAGCATGGGAAAGGCATCACTTTATGGATAAATGATGGACACTTCTGCTCTGTCTGCCTCACAGGCTGCTGAGGCAGTAGATGAAAAGCTAGTTGGAAGGGTTTCCAAAATCTGGAGTCAGAGTGGTACTAGGAGCTGATTAAACTTTCTCTGGGCAGGTTTCATCATACCTTACCCATGTCCTAGAAGACCTCAGAGATCAAATTCTGATGAATGATCTGATTGGCTCTGCCATCTGGCCATCGCCTTCTCCCACAGCCTATGCTCTGAGACACTGAGCCTAGTGGTTAGCATCGACCTTCTTATTCTTTCGTGTTTGCTTGGGTTTGACCAAGGAAAGGCCTGAGGCAAGAGAGGAGAGCATGGAAGCATCGAGAAGCTGGCATGTCCCCTTTTCAGGTAGGGTTCATTGGATGGGTTGTATCCCCCATCTGCCGTTGGGTTTTCACGACAGCCTTCTCTGTATGACCTTTTCCTCCATCCTCCCCTTTATGATAAGGGCAAAGAAAAACCCTGGAGTTAGGGTTGAGGTTGTCTTACTGGGTGGGCACTGCACCCAGTAGTTTCCTCCTGGTTTCTCTACATTCTGCATATGTTAGGTCATACTGGGGCCCTCACTGCTGTGTCTCCTCCAGACTTTACCTTCTCCCTGGAGCCTTGCAAGCAAGCTCTGACCCAGCGGACAGCTTATCTACCTGGCTCTGAACCCCAAACCTCTCATTTTTAAAAACCGGTTTTCTTAAGATGAATATCATGGGGACATTAAACTACTAGATGTTAGCAAGTGGTATTGAAGAAACTATGTTCTATTTTGGGGGTTGAGATACAAGGTTAAATAGTTTAGGTACTCTGAATACTACCTACCTTCTTTTTTATTTCAATCTGCAGGATTTTCATATATATATATGATTTTATATATATATATATATATATATATATATATATATATATATAAAATATTACTAAGAGAAAAACTATTTCTCTATGTATGTAGCCATCTACTGCAAAGTGTACTACTCTTTCAAGAATAGCAAAAGATAAAAACCGTTGGTCTTGATGCTTTATCATCTCCCAAATGTTTTTGTTTGTAGAACCCTTTTTGGAGAGAACGCATCATAGAAATATAACTCTAAGAACAGATTTAAAAACTGTCCAATTTATGTTGCCAGTTAGCAACATGCACAGTACAATACAATACCTGTTCATCTACCCTTTTTGCTCTTGTCACATTGTCCTTTAGCTAGAAATAGATTATTAAGCTGTTGCTCGGTGGTAAAACTTAAAATATTTACTCTGATCCTTTTATCTAACTAAACGAAAAACTTGTGCCAATCTCTGCTCCCAGATAACAACTCAAAGACTGCCCACCACGGATGCTTTCAGAACCTGGAACAGCCCCTTGGAGCCTTCTTGTACTTTCTTCTTGGAATTCTTAAAGCTTTTGAAATCCTCACCAAGGCTGCCGCTTCTGTGACTATAAAAGATTCATTATACATACAGGTTGTCAGAGCTGCTATAGAACAGAAAGCAATGAGGTGCAAAGGCTGTGCTTGGTGGGGGTTCCAAGGACACTTCCTGAAACGTCTTGCATAGCTAACAGTTCCTTGCAAGTAATGGTGGCTGCTGGGAGAGGCCTTGTAGCTAAAGCTTCATGCTGATACTTAGACAAAGCATTCAGGAGGGAGCCTCACTGATAAAAGGTGACATAGCTCCAGGGAACAGGATGACAAAAGAAAAGGGCACTTATTTTGGGACCTACTATGTGCCACAAGTGTTGGGTGCCTTCATTAGCATGCAGTATTTTATTTGTCATACTAGCTGAGCAAAGCACAACAACATACACAGTATTGGGAAATTGTCATGTGTTGTTTGAGCTCACAGAGAAGCTGGCTCTGGAAGTAGGGTTGACCCCTCCACACACAGTCATGACAAGTGTCCACCAAAGCTATTCTGCATCAGCCTGGGCTCCTGGTTCTGTAACAGGGAAAAATCAGCAAGCAGCTAAAGGCACTAAAAATGTCATCCTTGAGAACAGCTGGAAGGCAAACAAGCCAATTCCAACAGAGATCCCTATTGTTTATGCTGTGATATAAAAATGCCTGCAGTACAAATGGGAAGCCAGAAGCTCAGCCATGGGAAGTTTATCCACAGAGAGAAAGCTCAATCAGGAGCTCCAGCGGACTGCCTCAACTTCTCCCATTTACGTGCTATGCCTAGATGTTTGTTAGCCTCTAAGATGATGGTGGTCTCTTTGTTTGCTCTCCCAATTAGGCTAACCGAGTCATTTCTGCCGATGTTGTAGATTCCTGATTTGATGACGTTTTGTTCTTTGTCTACTGCTTCTATCTGCCACTTGATATTTATTTTTGTTTGTTACATGCTTAATAAACTCACTTATTCAAAAACCAGGTTATCATAGATCATTCTTTAGACCCTACCAAACGGCATTTATTGGTCAAATTTTACAAACTGGAATAGTCTGGTTCAGAAATGTGAGGGGTTTCTCCAGAGCCTTAGTCAGATAAGACTAGGATCTAGCCTAGGATGGATTTTTTAGTACATTCAGGAGTGACCTCCCACCCTAAGCCTTTGTCTACATAAGGAAGTCAAGAGTGAATTTGCATATGGGTGAGTGAGGGTGGTTTCCCAGAGCAGTCTCTGAAGATGCATAGAATTTATGGAAGTACAGCTTAGATCTCTCCCTCAAGTGTCTCTGCCTTTTTCTCCATGGTCTAGGTTTTCTACTCCTCTCTCTCTCCATTTCTCCATCTCTCTTTCTCCCTCTATCCACCTCTAAAAAAAACTATGATGTTTTCAAAGAAATCATATCTATAATTCACCCAGCCTTAAATGAGATACATTTCCATGCTTTGTGTTCCTCATATTCCCTCTCCCTCTCTCTCTCCCTCTCCCTCTCACTACCCTCCCCGCCCCCCCCCCCAGTGTAAAGGTGTGGTCTCCAGTGCTTGTGAGTACAGATGCCCAAGGTCATTGTCAGGTGTCTTCCTCTGTAGCTCTCCACACTAATGCTTTAGAGAACTTCTTTACTAAGCCTGAAGCTGGCTGTGTGCGTTAGACTAGACGACCTGTTTCTGTACCCGCTCCCACCACTATTGGGGTTACAAAGGCACAGTTCCATGGTTGGCTTTCACATGTGTCCTTGTGCTTATGCACTGAACCGTCTCTTCAACCTTCCTTTCCCTATATTATTACTATTCATAAAGGGTTTACAACCAGTTGATGTCAATAAATTCTGTATGTTGTAAATCTTTGTATAGTTTCAGGAGTTTACCTCACTAAATGACTTTTCCCCCCACAACCTTGAGTTAGTAGAGATGGGCCCCAGGTGTTCCTGGGATAAAATGCTGATGCTTCTTAGCTCTAGTAAAGAGGACAGCATGCAACTCCTCTGCTTACTTTATCCCACAGAGGAGAAAGCCAAGAAATATGAGCCTGGCTTACTTTGGCTTAAGGGATGACGGCGTCTCACTCTGCTGGCTGTTTACTGCATGTGGCTGACCTCACTCCAATTATAATTTGGTTACACAGTTATCCTTTCATATATATGAATTCTATACCTGGAGATTCAACCAACTATGGGTTGAAGATATTTGAAAAACAAAATTAAGTGTGTACTGAATAGGAACAGACTTCTTTCCCTGTCATTCTTACTGGATACAGGATAACATCCATTTACATAACATATATATCCCATTAAATAGTATAAGCAATTTAGAGATTAAGTATACAAGGGACAGGTTATATACTAAACTGAGCCATTTTATACAAGGGTCTTGGGTATCAGTGAAACCAGGGGCGGCATGGGGAGGTGTCCTATTCTGTGGAAACCAATTCTCCACAGATATCAAGAATTATCTGTATCTTATGTTACAAGTCCTGTTTGCTAAAAGGGAGACTAGAAAACCAGTCCTCCCCAAACGTTATCATGGAAGGAACACAGGCCTGAGCTGTATATCCTCCAAAAGGGCTGTTCACATGGGACTTGGGTTCAAAAGTGGGCAGTATAGGAGGTGTCAAGGTGAAGGACATTCACCATGCTGGTATTTGTCATGGTGGTCACTTATGCTTCATCAGGGAGCTGGAACAGAGCTAGCTTTCTTTCTTTCTTTCTTTCTTTCTTTCTTTCTTTCTTTCTTTCTTTCTTTCTTTCTTTCTTTCTTTCTTTCTTTCTTTCTTATTTAATGTATATGAGTACACCATTTTGCTCTCTTCAGACACACCAGAAGAGGGCATCAGATGCCATTACAGATGGTTGTGAATCACTATGTGGTTGCTGGGAATTGAACCCAGGACCTCTGGAAGAGCAGTCAGCACTCTTAACCGCTGAGCCATCTCTCTAGCCCCGGAACAGAGCTTTTAACATCTGGGTATGGACAGCTCTGGGGCTGAGGAATAGTGGCTGTAACATCAATGCTTTTATTGAAACAGTCCTGGGCACTGAAACTAGAGCTTGGATGTGCAAAGCAAATGCTAGCACTGAGCTATAGCCTGGTCTTTTCTTTTTACTGCTAATTACTCAGGCTGGCCTTGAACTTACTCTGGAGTTCAGGGTGGTCTGGAACTTCAAATTCTCCTGCCTCAACCTCCTGAGTAGTTTTGATTACAGGTCTGTAGTACTAGGATTGTTTCTAATTTCAAGGTCTGATTTTCTAGGTTCCTTCCTGGAGAGATTCTGAGGGTCCTCACATGCTTTTTTTTTGGGGGGGGGTTGACTGGTTTGTTTTTCTGAGACAGGATCTGGACATGTAGCCTAGGCTGTCTTGGAATTCATTATATAACTCAGGCTGACCTTGAATGTGTGGCAATCCTCATGCTTCAGCCTCCCAAATATTTAGATTCAAAGCATGTGCCACTAAGCTTGGCCCCTATCTTGCTTTTAAAGTACTTATTTTTATAAGAGCCACTGTCAGTGCTCTTGATTGCTACTAGGTGATAAAGACCCCACTGACAAAGGCACTTTGGTTGCAGGCTATAGAGAAATCAAGATTGAACACAGCCAGAAGTTTCTTCCCTGCTGGCCAGCTTTCATGGTGCCAATGGTGCAGTCCAGGCTGCTGAGGGAGAAAAAGCATCAACAGTCTCATCTACTGTAAATCCTGTGACCTACAGTACCACCCTGCCAGGCAAGGTGTGCTCAGGAGAAATAATGGGATGGCCACTATGGGAGTAAGTTTCTGATTGCATTTGAAGCCTGCTTCACATGAGGGGTTGATGTTTGTGTTGTAAACTTGGCCAAAAGTCCATGGCTGGGAAGGGAATAGTCCCTGGGAAGAGCCCACTGCTCTTGTTTTGCTAAATGTACACAGTCTCAAACTGTTTTTAAATGTTATATTCATGTCCACAGATTAGTTTTGCTTTTGGCCTTGGCTGGAGAGGCTGCTTATTGCGAAGACTCGTAAGTGGTCAAAATTCTGAGAATGAGTGATTATAGATTGCTCAAACCCCTAAGATGGACATTTATATCAAGGCTCAGGGAACACTGAGGAAGAGGGCATAGAAAGAATGTAGACACCGGAGAACAGAAAGGAGCACCATAACATACTATCTTATGGATATGACATGTCTATGGCATTCATGAACTCACAGAAGCAGCGTCTGCCTGCACAAAGCCTGTACAAGACTGGTCCACCAACGGTTTTTCAGGGATTGGGGATGAGCTTATAAGGCCCCACCTGTCTTTTAAGGAGCAAAGACCATTAACAGTTTTTTAAGAAGAGGGAGTCATGTTCCTTAGTTGTTGGTTAATTGCTCATGCTCAAGTCAATGAATTTTTACTAGGCATACTCATGCTTAAGTCAACAACCTTAATAAGTGCAATAGGTTACAAGTGCACAGATACATACAAACACACACACACACACATGCACACACATACACACACAAATACAAGACGAGAGTAGGAGGAAACTTTTTAGGAAGAAAAAAGGATTTAGTGTGAAATTGTGACAGGATAAAGAAATAAATCTCTTCCCCATTTTAAACTACCCACAGTGTGTGCTGTTTGCAGCTTAGCTTCCTGACCCTCCTTATCACGTGATAAATATGGTTCAGGAGTGAATAATTCTATACTTAATGATGTGGCTTAAAGTATCACTAAGGCTTCAGTCCTTATTCTCCTATGTTTTGCCTAATGACCTTTAATCCTAAATTTGATTAGTTACCTCCATGACAGGAAACTCACTCCTCACTGAGACCCCTTATTTTACCTTTGCTTTGTCCAAGGCAGCTTCCATGCCTTTCAGAGCTATCAGATGAACCCATTGTCAGAGAGACCTGGGTTCAAATCTGGTTTTGCCATGTGCCCTGCACACCAGGGAAGGGCTTGCTCCTTTTTTTCTGTCTTCATTTGTTAACTGTAGAGAGCTACAGACCTGTCTAGTGGCTGTTGTGAAGAATAAATGCTGTGATAAAATACAGCTCCTGGCATGAGACAAACAGCTACATAAACAGGAGAAGGAGTGTGGGGGTGGAACGTTCTAACACATGGTCCTCCTAGAGCAGGTGGCTTCATAACTCTTGTTTATAACCCTTGATTGCAGACTAGAGGTAGTTCAAAGCCCTGAGATCTCTGATTCGTTGAGAGATGGGGGCAGTGCTAGCCTTACAGGAAGTTCTGGAATGAATAGAACCTAGTGTTTTAACATAGACAGGTATTAAATTTAGAGAGGTCCTCATGAATATGTTTCTAGTGTCAGGTCTCAGGTCTCAGGTCTCGGTCTCAGGTCTCAGGTCTCAGGTCTCAGGTCTCAGGTCTCAGGCATCAGGAATTCTGCCTTGAACTTTAATAGAAGTACTGAAGGAAACCAAGCTGACCATTCTCACTGGTCAGCCTGGCAATGCAGCCACCCTTGAGGCCAGAAAAAAACCCCTAAACATCTTACCCTCTGCTAAGCATTTTTTCCCTCCAATGTGATACAGGGTAGCAGTTTATTTCCTAATAGTCTTTGATGCATTTTTAAATATCTACCCCTGAGGATTTATTTCTCTTTCTCTCTCTCTCTTATTCTCTCAACTTCTAGGCGGTTGATTAGAATTTCAGTTTAGTTGCCATATTCTTTCCGAGGAGGCCACTCAGTAGTAAGCAAAAGGCACTGAACTCACTAGAGGTTTGGCACTGTTGATTAATCTTTAATTAATACATCACTTTAATTTTCAATGCTACCTTTCAAACACAGAGCTATGTGCAACTTACAAGCTTGTTATCTAATCATTCTGAAAGACAGAACTGTCTGCCACAGACTATAAAAAGGATGCTGCATAGTAGTCTCTTCTAGGAACTTGGCTTTGTAAAAACTGCATGAATAGATAGTGGTACTGAAATAGGTCTATGATCAGCCTCTGTACAAAGGTAAGCATCTTTGGAGCCAGCTAACTGGATCCAACAGGGAGATAGACACTGATTGTAACATGGCTAAGATCACATTGTGCTGTGTTAACATTAATTTATCTTTGTTATTTATCTTGATGATTTCATGTATTTATTGGTGTGTTACATCACTGAAAATGTGTTGTATAATTTAATTTCCACCACTGAGGACAGAAAAGCCACTGGAGGCACTGTAATGAGCAAAGAAGAGCCCTGGTAGGGCCATAGAGAAGGCTACGAAGATGATTTATGTGTCTTTCTTTTCCTATTTGCAGTTCATTAAGTCACTGTCTTCCGAGATGACCGAGTGAAAATTAAAGCACTTCAGAGAAGAGCTCGGGGTTCAGCATCATTAGAGGAAGAGAAATGGGTGCCTTGATGAACTTGACTGCAGAAATCTATAGAGCACAACTCAATCAGCCTCAGCATTGATCTTGGGTGCTAAGAGGCAGGTCCAGGATTGAGCAAATCTTTTTAATGTGTATTCTTTCCCTTTGAAAAATGACATATGATGTATGAGAATGATTTAGAGATTGCCCCAGACTTCAGTTCATAAGGAGAAACTGCACAGAGCGCTTTCTGAGTTTTCAGGGCAAACCAGGAAGAGAATGGCTTGTGTTCTTGGAATGTACTCTTTCTTGGATTCTCATTCATGTCCTGGACAGCAACATTTGTATGATGGCAATGGAAGAGGAGGAGGAAGAGGAGAAGGAAAAGGAGGAGGAAGAGGAAGAGGAGAGAGGAAAAGGAGGAGAAGGAGGAGAAAAAGGAGGAGGAGGGAGGAGAAAGAGGAGGAAGAAAAGAAAGAGAATGAGAAGGAAGAAGAGGAAGAGGGGGAGGAGGAGGAGGAGGAAGAGGGCCAAACTTCTCGCTGTCTATAAGATCATACTATAGCCAGGCCCCTGATGTTCCCCTTCCATTCCCTGCCTGCATGTCCCAAGACCAGTAGTGAGTCTATGCCCAGTGCTGGAATGAACCCCCAGGAAGTACGTGCTCTCCCATGTCTACTAGGAATAAGAGCTGCCATGTGAGGCCCTGAGGGTTTGGGTTCAGACCAGCTTGGCCTGAGTTTTTGCATCTTCACTTACTCTGAGGCCTTAAGCAAGCTGCTTAAATGGCCTGAGCTCCAGACACTTGAGCTACTAAAAGGAGCTGATGAACCATTTAGGATGCTTATCAGGGAGCTAAGGGTAGTCATAGATGAGATCCTCAGGCAATGGCCACCATCCCAGTTCATACAGAAGCAGGCTTCATTGGGAAGACTGCAAGCAAAGGCTCTATATGCTAAATCACTATTCTCTTATTTGTCATTCGAGAGGCTTCCAGGGGCCAAACTGGCAAGCTTGAGGTTGTTTCTGAAAATGGGATTGAAGTTAACAGCACTACTCTGTATTGTTTTGTTGTTTTCTTTTGTTTTCTTTTCCTTAAGAGGAGAATGAGAGAGTTTCCATAAAGAAACTAATAACAACTTCCGGTTTCCATATGTGGGTGGAGACCTCTGCCTGGGCCACCAGGGGTCTATAGCCAAGGAGCACCAGGAGAAGGCTACCCTTCCGGGAGCATGGAAAAGCCGGGAGAGGGGTTAGGGCGAGCACCACTGCTCACCAGGACCCACCCGGAACCCTCGGGTCACAGGGACTGAGGTAGTCAGGGACAGGAACTTTCCGGTTTCCATCTGTGCCTGGGGACCTCAGATTGGGCCACGGGGCTCCAGGGGAGAGCTGGTATCCCAGGAGTGCTGACACACCTTTGAGCACAGGCAGGGCCACTGCTTCTGTTCAAGCTCACTGGATCAAGAGGGACCCTTGCAGAGCCATCAGGACATAGGAGCCAAGGGACAGCTAGGGACAGGATTCTTCTGGTTTCTGTCTGCACCCCAGAGCTGACCCTGTGCCACGGTTCTCCAGGCCCAAGTACCTCTCAGAGAGAGCTGGTCTTCAAGGAGTATTGACACAGAGGCCTGCAGGAGGGGCAAGCCACAGCCAGACAGAGTAAGACCAGCTAACATCAGAGTTAACAAGATGGCAAAAGGCAAGGGTAAGAACATAAGGAACAGAAACCAAGGCTACTTGACATCATCAGAACCCAGCTCTCCCACCACAGTAAGCCCTGGATACCCTAACACACCAGAAAAA
>CM052710.1:26266800-26340337 GCA_028551405.1 Uromys caudimaculatus
GAGAGATGTCTGTCTTCTCTCCAAGTCAAAGGAAGCAGCTAATGATATCTTAGAGTGAAGGCTCTCAGCTCTAGATTCCAAATTTAGGACATTTCTCCCTGGATTATTTTTTCTGGGTCTCAATTCTAGTTTTTTGAGTATATAGTCTTGGTGCATTAGATGATTTATTTTATTGTGGGAAAGACCCAGATGGAACCAGTTGGGTTTTTGGCTATGTTCATACTTATCATTAAGAAAGAACATGCTTGAACATGTGCACTGCTCTCCTGCCATATGCAGAACACGAAGGCTCAAATGATTCTACCTGGAAGAAGAGGTAAGCAGAAGTATATCACTGCTTTGCTCATGAAGTATCAGAAGCATGAGGCCAATGTCTGCTGGTCACAGCACTAGCTGATGACTATACATATTAAAGAATGACAGGACACTCGGGTCTAGGACACAGTGCTCCTTAGATGTCACTGGGAAGAGGTTGACCTATGATCAGTTATCTAAAAGAAAGTAAATCAGAGGTCTAAATGGGAAAGAGAAATGCAATAGAAAATTAGACAACTTCAAATACAATACAAAGATAATTCTGGCAGAAAAATCATATGAAAATCAACTCCAGGAATTAGCACCAAACAGCTTGCTACTCAATAAGCAATGTGTTCCCAGTGCTTGCAAGCAGCTTCTCAGCAGGGGACAGGGTGGAGTGCATTGTTTATGCATAACGGTTACCCCAGAAGGGATGGACCTGACTCCATTTATGGATTAAAAACTTGGATCCAAGGAGAAGAGGTAGCAGAATATACAGAGGCCAACAAAATTGGGTTTAAATCTTGGGTCCATACTGTAACTGTGTGAACGTAAAAAATGTCATTTTAAGTCTCAGAGTTTTACCTGGGATAAGGCTAAGGGTGGCACATACCTCCATCTAGCTTAGAACACCCGATACAGAGCTCTAAGTTATTGACTATCTCTTTAATTCACAGAGGGCTGAAGTATTGGCTGTAGTTCAATACCACATAGCCAGTAAGGTTCAGGCAAGATTTTATACTATTTATGTTTATTCTAAAACTCATGAGCTTATTTCCTGTCTATAAAATGTGATACATATTTATTATATGTCTGAAGGCAAAAGGTGAACCTTGTAATGTACTTGAACTCTGTCTGAGCCAAATTATCCTCATTATCTATCTCTGTCTATCTATCTATCTATCTATCTATCTATCTATCTATCTATCTATCTATCTATCTATCTACCTACCTACCTACCTATCTATGTCTATGCATACACATTTATGATATATAGTTATGACATCTATAAGTAATTTATTGCAGCTACAATAATAAAGAGATGGTATGTGGCAGATAAAAAGAGGAAGAGGGCTCCTGAGCTAAGCAGACATCTCTGTAAGTAAAGCACATGCAATAAAATTATGAGGACTTGAGTTTGGATCCCCAGCATTACAAGAGGATGGGTACAACAGAGTTTGCCTGTAATTCCAGTGTGGACAAGAGGGTGCCGGAATCAGTGAGCTTAAGGAGTCAGAGAACTTGTCTCAAAAAATCAGGTAGCAAAGTATAGACGATGCCTGAGGTGGACCTCTGACTTCCTTTGAACATGTACTCATGTAATGCAGATCAATATACATATGTACACACACACATACACATGCATACAGCATGCATGCACAACACACACACACACATACACACACACACACACAGAGACACACAGACACAGACACACACACACACACACACACAGACACACAGACACACACACACACACTGGAACAGAACAAAACAGAGACTTGGCTCTTTCCTATGTTTGCAAATTTGCAAAGTAGGTCTACGCTTGAGGATAGAAAGGGTGATGATTTCAGTTTAGAACAGATTGGTTCTTAGAACCCCATGGATTATGGACATGCAGAAGAGAGTACAAATGGGAACAGCAACAAAAAGGCGTCATCAGCAGAGAACTGACTTCATGAGACACAGGTCCAGATGGCTTGACTGTGAAAGTAAAACACCAGAATTACAGCCCCAAAATGTGTGGTTATGATTCCAGATACCTTAAAGCAAGCAGATTAACACTAAAGTGAAATCAGTGACAGGGCAGAACAGGACAGAGCTTGGGAAAGCAGACTGCAGTTTACAGTCGAAAAGGGGAGAAAATGATCGCCACACATACATGAGGACCTGAGCTCAGATCCTTGGCACCTATGAAAAAGCTAGCATTTGTCTGTAATTCCAGCACTGGGAGAGTGGAGACAGACAGTTTTTAAACTCACTGGCTGGGTAGCAAAGCAGAATTGATGAGTTCCAGGTCCAGTAAAAAGCTGTCTCAAAGATAAGGCAGAGATCTATTGAGAAAGAGACGTGATGTCAATCTCTGACGTCATCTCCATTCACACTTACGTGCCTTGTACACGTGCATGCATGCACACATGCAATGAATACATAGACACACTGACATGCAAGCACATATGTGCATTAAACCAACAGAAAGTGAAGGCGTTGGGTCTACTTTAGAAAGACCCACCCAGCTGCTTGGATTTGTCAGGAACTGGATTAATGTTCGGGGAAGGTTCTGATGGGAATAGAGCTAGACAGAAATGATTTTTCCCTTCCATGAATCAGGCAGCCGAATCCTGCCTTCCTGGAGAGGTTGGTTTCTTGTATAACACAGTCCCCTTTGCCTATCCTGAAGAACGATCCCCTCTCCCTCTCCTTCTTCTCTCCACCCCTCCCCTCCCCTTCCCTTGTCTTCAGAAGCTCATGGTCCTACATCAAGTCTATAGTCCACATGTCATGTAAATTTCTATTCTGTGCACCTTTACATGCATGTACTGATACTGATGAGCCACTGCCATAGCCCTCTTTTCTGATTTAATGGCCTCCACACACATTCATCATGCTGGCTGTGTCTCTATACCAGCATGCATGAAGGTTTCTCCTTCCTCCCTGGTAGATATTCTATGTCATGGTGCCCTGATGGTGTTCTAGTGTAGACCTGGCTCTTCTCTAGGGGAACTTCCCATACTCTCCTGTGGGTGAATAGCAGAATATACTGTACAAAGACTCATGGAAAATAAAATCAGGGAGTGGTTTGCTATATCCTGAAGAAAACTTGGGCAGTTATCAAAATCTCAGAAAAGCACAGGCAGAAGTTCCTCCTAAGGCAAATGACAGAGTCAGGGCAGTTTTTATTATTTTTGCTACTCTTTTCAACATCTTTTTTATATATAGACAAAATGCAAAACAAAAGTGAAACAACAAAACCAGACAAAATACCCACATTCTAAATTTAGGCAAGTTACTGTCCCACAGAGCAAGCTCTCCATGAGCAAGGATGCTGACCCAATCCACCGTGACCCTGTTTACTTTGCAGTTTTGCTTGGTCAGCATTTGATGAAGCCATACCAGGACCACAGGAGATGGGACATTTTCTTTTCCTTGTTCTTCTTTTCAGAAATATTTCCCACGTGCACCCAGATAGTTAATTGTACCAGCCTGAACAGGGTCACACATTTGCCTCTGATATAGCCCCTAATATGGGTATGAAATTACCACAGCTATCTGGACTATCTGAGTTTTATTTCCCAAATGCAATAAGGTCATGTTTTCTGAGAGTAAGTGGATAAAAGATGAGGTCTTCTATGGCTACATTTTACATATAGTGCTTTCACAAAAAAGAAAACTGGGCCAGGGAGGTAGTCAGTGGTAGAAGACTTGCCTTACATATGTGAGGTTTTAAGAGAGAGGGCAGAGGGCAGAGGGCAGAGGGCAGAGAACAGAGGAAAAGGGAAGAGAGAGAGGGAAAGAGAGAGGGAGAAGGAGAGGGAGAGGGAGAGGAAGGGAGGGAGGGAGGGAGGGAGGGAGAGAGAGAGAGAGAGAGAGAGAGAGAGAGAGAGAGAGAGAGAATGAGAATAGAGGATGTGATTACAATAGGAGCAGGTTCAAAATGATTTGGGGCTAAGAACTCTAACTTTGGCCATGGAACGTGTGGTGTAATTACAACAATCTGAAGACGTGAAGGTCAGACTGTTTTGTGCCACAGCTGCAGAAACATGGATGCAGCATCCCCCGTGTATCCATTAGACACACGGAAGTGGAGACCTTTTGTGATAGATCCCCTTGTGCTCAATTAGGAGGAGCAGAGCTCTCAATGGGTAGTCATTGCATGCTGCACTGGGCAGAGCCTTTAGGAGTCCTGGTCACCAGTTTTTCTTGTTGGAGATGGTCCTTGTAGAAGAAGAGATGACATTTGTTGTTGAACATTTTCATGGCTATGCATTTACACAGAGAAAGACATATATTATACATAAGATCATTTATTTTTCATGTATATTAAACCATTCCAGCTTTTAGTAAAAGTCATATCAATAAATCAGTAAGTTATTAAAGTGGAAATATTCAGTCCAGGAAAGTAACTATGTGTGGAGCCATCTAACCTAAAACTCTGTCTTCAGCTAGCTGCTCATTTTTTACAAATGAACATCTGAGAAGTACGCAGACCTTCCTCAGTGCTGTAGAAAATACAGTGGAGCTGCAAGGGAGTTGTTCTTAGAGTCTGAGCAAGGGGGACTGCTTACACATCAAGCTTACTGAACTGTTTAGAAATGCAGGGTTAGCTACAGGGATGACACCAGGGTTGCAACCATTGTGCTTGCACTGAAGTTGGAGCTGCTGGAAATTTGCGAATGAGAAGCCAGAGCTCATCCAGAAACCAAGGAATGTGAAGGGGCAAAAACAACTGCAAGAGGAGAGAGCACAGAGGTATTTGCACTTGCTCACCCATCTATTCTTTGGAGCTGTCCAGGAACTCCAGGTTTCAAGTGCATTGCAACTGGATAGACATGGATTAGGGTGGGTCTGTTCTTTAAAGGGGAGGAGCAGCTTACTATGGCGGGGCCTGTATCATGCTACAGAAAAATGTATCTAATTGATGTTCTGTTATCACATAGCCTTTGAATAGATCATCACATCTGCAACACAGGACAGCCTCTCATTTTGTCAAACTGCCTTCACACTGTTCCAAGACTCCATAGGACAGAATTTTTGCTTTAAGTTTTGTGCATGTGTATGTATGTGTGTGCATGCACACAAGTCCACATGGTGTGTGTATAGATATGTGTTTGGGTATATGTATAAGAAGGCCAGAGGAAGACATAGGGGACCCCCGCTGTTAGAATTACTACTGCCTTATTTCTTATTTTTTCACTGACCTAGTTAGAGTGGCAGCCAATCATCCTCCTGTCTCAACTCTTCTCAGTGCTGGGGTTATAGGCATTAGTGGGTATAGCATGGGTTCTGTGGATTCTGGAGATTGAGCTCACATCTTCTTGTACTGCAAGTGCTCTTAGCCACGGAGTCATCTCCCCAACCCTTCCACAAGACTCTTAAAGGGCAAACTTCTAATGTTTGATATAGGGCAGCTTAAACTGGAATCACCCAGGGCCCCTTTTCTTGCTAGCACATGAAAGGTTTCTGAGCATCAAGGTTCGATAGTCTCTCCTAGTTATCTGAAATGATAGGAACATATTCAGTGAAGAAGCTTAAGTTGCAAGAACCCGAGGAATTACTTCTCATCATAGTTATCACCTGTTCTCTACAATGATACATCTTCTTTCAAAGCAATTTTGCCTAGTGTTATTTTTCATATTTTTGCTTAAATGATGGAGAGAAATATTCTAATGATATATTTTTTTAATGAGGCGCTAAGGGATGGGGAGGTGCTTCTCTGGGTAAAGTGTCTGTTATGAATGCATTTCCCCAACACACACACGCAGCTGAGAGCGAACACGCACACAGACACACACACAGACACACACACACACACACACACACACGCACACACACACACACACGCAGCTGAGAGTGATGATGCATACAGCTAATTCTAGTGCTGGGAAGGCAGAGACTGGAACATCCCTGGGGCTCACTGGACAGGCACTCTAGCTGAATAAATGAACTCCCAGTTTTGAAAGAGACCCTCTATCAAATGATGTGGTGGGAAATAACTGAGAAAGTCACCTGATACTGGTTTCTAGACTCAAATCGCACCAATACACATGCATGAATCTATATCTGTATATACATACACACACACATTCATATACACAACCACACATACACAAGCATACTTACACACAAACATGCACATACACATGCACAAGAGAAATGGAGCTGCAGAAAGAGAAAAAAATCATGAGGCCTCTGTTATCTGGGTTTCCATGATTGGCGTTTGCACAGTTGAAAGGTTTTCAAGAGAACTAATTTCACAACAGCCAGAAAACAGTCTTCCCTGAATGGACTATTTATCAAACCAATCCCCTCTCAAAAATCAGCCAAACTTGCCACTAGGATCATAGTCAATGTCACTACTGGTCTCTCATCCATTCATAAAATGAAATCTTGCAAAATTCCCTGTAAACTGATTGCAAATGTAAATTTTTTTTTTTTCTCTAAAAAGTAGAAGATAGGAAAGTTTTATTTTAAGGTTACACTAAAGAACTAGTGAGATATAAGGCAGAATTATTGGTAAATGATGTGGTAGCAAAACTATTGCCAGATGTCACTTGAAGAAGAAAAATCACCATCTGGGAGTCACACAGACAACAATGTGGTACTGGGGGTTTCTAAAATATCTTCTGTATGACTGTGTTGAGAAAGCCCAGCTTAGAGCGAATGATAGAGTTGTGTGATTTTTAGAAAGGGGGGTTATAACTAGATCATTTCTTTGTTCTTCCCCCCCTTCATTTTTTATTTCTTTCTGACAGGGTCTCACTATGTATCTCTGGATCTCCCAGAACTCATTATATAGACCAAGTTGAACTTGAACTTGTGGTAATCCTCCTGTCTCTGTCTCCTAAGAACAATTACAGGTGTGTACTGCCATGTCTGCTACGATCACTCACTCTTTGCCCTGGATTAATAAATGGACTAATAAAATGAACAGACAGTTCCCAAAAGAGGAAGTAGAAACAGTCAATAAACATAGAAAGAACATATTCACTAGCCTGAACCATCAGGTAACACATTTGCATTCAGCATTGCTCTAGTCAGAATGGCTATCCCCAAGAAAACAGATGAACCACAGATGCTCAAGGAATGAATGGAAAGGAAACCCTTGCACACTGATAGCTAGAATGTAGGTTAATGGTGCCACTGTGGAAATCCTCCGAGGAAACACAGAACTGCCCTATGATTCAGCTATTCAATGTCTGAATTTTGTACCCGAAGGATTCTACATCAATCAATATACCACAGAGGTCCTTGGACAGGCATGTTTCCTGAAGTGCCACTCCCAATAGCTAAGGTATGGACCCAGCATGGGTGTTCATCAAAAGGTGAATGGATGAATTAATGCAATGTGCTGTAAATACACAACGAGTTTCAATCAGCCATGAAGAGGAATGAATGGGGTCAGATGCAGGAAAATGGGTACAACTGGAGATCACTATGCTAAGAAAAATAAATCACTCTCAGAAAGACAAGTATCACATCTTTTCTCATTTATGAATCTTAGACAGACAAAAGCACGTGCGCGCACACATACCACCACCACCACCACCACCACCACCACCACCACCACCACCACCACCACCACCACCACCATGAAAGCAGAAGTGATATTGTCTTGGAGAGGAAGGAGTTAGTGGGGGCCAGGGAGAGAGGAGGCTGTGGAAGGTTGGATATGATAACATCTGTGATATACTTGAAAGAGAATGTCTTCATGAAAACTATCACTATGCAAAGTGGATATGTACTACTATGTTTGCCAACCTTTAATTAAACTAATGACATAATTCTTCTCTCTCACTCTTCCTTCCTAATCCTCCTCTATCTCCCTTCGCAGGCACATATGTGGTGCATAGACATGTTTTGCCTGCATGCATGTCTATGTACCACATATATGCCTGATACCTTTGGAGGTCAGAAGAAAGGGTTGGGAAAGGTGCTGGGAATTGAACTCTGGCCTTCCTGAAGAGCACCGAATGCTCTTAATTACTGAACCATGATGTTGAGCTTCTTTCCCTCAAAAGTGTAAGAACATACACTGCTGAAGCCAGCCAGTTTGTAGTACTTTGATGAGGCCTAGGATACAGACACAGCATCACTTCAGAGACTACATTATAAGGCCACAGTATTTTTCTCCCATCTCTCTCAGACATCTTGTCCTAGGAAAAGGCTGTCATATCCTGTTATTAGGGTACTTAGTTTACAGAGAGATCCCATAGCTTGAATGTGGCCTTCTGATCCTTTTTAAGAATGACTGTGATTCCTCCAGTGAGGACATCCCATGTTACAGTCCCTTTAAGAAAAGATGTCACATAATGATAGCCTTGCTCATATACTGACCACTCTACTTGAGAAACTCTGAACCAGAATTACAATTAAGCTGCTTCCAAATTCCTGAACCATAGGGTCTGTGTGACGATAAATATTCATTGTCTAAGCCTCTGAACTCTGGCTTGACTTTCTACAGTAATACACTGAATGCAGTCTCCTTTGTTCCTCGGACCTAATTTTCCCAACTCCTGAGTTCTGGGAGATTCAACGACATTAAGACGCCCTGATAGATGAGCAGTGAATTCTTCTCCCAAGCCTCTGATAATTCTTTATAACTTCATTCCTACTCCTTATCTACCTCCTTTCTCTGACAGATTAAAAAGTGGGCTTCTTCCTTTCATGGGGCTCATGGTCATAAAGGCCCATTATTCTGAGATGTAAAGATTCTAAATAAAGAACGACTGCCACTCTCACACATGAAATTTACTGGTTTTATTACTCTGGATATTTCCAAAAGGATCTGAGGCTTCTCTGGTCCCACAGCAATGCTCAGGGAGGTGGGCCCCAGGCTTGGCGTTCTACCCAGAAGGCTTTGGAGGATGCTCAGGGGAGCATCTATGCGTGCATACGTTCCATGGCTTCCTGGTACCTCTGAAGCTACCTGCAATGGTTGCTCCCATAGCCAAATGCATGAGGACAGAAAGAAGGGTGAATATTACTGAGGGTGGAGCAGAGAAGATAAGACTCATGTTTACAGAGGCAGGCACTGGTTACTGCTTAATTAACACAGATGTATTAGGTGTCTTTTATATATTGCATACAGAATATGAGGTCCTAGGTGGGCAAGGAAGGATAATATAAGGGTCGAGCAATATCTCTTAGGGGATCCAGCAAGAAAATCACAAATTCCATATGATTAGAATACCACTGCAAATAAGTACAAAGTGAGAAGGGAACCCAGAGGGGATGCAAGAGCTTGCCAAAGATATACTTTTTTTTTTTTTTTAATTATAGAATCTGTTTGCCTTTCAGGCTTGGTCACTATTGAAACCTGCACAGGAACCATGTTCACTGTGATAGCTACATCTGTTCAGTGTTGGAAAAAGAAGGAGATCAAACATGGAAGGAGAATCAAACCCACTTGCATGGTGAACTCGGGAGCGCAGAGCCCTGCCCCTCGGCCGAGTGGGTAAGTGCTGATGGACATCTAAGCATAGGCATCCGGAGCTGGGACCACTGAAGATCAGACAAGGAACGAATCTTCCTTACTACGTGCTGGGTGCTGGCAGGTGTTTGTAAGGATTAGCTCATTCAATCCTCATTCCATCCTCAGCAAGTGGCTGGTATGATTGTCCCCATCTTAAGAATAAGATATTGAGGCAGAGTAGGATCTGAACTGGGCATTTTGGCTTCAGCTGATGTTCCTTTATATTTACCTCTCAATGGTACAGACCATCGATGCAGATATTTCACTCCTTGTGCAGAAGATTTTGCAGTTTTGATTTGAAAAAAAACAAAAAACCAAACCAAAACAAAAAAGCAAAACCAAAACAAACAAACAAACAAACAAACAAAAAAACAAAAACAAAAAAACCCCCAAAAAACCCAAAACCAAAAGCATACGGTAGCGTCACAAGCTCTGGGAGGAGATCACATGGATGTAGCACTGATCTGTGTATATGCTTGGTGGATGCATTTTAAAAAGGTAAACCATAGACGGCAGACTCATCTGGTTTTTGTTTGTTTTATCATATCCTAGTAAGGTTGAGAAGTCCATGACTGACCTGGATCAATGCATTGCTATGCATATTTTAAGTCTAAATACATTTTGGAATGCACTAAAGTAAGTGTGATCATTGTTGTGGGGTGGTTGGGAAAGTTAGTTGGGTGGAGAATGATACAGATTGTTATGTTCGATCATAAACCTGGGACTATTCTTTTAGACTTGGAACACCAGCTAGGGAATCATTGCAGCTTCTCATAGATCTGTTCTAAATGGAGATGGTTAAGGAAAATTGATTTTGTCATGTTAGCTGTTGTGTTGGTTTGTTTTATAGCAACTTGACATGAGTCATCTGGGGAAAGAGACCTCTCAGCTGAGAAAAGGCCTCTACAAGATTGGCCTATAGGCAAGTCTGTGGGGCATTTTCTTGAGTAAGAATTGATGTGGGTGGGTCTAGCTCATGAGGAGTAGTACCAGCCCTGGAACTCCCATTTTTCCTGAAATTCTCAGCAATCATCCTGCCTTTCAGGTGTACTCAACTTGTAACATGAGTACTGGGATTTGAACTCAGGTTCATGAGATTGTACAGCAGTTGCTCACAACCACTGGATCATTACTCTAGTTCCTCTCTTCCTTCCTTTACTTTTGTAAGAAGTTATTATCTTATGTGTATGGGTGTTTTGCCTGCAGGTATGTCTATGTGCCATGGAGACCTGAAAGGTGCTGGATCTCTTGGAATTAGAGATTCCAAGTTGCCATATGGGTGCTGGGAATTGAACCAGGGTCCTTTGGAAGAGCATCAGGTGTTCTTAACAGCTGAGCCATCTCTCCAGTCCTCAACCTTCTTTTCTTAATTCATCTCTCCATGTAACTTTGTAAGTAGATGGGATTCTTAACCTCTCCAAGAATAATACATCCAGTCAGCAAGGACTGCAATCTTCCCTCTCTCTAGAGGCAACTGGAGCAGCCTCCTTCCTAAGGGAAAGTAGCATCTCTCCCTTGCCACTGGTTTGAAGTTTCTCACTGTAGGAGTACAGCACCTTCTGATGGATTGGAGGTGGTAGATAGACTTGTAAATATTTAGAGATATGCATAGCACTCAAGTCTGCTGTTCTTATCATCACAGCATACCCTTAAGTACAATTTTAGTCTTTTCTCAACATCATGGAATAGAATGAATTTCAACACTTGGAATAGAATGATAATGCATTTTTTTTTTTTTTTTACCATTCCAAAATGCACTTTTTAAAATTTCACATTACAGAATCTCTGAAATTGGGATGTATCTTACCGTTGTTAGCACCTGAAAATTGCTGTTATCTTGGTGGCACAGGGACCAGAAACATAAAACCATGTTGCTTCTGATAATGGTTAGAATTTAGAATTCACTGGAATATAGTGTTTGTGTAGCATAGAGGGGTAAGTGCACAGGGCTGCTTCTGGCTGGAGGCAGCTGTCCTGTGACCTCCCACAGACACAGGTTCTGGGCAGCACCTGGTGGGGGCTGAGAAAAGCAATATCTAGGACACATCTGTAATCCATTTGTGGTACCCCAGGAAGGCAGTATTTCCTTCTGATATTTTAGCCATTCTATTTGTGAAGGTAGACTTCTGTGAGCTTTCCATGACTTTTCTTACACAAAGTACATCTCAGATTAGTCAGATACCCAAGAATTTTCAACTGTTAGTGTCGGCTTTACGGAGCAAGTGCTAAGGCAAGGCAAATGAGAGAAATCCATCTTGGATATAAAATTTAATCTGTGTCATGATTTCAGTGATGGAAATAAACAATGTTTTGATGCATTTTCTTTTTAAAACACGAGGTTATAATGCAAAACAGGAGTGAAAAATAAAAATTTTAAATAAACATGAGTTATGACTTTTCATCTTATTGTCATATGCTAATCTTTGGCTTTATCAGATCCTATTTTGATTATGTGAAATATTGCATTAAAATACTACCTTACTTGATTGCTAAGGTTTTTTTGGTATCAGTTTAAATTTTACTCATGAGGCTAGTGCTTGATTCCCATTTTCCTGTTTCTCTACTCTGCCGTTTTTTTTTTTTTTTTTTGACACTAGACTGATCATTCCTAACAGTACCCAAATTGCCCCGATATTGCTTAGCCTTTCTCCCATATATTCATATATCAAGCTCTGATTTATGGTTAGTACACTGCCAGGCACTGAAGATTCACAGATGACAAAGTACAGCACTGGACTTGGGGATCGCGGGCATGCAAATAAATGCATATAACATTTTCTTCAGGCATGTTGTAAATCTACCCATTATTGATTCATTCCAAAATGTTCAAGGGGTACCTTGTCTATGTCTGTCATAGACAACTGGAAATGCAGAGAGGAATTTGCTTCTCTTGATGCTAATATTTCCTTACAAAGCAAAGCCATTTATTTACAGTAACCTCACATGAAAGGTAACTCACATGAGAGGTAACATGAAATCCTTCTGTAACTCAAACATTACTGTGCCTAGCTCAAATGCAGTGCCCAGTGAGCACATAGGGCACATTCATTAAATAAATGTTTATTCAGTGGTTGTTCAAATGGATGACCTGCTAGAAGCAAGAAGACAGTGTTGCCTTTGGCTCACCCGAATCCTTTTGTGAGCCCTGGACATTGGTGGGTTTAACTGCTCAGTGCCCCCACCACTCATTAGCTGTGTGACCTTGGTCCAGTTCTTTAATCTCCCTGCAACAGCTTCCTTTAATAAGGTCAAACTTTCCTAATGTATAGACCTTATGCAAGACTGTAAATCTTCAAAGTGTGTCACAATTCTGGCTTATACGAGGCTAGGCATTTGGCAAATGCACATGTCTTTCTTTTCCATCTTACTTTGATGGAATTGCAGGTCAGGAAGTCTGAGTCAACTCCAGGTGAAGAAAACCACTTAGGAAAAGAGCCACGATATTTCACCGCTGTTTTCATGCCATGGGCTCTGACCACACAAAGAATGGGACCAGTTCACGTCTTTACATCAATATCCCATAAGCAACTAAGGTAGGGGATTTGAATATTTCAAGTCCATTTTTTTTTGTAACACACATAGAGATGGATTGGCTTCTCCAGGAAAGAGGCCAACCCAGGGTCTTTAGTGATAGCTTCTTGAAGAAATACATCAAGGACAAGAGGAGGACACATGCCACAAGCAAGGGGGAGTAAGGCTGCAACAGGGATGCAAATTGAGGCTGTATCATGAAAACACAAGGTAAGCCATAAAATGTCACTTCACATGCAATTTAAGAGAGATCTATGTGAAATAAACTTTAGAAAACTGTTCACATACATCAGCGTATTACAGGTGCCTAGCAAAGCATTTCTATGGAAATATATAGTACAGCATATGAATAAATCTGTCCTGAGTTTTATGGTTCCATATACAGAGTCATAATGTATATAAAATTGAGGAACATGGAGAACTAGTTCACTGCTTTAACCCATGTTGCCTAAATGGACTTGGAAGCATCCATTAAATTTATATAGCAGCAACAAATAGAGTTTACACATAAGGACGCAAACTGCAATGTCGGACTGGATTGCATTCCTTTTCATTGGGTAGCTGGTAAATGAGGAAGAGCTCAAGCTTCCTTGAACACCAAAACAAACTCTTGAAGTTTCTCCAGGCAGGTGCTACTTTCATGACCTCATGGTAGGGGCCATTGATACCTGCAGAGGCCAAGGCACACATGGAAGGAGTTTCATGAAAGCAAGAACCTCACACACCACTGTATTCTCAGCTCTTAGAACAATGCTGGTGAAAGAAAATACTCAAGAAATAACAGCTTAGCTAGTAGGTGGAGATGACAAACCCAGGATCTCTGAACTTTCCCATCCAATAGGGTTTTTTCAGTCACCGAATCCTAGTTGAAGAGGGAATGCCATCATTTCTGAGAGGAAGGATTATACAGGATGCCTAGGAAACTCCACAGCTTAAGGAGCAAGCTTTATTTTGTTCCCTGACTTCACTGGCAAATGTAATGCACTACTTTCCCCTTCTTTGTTCTCACATGGCAGTCTGTGAAGAACAAAGGACCTTGAACATCCATAGCCACCCTGAACAAAAAGAACAATGCTGTGATTATCAAATACCTGACTTCAAAATTTACCACAGAGCCATGACAACCAAGACAGCATGATACTGGCACAGAGACAATGAAGATCACTGGGTCCTAACCAAAGCCTCCCTGGAAGGCATGACACTGATGTGCATGGGACACCTGCCTTCTCAGGTTTGGGCCAGCACTCTTCACTACAGACAACAGTGGATTCAGCCCAGCTGCTCATTAGAGACGGACACGTGCAGAGAATCTGGTTTAACACCAAGAAGTAATATTGAGCTTAAAAAAAAAAAAAAAAACCCAGATCATATCATATGCTGGAAAATGGGTAGGCTGTTATTTTAAGCAAAATAAAGCCATCGCCAAAAGATGGGTATCACATGATTTCTCTCATATGTGGAGATTAGAAGGAAAAAGATGAGCGGATGTAAGGGAAGGATTATCTGGAAGGGGAAGAGAGGGGACTGGGGGAAGGCAGGAAAGAGGAGAGAGTGATGGAGAGTGGTTAGAGAGGTGGATAGTACACAGGCAAAGCATATGTAAGTGTGGAAATGTCACAGTAAGCACATTAATACATATAATTAACACACATGAATAATTTAACAGTAAAAACTATTGAAAATATCCTCTTAATTTTGCAATATCATTTTACCATTTTGGAGGTCAAGTTTTAAGATCGTATACAAAGTAATGCTATTATACTTCACTCTTACTAATTCCCCTGGTCCCTTACCTCTCCCTGACTCTTCCCTTTTCACATCTCTCCCTTCTCCTCACCCCTTCCTTGTTGATCTTCTTCCTCTTTACTTTACCTTACAAAAATCTATACAAAAGCAACTTACTTTAGGGCCAGTTCTCCAGATTAGGCTGGAACTTTCTGAAAACAGTATCTATCTATCTATCTATCTATCTATCTATCTATCTATCTATCTATCTATCTATCTATCTATTTATCTATCTATCTATCTATCAATCATCTATCTACAGATGTATGTGAGTATACCTGGGTATACATGTGTGTATGGAAATCTAATGTTGATGTTGGGTATCTTTGATAATCTTACACCTTACTTACTGCTGTAGCATCTCTCAGTGAATCAACTCGGCTTGACCTATGGCTCCCCTGTGTTTGCCTCATTAGTGCTAGGATTACATGTAGTCTCAATGCCTGCTTGACTTTTGTTTGGATTCTTGGAATCTAAACTCCTGTACTCACACTTTCATAACAAATGCTTCATCACTGAGCAATCTTCCTAGCTTAGGCTGGAAACTTCTAGAAGTCTAGGATTATGTCCACTTATCCAGCACCTTTTTCCCCACTACTGGGCAAATACTGGCTTCACCAATACATATTTATTGAACTAGTAAGAATTAGCTGTGAAAAAAGAAAGTCTTGAGTCTCTTTGCTGCCCTCATTCTTAGTTTCATCTCAAATCCGCTTAGTCTGAGAGATAGTAAAGAAAATCTTCCTTTCTGGCTGTCAGCCAGAAATCCACACACAATAAATACTCCTATTTAGAAATATTTTAAAAAATCTGCTATACTTCTTTGGGACATGCCATAATAAAAGAAACACAAAAGTAATGCCATCTATCCAGGACCCAGTAGAATGCAGCCCTAAACCATCTAGAGCCTGAGATAGAATCCAGGTCATATAGCTCCTGTTGTCACTTGTAATCCTCATTTGTCCATAGTTGTGAGGCTGCATCTACATGTGTGGATGGTCTAGGACCATGGTCCAGCCCTCTTCAGTCAGACCCATCTTCAGTGAGTTAGAGGAGAGGAGACAGAGACCCCCAGTGATCTTCACCCTACCACAGTGAGTGGACGTTATCAACTCTAACAGTCACTGAAATTTCAAGGTAAGAATAATGAATTTCCTGATCACAGATTTGGGAAGATTAAATATTTTGCTTAGAGTTACACAGCTAGGATTTAAGTCCAGTTCTGAACCAAACTGTAGAGTAAGTAGTTGTATTCTGGTATCATAAGGATCTAGATTAAATTCTAGATATGCCTCCCAGGAGCTATACTGCATTGAGAATCTACTTATCTCTAAGTCTCACCTTGTAAGAGTTATCACATGCAGAATGAGAACACCCTCCTTAGAGTAGCTATGAAGGTTCAGTGAAGTGAGGCAGCTGCTTCCTTCAGCACAATGTCACAAAGTAGGTGCTCAGTCAAGTTTACCTCTTTGTATTTTCCACATTTGATATTTCTGCACCATGCTACTTATATTATAGATATTACCTATCCCCTAATTCTTAGGAGAATAAAACTATATAAGAAAACCCAGAAACTGCTAGACAGAGAGCAGAGTGATGAAAACTGTGTTTATCTCTTCATGCTGGAAGTCTCGACACTGCAGGTTGCTTTGCTTACAGATAGGCAGGACTGGCCAATGGGGCATGATTCTGGATGCTGTCTCTGGACTGGTCAGTAGCCCTACTCTATACATGGGTATCTCTGACTGCCAGAGATGGCCATCTTACTGAACGTTTAAGTAGATGTGGCTTGTCTTCTCTGGAAGACCACTGCTCCCTAAGTCCAAGAGAGGAGGTTCTCTGTACTCATTTACTCTTGGTATCTATGCTTCCCTGCTTGGGTGACTTGATGTATAAACCTGTTTTCTGACTCAGTCCCTGTACTGCCCTTGCACAGATTTAAGATCTCCAGCTTCTGGTCTCCTGCACTTGACTAAGGTGAGATGTTCTTTCTTTCATCAGATTCTGAATGAATGTCCAGTTGACCAGTTCTCTAGTTTTCTCATAAGGAGGTAACTCTGGTCTGTCTGTGATCTACAATGAGAACCTGAGGCCCAGGCAAATGAATCTACCTAAGAAGTGGAGGCAGTAGCTTCACTCTTCCTGGGCATTGCAAATTTCCCAGGAGGTCTTCTTCTCACTCATGAGATATAGAATTATCCCAGCCATCAAGAAGTGATAGCACAGTTGTGCCTGGGGAATGTTCTTCCAGGGAAGAGTGAAATGCATTCTGCATGGGAACCAGATCAAAAAACTCTCGCACTTATTAATAGTGTCAATGCATATTTTAGTCCTGTGAAAGGCTTCTGTTTTGCCTGGGAAGTTTAGATAAGTAGGGATAGCCAAGGTGTCATTTCCTAATATCTTCAGACTCTGAGGAAGGCAAGCTCTGCTCAAACCATCTTCCTGGGCTTTTGAGGGTCAGGGGCTCCTGAGACTGTGGTCCTTTCCCTGCTCCTTCATAAGGAGGCCTATGATATAGGTATTACAGATACTTCTGGGCAAATGGTTTATGATTTGGTAGAGGAATCTAGAGTCTATTCAAGAAGCTGAAGTGGATTTAAAGTGGAGGGGATTCAGCAAACTAGAGATCAACATAATCACTAATTGCCCTCAAATTTGGTCAGGATTCTAAGTGTTCTCTTCACAAATATCTTATGATAGTTTTAGAGGAGGAAATGGAGGCATAGAGAGGTCCAGAAACCGGCTAAGTGTCATTCTCGTCTATGTTCATGTGAAGTCTGTCTTATTGCTCACGTGGATACAGGGGAAATTGAGAACAAACTTTGACAAGAGCAGAAGTGGAAAGAACATCAGCTTGGGGTTAAAATCACCCTGCACTCAAGTAAGAATATGACTGCATCCCCTGTCTTATGACGTTAGAAACACTGCTATCCCTTCATCCCCTCATCTATAAAATGAGGATACAGCCAGCTTGAGGACTTATTATGAAGAGGGGATAAATAATTAGCTCAATCAACAAAGCCCACAGAGTCTGACTCATAACCAGAATCCAATGGAAGGTGCTTTTTACTATTCCACTAGAAGCCACCTTGTACAATTTGAATTATCATAACATTTAAAAAAGATACAATGGAGAGATTATAAATATCATTTTTAAATGTTGAAGATAAAGCTATTCAATACCACAGACTGTAAGGTATGTCTGTTTCAATGACATTAAATCCAAAATATAGTGTATTCTACCTTCATACAAAAACCCTAAAGGCATCTGTGATCCCCTTCTACTAACCTGGCAAAGAAGACAAAGGGAATAAACAAGGACAGAGCTGGTGTCTGGATCACACAGGACCAAAGGACTACACACACAGAGGACTTGATCTGAACTATCCTGCTGCTGGGAGGTGAGATATGCAAGGGTAATTGAGTGCTGCTTGCTTTTTCATTTATAAAGCTACAGTGTTTAATAATGTTGAAATCTGGTACCATCTTGAAATAAAAAGAGGTGATGACAAAATGATTAATTCCTTAAGCAGATCCTTAAAATGACAAAAATCTGGACTCTGTGGGGAATCAGTAAAGGAGAAGCTGCCATGACTACAGGAAACAGCAGGATGAACTGAGCCTGAAGACTGTGTGGGTACCTCTTTCCTCCCTGATTGTCTGAGGACATGGGCTACCTGTGGAAGTAATTTCCTCATCCACCAGTGAGAGGATGGAGCAGGGGAGATGTAAGGTGTTTCTAGCTCAAAATAAGTAGGTGCCCAAGCCTTGGGCACATATACGAGGCTTAGGTTGCAGCAAGACTAGAAGTCTGTCCCATCCAGTGCTCCCAGAATTCTCAGCCCCTCACCTGAATGGCCTATTACCTGGCCTTTTTCTGCTAAAACTATCTACCTGCGGATGTTACAATATATTTTTCAAAAGTGTTTTCTTAGAGCATATCCAGCCTAACATTTTAGGAAGTTACATTTAATCCCTCAGACTAGCACCAGCACCAGCATACACTTTGCAACCCGATCTCCTATTTTGTTTTCTGATGTCAATTCTGATGATTTAAGGGTCTTTCATACAGAAATAGGTAAGGGAGACATTTCAGCAAAATGACAGTGACAACTCTCCAGCTTTCTGAATGCTTTGCCCAAGACTACAAGGAGTCTAGAAACAGTTAATATAAAAGGACAGATAGCTATAAAGTAAGTGGGTGCCAAGGAGCACAAAATAACACTATGATACAAAAATCATAAATCAACAACTATGAAATTGAGAACAGTGATCAGCAGTGTGAATGTTGAACTGGGTCCAAGCAACACCACCTGACTTGGCCCACAACGGGGAGAGAAACAAAGATAAATCTATCTATCACAACTCCTGTCCCCATTGGCCCCACCCATTCTTCCGGGGCAGAGGGAAAGATGCAAGACCTCTTTCCATTGCATGCTGAGGTCCAGGCACAATGGAAGGCTATGTCCAAGGAACTTGAAATTAGGGCTTGTTTAAAAAAAAACACCCCAACCTCCCCCAAACAAAACAAAACAACAAAAACCAAAAACAAACAAAAACCAAAACCAAAACAGAACAAAACAAAACAGACCCTAGGCCTAGGGAAGGTGGTATGGGTTTGGACAGGTGGATAAAATGGTCCAACATCTGGAGAAAGAAACTGATATTCTAAGTGTTTAGGCTAGCATAGGAAAAGTTCACAATTCAGGACAATAATTTAGAATGAATAGGGGCTGGACCATGGCCTGCATATGTGTATTATAGTAGACAGAGATAGAGTGAATGATACTGAGCATAGAGCAACACATTGGCTTTGTGGAGGGAAGACATATTTAGGTAAATAAAAGCTTAAAAGAATTATTATATTCTAAATTAGCTGAAGTCACTGATCTGTATCCGCAGTCCATGCTAATATGAGTTGCCACTGCCCAACTGCCTGCTGTCACCATGCTTTTTCCAGTTACGATATCATTCACCCTCATCACATCTCTCCTAAAAAGGTAATATCATCCCCACTTTAGAGTCGGATGCATCAAGGTTCCAAGGATTGATGGCACTGCGTCCGTCAAGCAGAATGAGGACTAAAGAAAAGACGGTAGGATTTAAAAAGCTGCTTTCTCTCATGTGTAGTTTAGACTGCAGTGCCCATTTTATCTACGAATAACATGGCCTTCATTTACACAGCAGTGTCATGGGTGTGGCTCACCCAGGCTTACTCCTAGGTGCTCAGCATCACAGTGAGCATGTCATATGGTAAGCCACACCCCCCAGACAATTCCTGACCAATCTTGCTGCCATGCCATGTATGGGCAGACACAGTTCTGTGTTTTGTTCTCCTTATTTTTAGTTGCGAGCTACTCTTCTATTTAGGGGAAGAGATATTCTGACATCTTATTCCCATAGCTGTCTTCATATGAAAGTGCTCAAAATAGGACATTCTGTCTTTACAGTCTTAACTGTATCAGCAGTGGTGGATGACACAAGCTCAAAATTCTGTTTTCATAATTTTATGACTTCTTGGACCATCTGCAGGAAAGCCTGCATAAGAACCATCTCTGTGATTCTGTGATAGTGTCTCCCCTTAGGAAATGCTCATTTTTAGTACAGTCAGGGTTGATATTAAAGGGGAAATTCTACTGTTTCTCTTTAGTCTCAATCACGCTACCTTTGGGAGAGGCTTGCCCTCTGAAATTCAAGGGAAGAAGAGCTGGGTAACGCTCATAACTGAGAACTGCAACTGTAACTATTCACACAGGAATTGGGAGGCAGAGGAGGAAGGAATCACTCATCTCTCTGAGTACCTTCATTAGGAATGCAAACCTTGTGCCTTGCTGGGTTCTGGGTGGGCCCCTGGAATGTTTCACCTGAAGTTTTCATTGAGGAAGATTAAAATCAAAGAAAACCATATGTTCCAGTTTCAGGAGCAAGAGTGAAGAGACATGGGTAACAAAAGAAGCAAAATGAGCAGAGGAGATTTTCATTCCACATTGAGAAGTCATGGGAAGAGTCACCCAGTGCTCTCTCTGTTTGGTTTCCTATAGACCAATCTCATGGTGAGAATGAGGAAAAGGTGACCATGCAGAGATGAGAAGTCCCCATGGCCTACCCACTCCAACAGTTCTCAGTGTTGCCCTGAACAGATTTCAAGCTACAAAACACTCAGCTGCCATATAATAGTCCCAGTTCTGGCTGCAAATGTTAGTCAATTCATTATGTATTCTCCAACAGGGTATATAAAAGTTGTTTACAAGGGCAAAGCCCAAGCCCGGAAAACTGGCTCTTAGAGTGCCTCTACCTTGACATATTTTAATTCTTTGAACCTGCAGCAACAATTACATTTTTATAACTGCTAGCAGAAGAAGTTATTAAAACACTTGGCTACAATGTGCCTTGGTCCCTGCCTCTGCTGGAATGCTGTAAATTGTTATGACTCTCACATTTGTGCAAACCCACTGAGAAAAACATCATTTTGAAAGCATTCCAGTGGCTAGTGAAAAGAGCTGATGGTAGATTTCGAATTTAGGCTGTATGATGGTAACGGACGGACGGACGGACGGATGGATGGATGGATGGGTGGATGGATGGATACAGGTCTCTGAGGCACAAGGATTGAGTCTGACTGCTGCTTCTAAATTCCTACTGGCGTAGCTAACAGCCTCTCAAAGTTTCATTATTCCTGTCTGCAAAATAGGAACATGAAATGAGTGCCCAATAAAAGTTAGTTATTATCATAATTGTTGAATTGACAGCGTTTTCTTTCCCACCTCAGGGAAGAGTTTTCGAATTTGAGGCAGAATGGAAATTTCATGATCATATCGGTATGAACAAATGATGTGGCTGTTTTCTTCAGAGTACTGGCACCAGATATTGGCCTGTTACCTTGTCCTTCTTCAGAGATGCATTCTATGATAAGATGTGCCCTTGCCTAGTCCATCTGTGAGAGTGTGAAGACAGGTTTGTAGTTGTTACATGGTGGGCTAGTACGAGGGTATCTCCTCAGCTGCTGTGTTGCCAGCCTTTTCCCCCTCATGCAGGAATCATAGCCTACAGAGGTTACCATGATTGTAGTCTAGGCTGGAACTGGAAATAAACTAAGAAGACCCAACCATGCAGCAAGACACATGATTCTGTATGCCACATGGACCTGGTCTCACATGGACCACAGAAAGGCTTTATGTGTTGGAGTCTAGGGGTCCAAGTCCAAGTCTTGTTAAGAGAGTCTCTGATTGCACCAGGTGAGGTTGTACATGTCTACCAACTCAGCACTCGGGAGGTTGAGGTAGGAGAATCAATTGGAGCTCAAAGTTAACCTAGGCTACATGGTAAATTACAGGATGGAGTGGGTTATAGTATGAGACCTATCTCAAACCACCACCACCACCACCACCACCACCACCACCACCACCACCACCACCACCACCACCACCAACAACAACAACAACAATTCCAAAATAAACAGTATCCACAGTTGATAAATTCTTTGACCCACCACATAAATCCTCTGAGCTCCAGTTTTCTCACATGGAAATGGAAATAACCTTATTATTTCTTGCCCACAACCTCTAGAGCACTCAAGATAATCCAAAGGTACCTTGTACAGTCAAAAGAGCATCTTAAATGTCACTCACTAATTTGGGGAGCAATCAGTATCTTATGATTTAGTTATTTCAAGGATTCTGAGGGTTGGGGAGAGCAAGATACAATGCTACATATAGAATCAGTGTGTTTTTTAATCAAAGACTAGAGCTGTGGTCTGACTACAGTGAGAAGTGTTCATACAGGACCATGCCAGGCTCCAGGGATGCGGGGAGTAAAGTGTGCTGGTAGAAATCAAGTTGATATTTTATTCTAATTTATTACAATTTAACTTCTTTACTGGTTTCTTTTTTCTTTATGAATGGATTCCATTTACTCCTGGCATCTTTTCCAATCACACTCTTGGAAACCCTTTCTCGGGTCTCTTAAGACCCTTCAGACTTAGCACTCATTAAGCATGAATTTTTAAATGGTAGATGCTTTTACAGGACCCAGCATTGCCCCCATGAAATAAGCCTTTCCTGTTAAGAAACATCGAATCCCAGAGAGGTTTGAACACAGATCTGCAGTTCCCTTTGCATCACCAGTCAGTCCTAAGGCTTCAATTGCAATATTCTCTTGTTTTCTTTTTCAGAAACATCCAGAAAAAAATGAGTAGCTGGAAGTCTCACTACAATGGGGACAGTAAGAGGATGTATGCTGAGGATGGAGGTGGTAGGTGTGCCATTATGGATCTGTACAGAAGATGGAACAGGAAAGAACTGGTGGAAGATGATTGACTGAGAAGCTGTTGGAAGATGATTGGCTGAAATGCTGGTGGAAGATGATTGGCTGGAGAACTGGGGAAGATGATTGGCTGGAGACCTGGTGGAAGATGATTGGCTGGAGACCTGGTGGAAGATGATTGGCTGGAGACCTGGTAGAAGATGATTGGCTGGTGGCTACAGTTACTTCTAGAGGTTGCTGGAGATTCACACTCCCCAGTTGAGCTGTCTTAATTCTCAATGACCCTGGGTTTGGAGGATCGGCAGTACGTTCTTCCCTCTTCCTAGACCTTCACCCATGCAACAAAGCGGGCTACTTAATGATGAATATATATATATATATATATATTCCAGTGAGATATACATACATATTTCAAAGATATATAACTACAGCATGGCAGCTATTGATTTCTCTCCCCCATTAAAATGCCTTTGGGTGCATTCACAATAGATGCTCTGACAGTAGCCATTTTGATAAAGTGAGGTTGGGGAAAAATGAGAAGATGAGCATGGGACTCAGGTTCTGCACTCAAAACTTGATTTTCTTCTTCCTACTCTCTCCTACTTGTGGGATATATTGAGAAGATCTCATGCTGTGCTGGTAAAGAAACAAAATTCTTTTGAATTTATATGTAGAATATCACTTATGCTACTTAGGGGGCTATTGTCTTTTGGCTTTAAATCCAGCTTTCTAAGTTTTTTATTTTCAAATCTTAGTTTATTTATTTATTTATTATTACTTTTATATTTTTACAGTCTAGCTATTGCCTCCCTCCAGGTCCCCCCTCCCACAGTTCCTCATCCCATTCCTCCTCCCCCTGTCTCCAAGAGGATGTTGCCCACTCCCCTGCCAGGCCTCCCCACCCCTGGGTCCTCAATTCTCTTCTATCACTAAGGCCAGAAAGGCAGTCCTCTGCTGTGTATATGTCAGGGGCTTCAGACCAGCTCGTGTATGCTGCCTGGTTGGTGGCTCAGTGTCTGAGAGCCCTCAGGTGTCTGGGTTAGTTGAGACTGCTGGTCTTCCTATGGGGTCACTCTACAATTCAACCACAGGGGTCCAGGGGTCCATGACAGGCCAAGACTCACGCACTTCTGCTTGGCCAGCTGAATCCTTGCCACACTTAGCCACTTGGAGACTTGCAATGATTCTCAATCTGTGGGTCACAACCCCCTAACAGGAGTCCCATATCAGACATCTGCATATCACATATTTCCATTATGATTCATAACAGTAGAAAAATTACAGTTATAAAGTAGCAATGAAATAGTTTTATGGTTGGAGGTTATCACAACATGGCAAACTGTATTAAACTGTATTAGGAAGATTGAGAACAATTGTCCTAGAGGGAAGGGTTGACAGGGTGGAGGATACCTTAGTCACTGTTGTGTTCCAGGCAATGTTATTGGCCTGGCCTTTTTACTTTGGCAGTGGCAGCATGCAGCTTGCTGCATTTCCAGCATGGCATAAACAGCTCATCATGATCCCTCAGAGATCAGACACATGGCAAAAACAAAGACTGCTCAGGGGTTTGTGTCCACTCAACAGAGAGATACCAGCTATGACCAAATAATATGCCTGTGGCAGCTGTTGGCATCTGGCTACCCTGGCCAAGTTTCTTGGGTTTAGTTTGTATCTCTTCTTTTTGTTCCGTCTGACCTAGAAGTGGTCCCCGTCCCTTGCCAGTATCACTCTGTGAGACCTTAATATTACTCACACCTTTCTAGATCCATTAAAACGCTTGGTGCAGCTACTGCCTCTTGAGCATCCCCAGACAGGCTGAATATATTTTTATATCTAATATGACTGGCATTGAGAAGCAATAGAATTTCTCTTTAATCAGAGGGCCAAAAGCTGAAAACACACAGGAATTGCCCATGCTCCTGTAAATAACTCCTGAGCTGTGCTCCAGCATGTAACCCTAAATTCCTTGGTATACACACACACACACACACACACACACACACACACACACACACACACACACAGAGAGAGAGAGAGAGAGAGAGAGAGAGAGAGAGAGAGTGTCACCCCCTCCTCACAACAGGAAATAGAAGGGGAACTGGATGGGAACTAGGGGAGAGTTGGGGAGTGGGGAAGGGACGGGACAGGGGTAGAATATGGTCACAATAAATACATACTTGTAACTGTCATAATGAAACCCATTATTATGTATTATTAGTATATGGTAGTAAAAACTTTCAAAAATTTCAACTAAGGAATGATGAGAGTGGGAGAAATAGGGAAGAGCCTCTAAATTTGTTACTCAATACCAAGTGGTTAGCCCTGAAAACATGTACAGACAAGTAAGAAACAGACTGGACAAGTTTTATGTATGTGTGTATGTATGTATGTGTGTATGTATGTATGTGTGTCTGTCTGTCTGTCTGTATGTAAGTAAGTAAGTATGTATGTATGTATGTATGTATGTATGTGTGTTATATAATACATGTAATTATATTATACGTTATTAATATTATATATAATAATATATTTACAGACATTAAATTAAAAGAGAGAAAAGAGGCCATGGATTTGAGAAGGGGCAAGGTTGGGGACACATGGAGAGGCTGGAGGAAGGAGAGGGAGAAATGATGTCATTTTATTTAAAATTTTTTAAAAAAAATTTAAAAAACTGTTTGTATCATCCATATGCAGTCATATACCGAGAGTAATCCAATAAAATACTCATAAGATTATGACTGGTCAAAGCATGCATATAATTGTGTATATAATACTATTACCAGCAAGAAAGTGATTGTGCTATTTCCTGCAGAGTGGTTACAAAAAGGGGCATCTCAGTTTACGTGGAGGTATAAAAGCAAAAGTGGAAACTGTCTCCCTTTTCCTGATTTTCACAAAAATAGAAGGGAAAGAGGGAAAGAAAGGCCATTCCTTTTAGCCAAAGAGGAAGGAATGAAGGAAGAGAGGGGCTGAGGCACCTTCAGTTTCCCTTTTGGAACTAGGCAGTAGATGAAGAATAACAGATTTGCGAGGACTAATAGGGGACCAAGTAATTTATGCTCAACATAAACATGAATTTTATAAAGATAAAAATATTCAGAGGATTTATTACCTGGGAAGGCAGTAAATTTTCCATCAAATAAAATGATTAACCAGAGGCAGGGGCTGCTAGTTTTAGAGGAGATGGGTTTGCAGTATGGGCAAGAATTACTTTTAAACTTCCTTCCACACTCAGACTACCTAATTTTCTTCATTTTTTTTTCTGCTTTTGGTTCATATTTCTAAATTCACAGGTTAAAACCACAAAGGTGAAAATAAGCAGATGTGTGTGAGAGAAACAGAGACACAAAAACATACACTACACAAAGAGAGAGGGGAGGGAAGGAAGAGGGAGAAAGGAAGGGATCTCCCTCCCTCCCTCTCTCTCTCTCTCTCTCTCTGTAAGGTTGGAAAGATCCTAGCAAAAACAAAAACAACACCTGTGAAAAATTCTCTCCCATTCTCTGCTATTACATTTTAAACCTGCTGAGTTGGGAGAAAAAGAGAAATGGGTCATGATCACAGATGTGTGGTTTTTCTTTGCTTAAGTGAGATGATTTGGGTCAAGTTTCTACACACCAGCTTTACATACTATTGTTTCAAAGGCAACTCTCAACAACGAAAAGAAAAGAGCATAATAAAAAATTCATGGGGAAAAAAAAAAAGCTGCAATCAATATAGAATAAGCCTTTGAAAATTAGCCAATTAATCTGGCTTTGCTTTGTTTCTTTCATATTGAGGGACTTAATTTACATAAAAGAAGTTTAATGTGAACAATGAATGCATACACAGAAAATAAGAGTTGAATAAAAGATCATTTATGTATATGACTAGATACTGCAAAGGTTCAGAGAGAAAGGTGAGTCACCAAAGGCTACATCTGAAAAAAATTCCAGATTCATGACTTTCTTAAAATGAGCCATGATGGAATCCACAGGGCTGGAAAGGGTTCAACACAGATCACCCAGACAGTATTGCCATTTGTATACAATAGGCATGCTCTAGCTATGATTAATTTCTATCTTAATTCTCTTAGTGATGGAGCCAGGATCAATGAAAATAAAACATACAGAGATACATTTTTAATTCTCTGAAGCCCTGATCTCTATGAAGGAGCTGTCACCTGTGTAGAGAGGCTGTTTATTGCCTACAGTAAGCACTAGAAAGGCTATCTTATTGGGGAGATTGAATCTACAACAGCTGAGAAGGAGGTCCCTTCTTGCTCTGAGACTCTTTAGGAATGCTTGTGTATCCAGTGCAGTAAGCAAGACCACACTGCATAAGAGTTTACTTCACTCTTCCAGAACCTTCATAATGCTGAGTCTGGGAGGAGGAGGAGGAGGAGGAGGAGGAGGAGGAAGAAGAGGAGAAAAAGGAGAAGGGAGAAGAGGAGGAAGAGGAGGAAGAGAAAGAGGAGGAGGAGGAAGAGGATGAAGAAGAGGAGAAAGAGGAGAAGGAAGAAGAGGAGGAAGAGGAAAAGGAGGAATAGGAGGAAGAGGAGGAGGAGGAGAAGGAGGAGGAATAGGAGGAGGAGGAGGAGGAGGAGGAGGAGGAGGAGGAGGAGGAGGAGGAGGAGGAGGAGGAAAGGGCAAGAAAACACAGCAGAACTAGCTCCCTTAGATGACCGTTAATCTCAGGTTGAAGGTCCTACTCTGATAATCATGTCTCGCACATGTTTTTCCAGAATGGTCCATCTCCAAATACTCTGAATTTAGGACTGAGGGTATCAGTACGTGCATTGGGCAGAGAAGGAACCACAAACATTCAGGCATCACATAAAGAAAAATGTGTTACAAAGGGGCAGGAACCTATAATTGGGTGGTGTTCTCCAAAGTGCACCACCTTTCTAAGCCTCAGATACTTAACTGGAAACCATAGAAGCCTCAGTTCTGTCAGTGAAATGACCTGAGTTGTTTATAGTGAGCACATTGCACAAAACAAGCAGCTAGAGGGCTTTAGCTATGACAACGGCTACTAATATCATCAGCACAGGAGGCAAGGGCTAATCATGGAATTGCTCACTATGCTGCCCTCTCTGTCCCCATTACTTTGTCTTTGTCTCACTTTGTGTGTCTTCAGCTGAAGTTTTATTTTGCCCAGGTCACTTCTGATGCGCCCTGATTGTGATGGGCTTATCTGAAGCAGGCTTTGCTCCCTTGCTTTGCCTTCTGATCCTCTGACCCTTTTTTAGCTGTTTCTAAAGAGAAGCACTTCCTTAGGTTCTGATCAACTACTGTGAGATCAGAGTCCATTGTGAGCTTCCACCAGGGAAGTGAAAACAGCCTATAGACAAGAAGACTTCCCGAAAGCATGGTCTTCCTGCTCACTGTCGCTCGGTTTGCCATCTCTCCACATTTCATAAAAGTTCTTTATGCCATGAAATCCCTGAACTAGAGATTTGTAGTGGATAATCTCCTCTAGGACAGCTTTGAACAACCCCCCTTTCTATCTGCCAATCTTTGCTTCCCAGGACTTAGTTGTAACAGAATGTTGAGCAATACAAACACCAGACGCAGGTGGCACAATGAGGCAGATGGCACCTGCTTTACTCTTCATGACACATCTGTGTGCAAACTGCTCTCTCACTGCACCGAGACTGGGGCTTTTCAGATCTATTTCTAGACTAAGATATGTGAGGAACTCATGAGAGTTAAGCCAAATTTCAGAGTAAAAGACATCATTCTATCAAGACATCTACTCTGACAGCGAGTCACCTGAGTTTGGGGATTCTCTTCTTTTTCTTTTTAATCACCAGGTTGCAAATTTAGCTTCCATGCTGATTGGAGAATTCACTAGAATGGTGTGAGAAAGAACTGTATATGTGATTAGAAAACAAATTTGGCCATTCATCACCACCAAACATGCAACTTCCCCTTTGCACATAGTCCTGGCAATTGGAAAAGCTTACCCAAGTTTCAGTGTCGAGAGTTTTTACAGGGGTTCTATTCATTCTGCCAGATTGTTCAAATAATTGGCCAGGCAATCAGGCAATCAGCCTCCAATCTCTGTTCCTCATGACTGGACTGAGATCAGATAGCTCAAAGCATTAACTCTTTAATGACACAATTGGTCTTCCTGGTGTGGTCAGCTCCCGCAGCTGAGTCATCTGGCTAGTGTATCTGGGGATAATCTAGAGTTACCTCATAGCAAAACCCCATCATGGTTTGGATCATGAATGCACCTATTATTAAGGATTTAAACAATTCTGTGCCATTATTCTAGGGTTATGGATAGTTGAAGAATGGTCTTGTGGAAAGAAGTTATGTCACTGTGGAATGCTCGGCATGAGTGGCAACTGTACTGCTATGGCTTAGAAAATTAATGATTACTGGCTACTAGGTAGGAGCAGGCACCAGAGGCCAGCCAAATATTTTCTTACATGGAGACAGTGATTGTGTACCTTGATTGATTTGTAAGTACTTAAAACTTGGTATGCTGTCAGCAAAGTTCTTTTTTTTTTTTTTTTTTTTTTTTTAAAAAGACCATTGTCTTAACCCCAGGGAAGAAATAGTTAGCCAACTACTGTATTCCTCATTGCCCCTTTCCTGGTTAGATTTATTTGTGGCATTGCAGCCCTCAAAATCTTTGGTCTTCCTCCTTCTATAGAGCTTTTTTTCTTTTTAAACTTTTGTTGAGCTCCTTCTATTATCACCGTTCCTTTGTATTGCAGGAGAGACTATGAGTTCCAACACAGTGCTGCGCCATTGCCTTCACACATTTTCAGCTGGGATTCTGCAGCTCCGGATGCTGAGGAAGTGAAACAGAAAACATTGTGCAAGAAAATCCAATTCCTCCCTGAGTAGCAGAGGCGCCTCGATGCATGAGAATATTCCAATCCCGGTGCTCATTCCTCTCCACATGATATTAATGTCACTTCAGGTGCCACTCCATTACTTATTATTAGTCAAATCAATAAGCAACCCGAAGGCTGGAAACTTACTGCCTGTCAAACTGAAGCACGGAGGTGGGACTGTTAGCTCAAGCTGATATTGCAAGTGTCAAAGGGCATACTGGCTCTCCAGAGAGGTTTGGCAAGTGAAGTTTGCTTCACCAATCACTGAGTGCCTAGTCCTTGTGTCAGATGACATTCTGGGTGGGACTGGAGAGACCGCCATGAGAAGGCATAGTTTACTCCCTGGGACCAAGCATCTGGGAGATGGCAGAGATGAGTAGAAGTAGAATAGATTTTTTTCTATTAGGTCATTACTAACCAAATGGTACCAGGATCTGTAGGTCTGTTTCTGAAGTATAACTGGAATGGTCAGCATCAGGACCATGCCTCATGTTCCTAAGTGTAATTTTAGGACTCCTTCACTAACATCTAACAAACTATGTAAGTTATATATTTGTTGATTTGCTCTCCCTTCCCACTAGAATGTAAGCAAGGAACTTTTGTGTGGTTTGATTCATAGACATATCTCTATGGCTTTGATCTAGGTTTGAATGTAGTAGATATTCACTAGAAATGTTAATGAATAAATGAATGAATCTACTAACTAGCACCCTTTCCTCAACCAACTGTCTAAGACTTCTGACTGTTAGTGAAAATATAAAGTTGTGTTTTTGGTAAGATGACCCCTCTAGAGTGGGTTGGATACAGTCCCTAACCTGACAGGCTATGGAAGAACATCTGTTCATAAGGAAGGTGAAGAGAGTTCTTGTTACAAAGCCAGTGAGGAAAACAAGACAAAATGCTAGGGAGATGTTAAGACATCAGTTCAATTCTTAAGACCCATGTGAAAGGGGGCAAAGGGTGTGCATGGTGGTGTCCAGTGCTTGGAAGCAGAGTCAAGTACGTCCCTGGGGCTTGCTGGCCAGCTTTCCTAACCTAATCAGTGAGCCTGAGATTCCAGGAAGAGACCTTTTAAAAACAAAGGAGTGTGGTTCTTGAAGGATGGCGTTCAAGGTTGAGCTCTGGTCTCCATAGACCACATGTATGTGCACATCTGCATACACAGGAAAAAGACCACACACACACACACACACACACACACACACACACACACACACACACACACAAATAAAACAAGACACTTCATATTTTATTATTTCACCAGTGACACTCATTAAGGGAAGGCCACCAGTATCCTCCGTCTGTCACCATTATCTGTGAATGAGATATACTCTTAGAATAGGTCAGATTCACACCTAGAAGCAATTCACACCCTGTTCTCCTAGGACAAAACCTGGAGTCCTGGCTTGTGAGCCCAAGCTGCAAACAACACAAAAAGCATCTTTCCAGAGGGAAATGTAATTGAGAAATACCAATCCCACCTAATTATTTCTAACGTATTCTGAAGATGTCTCAAAATGAATTTCGCATAAAATGTACATTGAAACAGCATGATTGACTGTTTCTACATTATTCAGTCTTTAAAAATAAATAAGCCTGAGTTTCCCTTAAACATTCTATTATAGGATTTAAGTAAAACAAGTGTAACACAGAGAGAGAGAGAGAGAGAGAGAGAGAGAGAGAGAGAGAGAGAGAGAGAGAGAGAGAGGGAGAGAAATATACTTTGCTTTGGCTTTTTGTTTATCTGGAAGCCATTCATCTTATCTGTTACCCCCCCCCTCACTTTTTTTTTGGTAAACATTAATCTGCACAGATGGTGAACCATGGTAATCTCTGCTACCAGCTGCAGAGAAGAATTTTTAATGAAATGGGAATTTAAAGGTTTTTACTGAAAGCACTAGTCTCTTCGACTCTCTAATAATGTTCAAATTATTTCTACTGCCATGGGTTATAAATATGTGATTGTGGGGTTGCTTCTAGAAGAAACTGACCTACTGTCAAAGGAGCACAATGTCCTCAGTCTGCTCTGTCCTGCCCTGTGTAAGTGTCTAATGTGCCTAGAAGGCACTTGATGTCTAAAATGACTAGACTGAGCTCTTAAACCAACCTTATGCTAAAGTACAACCTTGTTCCATGTCAATCTGATTGTTGTAGCTATCTCTCCTGATCCTCTGGCTTTCATTTAAATAAACTTCTAAGAGTTGTGATACTGCTTTAGCTGATTCTCCACTCAAAACTTAGTTTCTTGTGGTTTTCTCCTATCCCAGTGCTACTTAGACATGTTATTTTGACAAGTCTGGCTTTTACTTAAGATGTCTCTTTACACAGGACACCTATCTGCTGGCTAGTCTTGTGTCAACTTGACATACAAACTAGAGTTGTCTGAAAGAAGGAAGATTTAATTGAGAAAAATACCTCCATAAGATCTGGCTGTAAGTAATTTTTTTTATTAGTGATAGATGGGAGAGAGTCCAACCCATTTCGATGGTTTCATCCTTGGGCTGGTGGTCCTGGGTTCTATATGAAAACAGGTAAAGCAAGCCACGGGAGGCAAGTCGGTAAGCAGCGCCACTCCATGGCTTCTGCATCAATCCCTGTGTCCAGGATCCTGCCCTCTTCGAGTTCCTATTCCAACTTCCTTCCTCTGGTGATGAACATCAATGTGGAAGTATAAGATGAATAAATCCCATCCCCCCAACTTCCTTTTTGGTCATGGTCTTTTGTTGCAGCAATAGAAATCCTAATTAAGTCAACCTATGAGTAACTCTGTTGGGCTTGCTCAGTGTCCACACAATCTCCCACCTATCACAATTTTTATCCGAGAGGGCTGGTGTTGAATATTCATGATCATTTTAAAATAAAAAACAAATTTACCTTGAAGTTCTAAGGTTTTTATAATGGTTTCATAAAAAGTCTCTCTCTCTCTCTCTCTCTCTCTCTCTCTCTCACACACACACACACACACACAAAAAAAACAACACTGTTTAATCTAAATTATGTCCCTCACATTAAATGAAGACAAATTTACAAATATATATGTATGTCTAGAGATAATAAAATTCAGTGAAGTAAGATGATTTTGCTGCCTTATAATGGTTGTAAAATGCAAGTTACAAAGAGGAGGAAACTCAAAGGGAATCCAATTTTAGAAAGGGCCATTGTTTTTTGCTTAAGAGTAGACACAAAAACAATCTTAAGGTAGAGAGGTTCATTGCTATTAAAGTTAATTATGAGAACTTTAGTCTTGAACATTGAATAATCATGAGTGTTTTATCACATGCACAACAACAAATATTTTACAATGCATACAAGGGATCTTGAAGGCATAAGTGAGAACTCACTGGGGTGGAAAGAAGACATCGATCACCTTTAAGTATAAAGAGGATGCTATAACACTCTTCAGCTTGACTGAATCCATGGACATGGGCAGTATTGAACCTCAAATATACGATATGTCTCTTAGCACAAATTTAATGGCTTCTCTGTCCTAATGAAGTACTTGCTACAACTCTAACTCTAACTTCTTCTGACTTTAGTTGGAGGTGTGCAACAAAATTAATGTGCAATTCCTTTCCTTCTTCAAAATCCCAAGAGTAGCCACGCTAGCAACTTGGGTGGGTCAAAGAGAAGTCCTAAACTTCCTCTTTTAACTGAAAAGGACAAAGTTTAATAAGGGAATAGAGGTAGTTTCTTCTTGATATTGATAGGATTTATAGTAAGAACATACCTTCTTGTCAGGGAATTGTGGGGAGAGTTATTTTAACATAAGTGTCAACGTAGATGCAACAGTCTGATAACTAAGATAGCGACTAACAAGCAGGTAACATGTAGGGAATAGACTGGACAAAAGGGTACTTTACATCCTGGGCGTGGGAGGAGCTAAATGATGGTATCTTTGTAACGTTACAAAGAAGAGCATACAAATGAAAACTGATAAATCATTTGTTCCTCAGATTTTCAATTTAATATTTACCATGGGTAACGAAAGCCACAGTAAATGGTCCACATGCAAGAAGGGGTCATCACCGTTACTTAAAAGTTGTAAGGTTTGGGATCTGGCCTTGATTCTCTCATGAACTTGTTTTGTGATCCAGATTGAGTTGCTAGGCTTCTTCAGACTTTAGTTTCCCTATGTATAAAGTTACTCATGTGTTCTTTAGGCCTGGTTACTATGAGACATATTTAGGGCCAATGCAAACCTCACCAGGAAGTTTAAAATGGGAGCATCCCTTCTAGATCTTTGGTAGTATTTCATATGATGTTTATTTATTAGGCAGGGTTTCAGGACCACGGACAGAGCTATCGGCCAGCCTGAGCTAGAAGGGGAGAGTAGCTTATTGGAAAAGAAAAAGGATATCTGCCAACTCTTGGGAGAAGACTGGCTTCAAGTATCCTAAATGAAGCTGCTCATTACATTGTGTTCCCACAGCACTCTAGCACTCCACAGATGTATTGATCAGAACTCAGCATGTTAATATCCCTGGCAATATCATGGGCTTCTTGAGGAAGGGACTCTTGAGAGCTTACTGGGGCTCTGCTCTCTTGAGTCATGAGTAGGTACAGTTATGTTTACCAGTATCCTGGTGATTATGCCATGCCCAGGTGTTGTGGAGGACTTAAAGGCAGATCTTATTAGTAGACTTAGTAAGTACCTCTACTTACTACTACTGCGACTAGACAGACAATGAAATGATGCTAACTGTGTGTATGTGCTGAATGAACAGAAAGTTTCAGGTCCTGTAACCCATTTTCAACACTGACCTCTGTGAAACAAGCTCTACAGGCATCAGAAAGATTTAAATAGACTATCACTAATACAACAACATTTAAAAATGAACAGTGTCTTAGTCCTTCCTGTTACTGTTACAAAACACTTTGGCCAAAATAAATTTAGTAGAAGAACGTTTTATCTTACACCTCTAGGTCACGGTCCATAATTAAGGGAAGACAGGGAAGAAAGGAACCTATGTTAAAAACCCAAAGGAAAGAACTACAGAGGAACACCACTTACTGGTTTTCTGTCTGGATTATGCTCAGCTAGCTTTCTTATATAATTCAACACTGCCTGTCCAGGAGTGTAAACTTCCATAGTGGAATTTGCTCTCCTGTGTCAAATTAGTAGTCAAGATAATGGCCAGAGGCATGTCCATGGGCCAATATGAGAGAAACAATTCTTCAGTTAAGGTTCTTCTTCCCAAGTAACTCTAGGCTGTGTCAAAATCCAAAATAAAGACTAACTATGATACTCATCTAAGGCCAGATGTCCTAGGTCCAGATGTCCTAGGTCCAGATGTCCTAGGGTGACAACATTATAGAAAGAATGAACATTCACACCAATGTTCTAAAAAGCATTTCCTGTTCCATGGTGCAATATAATTACATGAGTCAATGAAATGTAGGGCACCAAAAAGGAGGAAGACAGAAACCTTGGAATTTAAGTCTGTATTCACCAAGATGGGGGAGGGAAGAAGAAGGTACGAGTTATTAAACTCAAGCCACAGACTTTCTTGCCAATTTGTGTGTGTGTGTATGTGTGTGTGTACACATGTGTGGGAGGCTAGAGAGATATTGTGTCTCTTCCTCTATTCTTTTTGCCTTATTGCCTTGAGACAGTTTTTCTAGCTGTACCTGGAGCTAACTCTTTTTTGCTTAGCTAGTAGCTGGTAAGCCCCAATAATCCTGTCTCCCTCTCCCTCGCTACCATCACTTTTACAGGTGTGTGAGGCAACACCTGGCTTCTTATGTAGATGCTGAGGATCCAAATTCAGGCCCCATGCTTCTTTAGCAAGTGCTATTATTCACGGTGCCATCTTTACAATCCCATAGATCATTATTTAATTAGTCTTATTAAGCGCAATCTATTGTTGCACATTTTTTTTTGATTCAGGAATGTGACTTATAATCATAACACTCTGTCTTACCCTTTCCATATAAGGAAGTTAAAAGCCAGAAAAAGAAGAAGTCAATGGTGCGGAGCCAACAATGTAAAATTGATGCTAACTGACTATACTTACATAGTTAGCAGCCCCTCCTTGGAAAATGCCCTGTTGATCCAGGAATTGCCAATAGCTTTTTTTGGATCATGGCTTTATAGGGCACGGTATGCTATTTTGCCCATCATGAAAGAGCTGGCAGTTCACAAATTACCTGAGGGCAGGATCACACTCTAAAGTGACTTGAGCGAATGATTTGTGTGGGTTAATGTGCACCTCCTATGGCCACGCTGTCATCAAAACACTGGGTTGAATCAAATAAGTCCATCAAGGTACTATAAAATATGCATGCAAAGAGGATGGATGTGATATTGTTGAGAATAATAAAACAGTCCATAAAAGCTACAAAATAAATCAGCTGTTCTTTCAGGCATGGCATACCAAACACCACATACATCCATATATATTATATATGCTGTAAGCAGACATATATTATATATGAGCACTTATTGACATGCTCGGGGAAACACAAAGTGATTAAGGTGTTTGTGCTATAGAAGGACTTGCTACTGAGGAAGTATTGGCAACATAAGACTGGAACGAAGCTATGGTCTCTGATCAATGGCCTTGCCAAGGGCACCTCTCTGGAGAATGCTTCTTGTGGAGAACATGTGTATTCTTAGAAAAGATGAATTATCCATAGCTAACACAGAGCAGATTATTCTTATTCTATGACTCTGGCAGGTAGCTCCAAGGTGCTTTAAAGGGATTTTGTGTTTTCTTCCATACTGTATTTTTGGCTTCAGGTCATGGGAAAAATATATCCCCAGACTTCAGCTTACATAGTCAAGGTGTTAGGAGGTAGAAATTCCTTCCCTTTGTTCCCTCACTCTTTCCATCCATCTATCTCTGTCATTTCTTTCTTTTCCTTTGCTCTAACCTTCTCCACCCTTTATGTTTTTTCATTTTTGGAATACACACTAAAATGCCAATTGCTCCTCTGTACAATTATAAACAATGCCAGTGACACTTATGAACAGCTTGTGACAGACCAGTTGCTATGTGTCCATGGAAGAGTCACGGACATTAACGAACTACCATCTCAGCCCTCAAAGACTCACCATCGACCGTCAGCAAATCCTGTGTAGGCAAAAAGGAGGGACAGTACCAAGAAAAATGAAATACATGCCCTGAAAAAGAATATCATCTAAGAAAAAAATGACTAATTCCTACTGTAGAGATTTTGGAAAAGTGTCCCATCCAAGATTGAATTTGAAAACTAGATGAAAGAACAGGGATTTTAATAGCATAGAAGAAGAAAATGATCTCCTCTAAACCAGGGGGCAGCAGACTGAGAGAAGAGACGAGAAAGGAAACAATTCTACTCAGTCTTTTGCATTGGAGACAGGGCCTAGGTGTACACATCAGATTGGACTTGAAATTTCAATCCTTTTTCTTCTGCCGTCTTAGTGCTGAAATTATAGTCATGTACTCATGGTAGCTTCCTTCACCATGTGTTGCTCTTCCAAGCATCAAGGCAAGTCTGGGAAGAATGGAAAGGCTCCTTATTCCTGATGGCAAAAGGAGTAGAGGCTATTCTGCTGAATGACCGGGAGACTTTATTCCCTTGTATCATGTGTCCACCCATTGGGGAGCTCACCTGTGAAAGATATAATCTTTCCTTTCTTCATGGTTAACTTAGGTGAAAAAATAAACAAGCAAACAAACAAACACTATCTCAAACTGATTCCCTGAGGCGTTATCAAGCCAATTTTGTCAGACCTTGCCAACTGTATCGTTTTCTTTTTCTTTCAGAGATCTATTTTTTTCTCCTACTGCCTTCTTTCTCTCAAGAAATTTCTAGCGTTTAGACTTCTCAATATGTGGACAGTATTCAAACTTCCTCATGATTGTATTTTAGGCAAACAAGGACCATGAAGTGTTCCCCTGGAACTGGGTCATTCTGTTTTGCAACAGCCAGTTGATAAATTTTCAGAAATTCTGTAAGCTAGTTGAGTTGATATACTATTGGTAGCTATAAAATGGCCATGATGGGGGATTTATAGCACAGAAACAGGCCGAAGTAATCAAGGTCCTCATTTCCATAGAGTTGATTGTTAGATTTTTATAAACATTACACAGGGCATTTAGGTCTTGAGTGTCTACAAATATTCCAAATTAGTTACTCAAGAAGATACAAGTAGCTTTGAGAGGGTTATCAGCTCACCCCATAGGTGCAGGATATCAAGATCTCAGAAAATGTGACAGAGAGTGACAATGATGCTGATCAAGCATCCCCCATCAAGAGTATTGTGTGCTGTCAGTGAAAGAGGAGAGAGTAGTACCTATGGTGGTTTGAGTGAGGCTGGCCCCCATGGGCTCATAGATTTGAATGCTTGGTTATCAGGGAGTGGTGCAATTTGAAAGGATTAGGAGCTTTGCCTTTGTTGGAGGAAGTGTGTCAATGGGATGGGCTTCGAGGTTTCAAAAAGCCCATTCCAAGTCCAGAGCCCCTCTCTTCCTCCTGCCTACAGATCTGGATGTAGACATCTCAGCTGCTTCTCTAGCATCGTGACTGCATGTCTGCCACCATGCTTCTTGCCATGTTGATAATGAATCAAGCCTCTGAAAATATAAGCAAGTCCCCAATTAAATGCTTTTTTTTTTTTTTTAAAAAGAGTTGCTGTAGTCATAGTGTCTCATCATAGCACTAGATTACCAACTAAAACAACACCCGAGATTGTGATTCTAATTATTATTGACTATGTTAATGCAGTTCATTTTTCTATAAAACCTAACCAGCAAAGTGAAAATTGTAGCCCTTACACAATAGAATTACAGGGAAGATTAAATAAGGTCATGTTGAAGACACTTGCAATAACGCACATAGAATAAAGTACTCGTTAACTGATGACTTTGAACACAATGCAACTTGAAATGCCAGTACTGTCCTCTACCGGGTACGACTCTCCTAAAGTTGTTACCCTTCCCTGAGATTCAGTACAAAAAAATTAGAATTCCCTGAGCTAGCTCACAGAGTGGAGGACACTCTGTTGCTGGCGCTCCCTAACCATTCTACCCTCTAAGTTTCTCTGTACTGCACCCGGGAAGATAAAGTTGATGCTTCTCAGACACCTTGCACCCAGTTGTCCTGAGTGACTCAAGTTCTATCAACAACAGGCCTCAGTCTGGGAAGGTAAAAGAAAGAAGCCAAACTTTTCCTTTCACCGCTCTTTTGTTTGTTGGAGACTGTTGAGACACTGGGCTTTTCTTCAGCAAACTTGCCTGTCAGGGGCAGTGGGAGGCACCTGTGCCGGCTATGGTGAGCCTTTTAGTAGGAGACACTTCCATGCTGTCTACAACTTTTTTCTAGAAGTCAGACTTGGTGATTCAGATGTGATTCCTCTTCTAGACCTGTTAATCATATAAAAAGCATTCACACACACACACACACACACACACACATGCACACACATGCTCACGCATGCACATACGTGCGTGTACACACATATTCCTAAATTTAGCCTGTTTAGTCCATATAATGCTACCTGTAAGTATGTTTTCATGGCTGATTGTTTGTCAGTGGACAACCAGTTGCTTAGTGAAAGAAGTGTCAGTGAACTTGAAGGAGAATGGGAGGCGTATAGGTGAGAGTCTGAATGTAGGAAAGCAAAAAGAGAAATGTCATTAAATTATAGTCTAAAAAGTCATTGCTTAAAATGGCCAGGAATAAACTGATGCTCTTTACCCAGATCTTAATAGATAAACAGGGTTTTGGAAGAATTATAGAGACACATAGGATAATGCACCCAAAATACCTAGCTTGACATGTAACAGGTTTTTAACAAACACAAGTTCTCTTTTCTTCCTAACTCATCTAGCCTTTCTCTACGAAAAAAGAAAGACACAAATCACAATGATTTATAATCAGCATGAATTGTTTTGCATTTCTGTATAAAATTGGCAACATATATTCTGCCCCTGAAATAAAAACAATCCAGCCTGATATCCTAAGTCAATTTTATACATGGAAATACTCAATGGAAGCCAGAGAATATGACTAACCTGTGGCCATTGTATATACAATTATGTGGTAGTTGGTAGCTACTAAATTTTGGAGTAATATTATCCTTCCTAGAAACTGGTAGAGTGAGCTGTGTCAGAGGACTGAGTTCTGTGGTCATCAGGGTCTTCATCTGAAGAATGGGCAAGTACCTACTAGCTGGGTTTTTCTCTATAGAAATCTTTGTCTCATTGTCCAAACATTTTCTTTGATTATTCCATAAGAATGAAGGATAATTTGGGTAAAGCTATACTTCAGCTAGGATTTTGATACAACATATGGGCCAAATAAATGTTTTTCAAATTTATTCACACAGTAACAAGCTCAGTGCTCTTCCCAAATGAGGGTCCAATAAATTAAAAATTTGTTTTGAAAATATTTAATTTTCCCTTCAAATACAATATGTGCTCATTATGGTAAATATAAAAGGATGTATCTAACAACAAAGTCCTATAAACTCCCAGTCTAAAAACAACTACTGCTAATATTATAAAAACAACTACTGATAATGTTTTAAATTGTTTTCTTTGTTTTAAAATGAAATGCAGAGTGTATACCTCTCTTGGTTCTTTTGTATTTTCCATCACAACATGAGAGTTGCTCCTTGATTTGATTTCCTTTTTTAAAAATCCAATTTCTACCAATAATACTTAAGTACCCACATAGTATTTTGTTAGATAGTAATTGGATTTCATTTGACATTTCTCTCTCTCTCTCTCTCTCTCTCTCTCTCTCTCTCTCTCTCTCTCTCCATCTCTCTCTCTCTGTATGTTTCTATGTGCATTTGATTATTGGCATATTCAGTAGCATTCAGTAGCTTTCAGTAAATAAATATTCTAAAATAAAGCAAATAAAAGCCTTATGTAGAAGTGTGAAGAATATAAAAAAAGGAAATAAATACACCCATACAACCCTGATGCATAAAGTGACGAGGAGAGAAAGCTAAGAGAAAGAACAGTGAGTGGAGAAACGGTGACTAAGAACTCTTGCTGTTCTTGTAGAGGACTAAGGTTTAATTCCCAGCATCCACGTGAGGCTTACAAGCATCTATTACTCCAGTTCCAGGGTGTACTATGCCCTTGTCTCAGCCCTGAGGGCACATGAGGCACAAATGCGTACACATAGGCACACATCCACACACATAAAATTAAAATAAATTAATCTTTTAAAAGAAGAACACAAAAGACCCAAGCACATTCAGATACTTAATTGTAGTTCAAATTAGTAGTGATGGGATTTATTCAATAAATTAAGTAACTGGAAAGAAAGATTTATTTATAATATAATAGACTAAAATTTTAAAGTAGGTTATAGGCATAAATCTAAAAAGTCTACGGTCATTAAATTAATAGTGTTTATAATTATATGCTACAGAAGACTTTCAAAGCAAGAAGAAAATCCAGAAACAACAATAACAAAACTTAAAAACATTTTACACTTTATAAATGGAAGTTTCCATGTACCAGAAATGTCACTATAAACATACTAAACTGTTGATGATGAAATAGAAAGAATTATAACACCTAAACCAAAAAATGATTGATATGTATAATGTATAACAAAGTCCTAAGAATGAAAAAGGTAGCCTGCCCTAACCACTCTCGAAATCAATCTGGAGATTCCTCAGAAAATTGGAAATAGTTCTACCTGAAGACCCAGCTATACCACTCCTGGGAATATACCCAAAAGATGCTTCTCCATACCACAAGGACTCGTCCTATGTTCACAGTAGCCTTATTTGTAATAGCCAGAAGCTGAAAACAAGCCAGATGTCCCTCGACCAAAGAATAGATACAGAAAATATGGTTCATGAATTTTTCAAGAAATGGATGGAACTAGAAAATATCCTGAGTGAGGTAACCCAGACCCAAAAGAACATGTATGGTAAGTACTCACTGATAAGTAGATATTAGCCAAAATAGTACAGAATACCTAGGATATAACCCACAGAGTGTAGGAAGTTTAAAAATCAGGAAGGCTCAAGTAAGAATGCTTCAATCCCACTTAGAAGGGGGAAGAAAATAATCAGGGAAGGCAGAGGGGGAGAGGGACCTTGGTAGAAAAGGGAAGGGGGGAGGAAAAGAGGCACTGGATGAGGTATGGGGTGGGCAGGAGAGAAGCCCAGAGGGCCAGGAGAATGAATGGAAATATGCAGTCCTCTGGGGGTGGGGGGTGGGGAGACCCTCTAAAAAGTAGCAGAGACCTGGGAGGTGAGAGACTCCCAGGACTCAATGGGGTGACCTTAGCCAAAATGCCCAACAGTGGGAAGAGGGAACTCGAAGAGTCCACCTCCAGTAGATAGATAGGGCCTCAAGCAGAGGGGTGGGGTTACCAACCCACAGTCAAAATTTCTGACACAGAATTTTTCCTGTCTAAAAGAACTGCAGGGACAAAAATGGAGAAGAGACTGACGGAAAGATGGTTCAGTGACTGGTTTAACTTGGAATCCATCTCATGGAGGGGCACAAGGCCTGGCATTTTTATTGATGCTATGGTGTGCTCACAGAAAGGAGCATAGCATGGCCGTCCTCTGAGAGGCCCAACAAGCAGATGACTGAGACAGACCCAGATACTTACAGCCAATCATTGGACTGACCCAATCGGGGACCCCTATGGTTGAACTAGGGGAAGGCTCGAAGAAGCTGAAGAGGAGGGCGACCTCATAGAAGACCAGCAGCCCCAACTAACCAGGATCCCTGAGAGCTCCCAGACACTGAGCCACCAACCAGGCAGCCGACCAGAGCTTGTCTGAGGGCGCTGACACATATAAAGCTGAGGACTGCCTGATCTGGCCTCTGTGGGAGAAGATGCGCCTAATCCCCAAGAGAATTGAGGCCCCAGAGAGTGGGGAGGCCTGATGGGGGTGGGGAACATCCTCCTGGAGGTGTGAGGGAGGAATGGGATGAGGAACTGTGGGAGGGGGGGCCAGGGGAGGCAACGGCTGGATGGCAAATAAGAAAGGGACCCCATAGATCCATGCTCTACCAGTTATTTCTTGCTCAATTACTTTAGATGCACTATTGAATTTATCTTCAGTTTTCTCATCTATACACCACAGACATTACCTCTTGGTTTGCCCACTGAGCATCCAATGCAATTACTGTGTGTGTGTGTGTGTGTGTGTGTGTGTGTGTGTGTGTGGTGTGTGTGTGTGTGTGTGTGATTGCCTAGTATGACACTTCACATGGATTTCCTAAAATAAGATTTCTTTTTTTCCCCTCTTTTTTATCCTCAATAAGGCATACCTGAAAATAACATTGATTTAAAAGGGGAAAAGGGGAGTAATGATATTCAGAGTGAGGAAAGAAAAGGAAGAACATGAAGGATGGAGAGAGAAGGGAAGGGAGAGAGAGAGAGGAACAGAAGAAGAGAGAGAGAGGAGGAGTAGGAGCTGGAGAGAACAGAGGAGGAAGAAAAGAAAGAGAATGAAAAGGAAAGACAGTAAAAGAAAAATTAGCCGGTCCCATTTGCAGCTATAATAAGCAACCTGCAACACCAAAGTCTCAGTGCCCACTCCAATTAAGACCTCTAAAGGGTGCATGGTGCCACTGCAGATTGCTCTAAATAGCTAGACAGGGAGATAAGGACTATTTTCTGTAGCGCAGAATGACATACTATGAAAGTCAACACTGAAAAGCTCTTAAAGCACCCTAAATTGTTTTTCCTTCCTTCAAATGTCAAAATACCTATCTCAACAGATATTTTTAAATTGCATTTTTCTTTCAAGTTTTTCTTTCCCTAGTATCTCACTTAGGAGTAGAATGAAAGAAATAACTTGACTGGAAATGGCGCAATCTTTGGCAGGTTGGGAAGAGAGTTTAAATAAATTCTACTTTGACCAGCTTCTAGATCTTGGGAGATATTGATTATCGCTTGCCACTGAGATTCGTAGAAACTTGAAGAGAAAATAAACTTTTAGTATGTCCTACTATTCCCAGTGTCCTTTGCTTTGTAACAGATTGCTCCACAACATAGTGACCTAAAAAAGGGATGCATTATCCTTCAATTCTATAGACCATCGGTGTCAGTGGGAATACCTGGGGTCTTTCTTGTGGGTGTTGTCTGAAGGCTCTTTGGGCTGGATGTCAATAATGGCATACTCTCAAGACTGGCAATTACTTTTAGATCACTTGTTGGTGTAGTGGTTAAATCTGTGCTCTTCTTCTGACAAAAAGACTGGCACAATAAGCTTAAAAGAGGCCAAGCTTCTTATGGATCACAGTTGCAGCAATTTTAGCCCACAGTCAACTGGCTCAATGGTGTTTAAGTTTGTGGCAAGTCAGAAACATGGTGGTGGGCAGGCATGGCAGAAGAAAGCCCTTTCCTCCCAGCAGACACCACGCAGAGTGGATTTTTTTTTTTTTTTTTTTTTACCTATGAAGATCTTATTTCCACAGTCATTGGCTAGGGACCAAGTCTTCAACACATGAGCTTCTGGTGTCATTTTATACCCAAACCTAACAGCTGGAAACTCAGCTTTGCCTGTCAAACCCAGATACTTCCTCTCAGCCTCTTCAGAGATCTTTGACTTCTTGGACATGGTAGCTAGATTCTGAAAGAGAGAATGCCAAGTGTGGGCCCCTACAGATGCCCCAGGACACAGTGAACATCTAATCACATTATAACTCGGAAGTCAGTGTCTCTTTTCTCAGTGTCTGGCGATTATGTATGGATAATCAATAATTAAGTGCATGGCAGGGTAACTTCCAGACAGCGTGGTTCATTGGGGGACTACGTTTAATTAGAAAAATTTACTTTCTAACTAAGCTTACTCCCTCATAGGAGCTTTTTCACTTTTTCAAGAACAATAGTGGAGCACTTACGATTCAGCTGTACACTCCAAGTGTAAAGTTTCTTCTATATGGATTAAGACAAGGAAGGGTACTACCAAAGTATTAAAACATGTGACCAAGCATTATTTGCACACATGTCTATGGATGTCTAAAAAAGAGCTGAGGACACCAACTTGTACTATTACCCTTTCATTAAAAGTGAAGTTCTGAGACCTGGATAGGAAGAGGGCTATGTGGGGCTTGGGGTAGGGTATACATGCAGAAGAGGGTGCCGATGAAGTGTAGACCATAAACTAGAAGATGATTCTCTGAGGACTGTGACCTTTGAGACTCTCTGATTCTGGTCCCAGAGACTAAGCAATCCTGAGAAAGTGACCTTCGTAAGGACTGTCTTAGAAGATCAAGTTCTCCCGATTTCTTCATCTGAGTAAGAAGAATGGTACAAAGAAGGTCCTTTCTAGTGTTCCTTCCCTCCTGTCATCCCATCGGCATGTCATGGCTTAAGACACCTTCACAGAATGGGACATCTCAGTTCATTCATTTTGGCTTTAATTACACATAAGTCTCTTTTGGTGATTCGGTTCATTCCTGTGAGCAGCATGAGCAGGTGAGTAGCATCCCGCCTCTTCCATCATCTGAAGCTGAGGAAGGGGGCAGATCACAATGCCAGTAGATGTTGCTTTGAGTCCTGGGCTCTGAAATTTGTGAGTATATTTGTTACATTGTCTCAATCTTCCTGACCCTTTTCTACTTTTCTTGAAATATGAAACCTATAGTTTAATGGAAAAATAAGTGAGTTGAACTTTAAAATCTCATTCTAATTCTTCCTACCATGGCGGTGTTTTTGCTTTTGGATTTTATCCCTTTTCACCTCACATGAGTGACAAATTGGCTATGTTGTACTTGCAACTTTTAGTTACCACAAATCTCTTTGAGAAGTAGTCAGGGTATGAATAATATGCATAAATAAAAAATGACTGAGCAGTGTTTCAAAGTAAGGCATGCCTACATGAAAATGTGGACTCAAAATAGTTTGAAATGGACAGGTTTTGTGTGTGTGTGTGTAAATATATAATAACTATTAAAGAAAAAGAAAGCCATGAATATGTGAGGAAGAGCAAGGAGAATTTATAGAAGAGGTTAAAGGGGACAAAAATGAATGGGAGAATGATATAATTATGTTTTAATTTGAAAAGTAAAAATAATTAAAGCACTTACTGGGTGACTAGCATATGACAGACAATGTACTGGACTGTGTGGGGGAAGTTTCATGACTTCTCATTGTTTGCAAGCTTCTCCACTTCACTTAGAGGTGGTTGAATCTGAAGCTAGTTGGCAGGGAGGCCAGAAGCACAGACCAGTATGACTGTCTGCCCAGGAGAGAATTAAAACTTGCTCCTGCTCAGTGCACAGCAGACAGTTTGGAACTGGTTCTATGGATCGGGCTGGGTAAACAAGGGTATTTCTCCTCCTTTCCAGGGTTTTCATATTTTCCGAAGGTCACCAATAGCTTGGGGATGATGATCTAAAAAAGCTGCTATTGTTGACAAAGGTGTAAGAGACGGCAGGGACGAAGAAAAGAAACTGAAGAGTATTTTTGATGGTTAAAACAAAAAGAAAGATATCAGAACAGGTGAATATATTGTTTCCTATTCTTTATGCCAAGTGCACTGAAGACTTACCTGGGCAAGGCACTAAGTGGGATTAAGGCTCTGTGTGCATTAGAAGAGGGATGGTGCTGATGGTGACTACTAAGACTTATTGAACTCACAAAGGTAAAGATGAGATAGATAATTAAATGTAAGCAGACACTAGAAGTGCTGAGTGTTCTGGAAGATTAAAACATTAAGGAATGAGAAAAGGCACCAGTCAGGAAAGAAAGAGAACTTGATGAAGGGGAGGGTTCACTTCGCCCTTGCCAGGAACTAGAAGTAGCAACAGGACACAATTTGCATTAAATTTTGTGAACAAGATCATGAGAAAAGACTGGAAGGAAGGAACAGAACAGAATACAGACCATCTTTAGTATGACCTGACTCCTTTGCAGTTTCCTTGGAAGTGAACTGTCATTAGTAAGCACGTCTTCAGCTATAAACAGAAGAAACATGAAACAGAAAATAAGTCCATTGAGCAAAGAGCTTGTTTGTTCCATACTAGAAGACACCCAGGAAGCAAGTGGCCCAGACTTGGCAGAGTGATTAAAGGTACCATGAGAGACCACGGTCTTTCTGCTTGATCTGACTTACTGTCCCCCACGTCGGCATATCGTCATGCTTTTCATGTTGTGGGTGTGATGTCCCCTATTAGCCTCACACCTATGCTGCTGGCAACAGAGTGGTCAATCACTGATGGGTATTCTGGTAGCTCTCCTTTCTAGATTGTCTCTTAACATCTCAGTGGCCAGAAATGGCCATGCCACTCCTAGAGGTTGAGGAATGGAATAGTTCAAATCTCATGATTCTGTAGTAATGAACACTAACGGGAAAGAGAACCTTGATTTCCTGCTGGCTAGCCAGTTTACAGTATCCACTGGGAAGAACTGATGCTGTTTGAGGAGGAGAAAAATAGGATGAAGCCGTGTTTCTTGGCAATGAATTTGGCTGTACTGTGTAGCTTAACATAGAGAACACACACACACGAGAGAGAGAGAGAGAGAGAGAGAGAGAGAGAGAGAGAGAGAGAGAGAGAGAGAGAGAGGGCGCCAAGGTCTAGGTTGTGGAGTGATAGATATTGGCAAATGCTGGAATTGAGACTAGAGCCCAGGTCAGTGGCCCCTCAGCTCTTTCCATCCACGTCTCAAAGATGACTCTATAAACTTTTAACAGAAGTATCTCTTACATAGATTCAAGTATATAGGTACTAAATCAACAAAGCAAACCATTCAAGCTATTCCTTCTATTATCTCAGAAGGAATGAAAACATCTAACAAATAAAAAAGGAACATGAGTTCAGAGAAAGACATAGGTGCCATTAGAATTTCAGCAGTTGCTTAACTAATAGTGTGACTTTGATTTGTTACATAAATTTCCTAACCCTCATAACTTCTAGGAGAATAACAGTGGCGGAGGAATAAGAAATAGAATATTGTGGGTGTAGCCAACGCACAGCCATAGTTGCAATGACCTACCGTTTTCAAGTTCCTTCCCTATAGTCAAGTCAAGCCAAGGTGTAGAGGGAGTCTTTTATAAGCACCACCTGTCAATAAAAGAGCTGATGGCCAATGAGTGGAGGCAGGAAATAGGAGGTTGTACCCTGGCAGGAAGAGAGAGGATTCTGGGAAATAGTAAGAGACAAAAAAGAGATGCCAAGAGAGCAACAGGGATGAGAGGAGAGACGAGATGAGGAGACAGATATAAACCATCAGATAGGTTCTGAAGGGACAGAAACTGGCTGTGTAGATACTGGACCATACACTTTATAAATCTAAAGCTGAGATTACAGTAGAGGGTTCTTGGTCCAGATGTAGTAAGAACCCTTATGGGAATGTGGGCAGGGTTCTGAGTGAGGAGTCAAATACTGGCTTGTGGACTGTGCGAGAGGTATTCTGCAACCCAGACTTAAATCAAGTGTTAAGTGTTCATGTGGGTCGAGAATGATGAAATAGAAAGTGTGTGGCTTTCTGGTAGAGAAGTTAGAAATCAGGGTAGTCCAAATCCCCAGAAATGGAGTTTTTCAACTTTGGGATTCTCTAGCCAACTGCAGAATGAGATGAACTGTAAACAAATAATGGGTGTATACTTCTTGGAGTCAACCCAGAGTACAAAATTGAATCCAACAAACAACAGAAATGATGAAAAGTACAGAGGCTATCTGAAAACAGCATCACCAACAAACCAAATCTGTCCCTTAGCTTTCGGCACAGACATGTTCAGTAACAAATTAAATATCATATAAACACCACCTAGATTCTAACACTCAGAAATCCCGTATTTATGAGATTAAGAGATCAGCATTTGTGTCTATTGTCTGTGTAGTTTTATTTGCCTGTGTGTATATGTGTTACCATTCATCAAAGAACACACACAGCAGAAGAATGAGCAACAGAGAAAGGTATTTGGAGTTTTCGATATTTGGTTGTGCAGGACTACTGTGTCATATCTCAGGGCCACAAAGCACATGAAAATAAGGACAAAGTCATAACACTACCGGAACAGTATAGAGTACCTGTGTTTGTCGGGGCAGAATATTAAGAATTCTTAGAAGGTGAATGGTAACATACTAAGACTATTTGAAAGCTAAGTACTTCACCATGAAAACTAGTTTAAAGATGAGCCAAGAAAGTATATTTTCCTACCAAAAGTCTAGAGGAACCTCAGACAGGCGTAGGGAAAAGGGTGGGAGAGATGAACAAATGATTTCAAAGAAACCACTCTATTTACAAGGGTCCTGGAGCATCCTGTCTCCTGAGTCAAACTGAAAGAATGGCTCTCTGAGAATCCCCCAGCATGGGTTCTCAGCAGGAATTAAGATAAGAAAATATTCCATGTTACATTACCATGGAACTTCATCATAAGGACACTCCTGAAGAAAATACTTCCTACCACTTGTGCTTGGTGTATGAGGGGAGGCAAGGCTTCTATCACCAGCATCCATAGCCATTCTAGGACAAACTGGAAATCACCCATAATTTCTATATGAGGCGAGATTCTTACTATACACTGCAGAGAATAATTTTATATATTATGCTCTGACTCACAAAGGTGAGCATATAACCTATTCTCAAATAATATATATAGAGAAATAATCTAAAAATAATTCATAGGAAGAGAAAACAAGTTATTCTGCTAGGAAAAACCATTGGTGGTGAAAACAGAAACTGAACTTAAATAGAATTAGTGTGTTAGGTATGTGGTAGTATAACTAGAAATATGGGATGTCATTGTGGTCTGTACAAATATCGTTTAATCAAGGGTAACCTTCTGCAAGTTGAGTTCATTGTTTCTTACTGGGTTTCCCACGGGTCAAATTTTCCTCCTGTTAAGGAAAGTGTCTGTTTCACTGAAACAAATAAAAGAAAAAGAGGCCACGGATTTGAAAGACAGCAAGAGGAAGGTTTGGGGTGGGGAGGGCAGAGGGTTTGGGGAGGGAAAGGGAAATGATGTAATCATATTATAATCTCAGAAAAAGGTGCCTGTTAACAAAAGTACCTTCTTTCATTTACTAAAATCTCCTTCACTTCCATGGGTTGAAGAACTGCAAGCTACATGCTAAAATAAAAGTTCTATGAAAAATGGGGAAAACGTATGGGATAACGTTCTGAAGTCTTAGTTAAAAGTTTAAATGTTGAATCATAAATCTTGAAAATTAAAAACACCACAGCTATACAAAACACATGCACACCCACTGGAGATGAGAAATAATTCTCTCAGTTTTACACAACATTCTGCAGAGTAAAGAGCAAGGACCTTTTATAAGGGGCTCACTTCCTCATCTCCCCAAACTAAATATTTCCCTCATAGGATAAAAGGAACTTTGTGGGTTGGTGAAGAAGTTTGAGATGGAAGGATCTCCAATCCCAGGCATCCTTATACGTGCATGGGGGCCACAGGAGTATCCCTGTTGGAGATTATGCTGTTGGCTTTGAAGCCAAAGAATGCAGTCAGGAGACAAGCACAGGAGGCAGCTTCCACAATGTGGAGAAGCTACTGGAAAACTTTCTCCCCACGACACCCCAAAGGGTGCTACCCTTTTCATATCATAGCTTTAGCTCAATGCAACCTGTTTCAGATTCTGACCTTCAGAACTACACACTCCTTTGTATGGCTTCAAACCACTAGATTTGTGGTGATCTGTGATAGCAGCAACAATACAGTAATATTCTGGGGCTTGATTTCGCGGATGCAATATGCATATGCAAGAGCTCAGAAGGAAAGAAAGAAATGCAGATGGGAAGCCTCTGAGCTGGAAAGGGACTTGAGTGCATGTGCACACACACACACACACACACGTGCACACACACACATGCACAGATGCATGTGCATATACGGTCTATATAAAGGAATGATTCTCATTACAGCATGTTTTATTTGTGCTAAGTATTTACTCTTCCTATGGCCTGCTAAGACCTATGACTTCAATTGCTGCCACCGAACTTCTCATCTACAACATAGCCAGTAAGAAAAACGGAATAATATCTCTAAAAAGACAAGAAAAGACATTGAAGTTCTAATCCCATTCCTAAAGTGTAGGTCTTGGGTAATGACATTTTTAGGCACTGAAGAATGTAGAAAGTTTTTCACCTACATGACCAGTCTAAAAGAAAAACACTGCAAGATGGTAGAGGTTCCGACTGCATTTCCTTCAGCAAGATAAAACCCCAAACCAGAAGTATATTGCATACAAGCAAATTGAGCAAAGACATCAAAACCTAAAGTTAATGCTGAATAATTGTTGAAAATATGGCTATAAAATTTAGCGGGATGGCTAAGCAGGCAGTCATAAAACAAAAGCAGCACAAAGTAAAAACTTAACAGACCAGAACCAAAATTTAAGGTAGTTTTTAATCATGTTCAGGAGGGAGTAAGAAGGAAATGAGGCACCTAGCCTCACAGAGACTTAAGGTGCCAGGGTGGGGCAGATTCCCTGGAGGGCCCCACTCACTCAGAGGAGAAGGTGTGGGAGGAGAGAGGAAGAACTGTGGGAGGGGGTGACCAGGAGGGGAGCAGTGAGCAGGTTGTGAAGCCAATAAATAAAAAATAATAATTAAATCAAAAGAAAAAGAAAGAAAGAAATGAAGGGAAATTATAAAACACCCAGTGACACAATCCTCAGGTGGTTTCATTAGGGGTTTGGACATTCATTTTTATGGAGACAGGAAAATAGTTTTTGATTATAGTTTATGGATGTCCACTATAGAAAGTACATAACAAAGAAGAAGTCATTTAGATAAATCATGGAAAAACGAAATAGCAGTAAACAGGGAAGATATTATTATGAAGTATGTCAGATGGATTTTTTTTCTAGTTTAAAAAACATTTTCAATACAATTATTTATTTGCCTGTTTTGGGGGCACACGTCAGGTGTGCAGGTGGCAGTCAGAGGGTCACTGTGGGAGTCAGTTCTATCATTCCATCATGTGGGTCTCAGGAACTGAACTCAAGTTGTCAGACTTGGCAGCAAGCGCCTTTACCCAATGAGCCATCTTGCCGGCCCCATCAGTTGAATTTTTGATTTAAGAACTCTCGGTGTGGAAAGAGGCAAATAAACAAACAATACCATTCCATGGAAGGAGAAATACAGAAGATACAACCGCATAAAGAAGTTTCAAAGGAAGCTCTGGGCAGATCTTCATCAGGCCAGTGAGGAAACAAAACCCACCCAGGGGTTTAGGCAAAGTTCATTTCCGGACACCAAACATTTCTATACAAGTTAGAGCAAAACTCACAGTGATAAAGACATATGTGCTAAGAATATGTATGGTGCTGTGGATATTAATACTTTGGACAATATATAAAGAAAAGAAGCATAGTAGCAGAAGGATTTTGTTTTAAATATTATGCTGGGAGATTTTTAAAAAATCTTAAACAGATGCTAAAGAAAGAATATAAGGGATTTAAATAACAGTAGCCAGTAAATAGAGAGAAAAGGAGAGAACAAAGGAGGGGGAGCCAGAAAGAGGAGAGGAGGAACAGAGGCGCCAAAGGGACGTCAAATTTTATTGCATCCTTACTGAGAACATGTATATGCCTATGAGATATTTATGAGCAGGCATCATGGAGTTTGGTAGCAAAAACTTACAACTTTTACACAATGAAAGTCACAGACTGGTAAACAGTTGTAGTCTATTTAGTAAATATTAGTTACTGATCACACGCAGAGAGCATGCCAATTGCAGATAGAAAAATGAATAGGCACACATAGAAATGAGCGCAGGATATAAATGGACCATTCATCCAGGAAGAAAAGGCCAATCAGCAAGACCACAACTGCCCCACAGGGGATGGAGAAGGGCAAATCAAATCAAAATACGGCTTTTGTCTAATAGCCTGGAAAACAGCCTTTCAGTCTGCCAGTGACAAGTTTAGCTGGGTTGTGGAGAAATGAATATTTTTACATCTTCTTGGCTGGTATTTGATCTGGCTTAGATTTATGTAGGGAAAATGGGCAGTATTTATCAAGAACTTCAAAATCTATATCCATTCAACTATCAAAACTATATTAAGGAATTTGCCATGAAAGGATATTGAGAGTGTGGTGACTTCAAAAGAATAATTGAAAATGACTTCACTTCTGGGACACAGTGACTGGGTGAAGTACAGCTCAGTTACCCCACAGATCTCCATACAGAGTTGAAATAGTGCATTCGTTCTTTATGCTGAGAATTCTCACGTGCTGAGTGTGGGAGAGTTGGCACATGTACACACACACACACACACACACACACATTTCTACATATATCCTTGTATACACACAAACCTGTGTACATACACATATAACTGTACACACAAACCTGTATACACATCATATACACACACATATGCACATGCATGATATGTTTTTGTGTTTAGAGAAAAGTCTAAAAGCTGCAGAAGATTAAACTGTCAAGAACAACTACTAACTGGATCATCACTGTCACGTAACTATACCATGGTTGCCTTTAAGTCTAAACGTGTCACATTATTTTTGTACTATAGAAAAGGCTATTCAGGTAGATAGTTAATCAAATGGAAGGCAGATATAGATCTGGGTGCTGGGAAGACCCTGGCAGTAGAAAGGTTTACATCACTCAAAAAGTTTTGGCTAGCACTGAGCATCCTAGTACTCAAAGCCAGAAAGAAAACATTGCCAGGACAATGGCTATCTAAACCATATGAGCCGTATACAGCAGTGGCTTCATTCTCCACAGATAGCATTTCCCCCTTTGCTTTTTGGTGTAACCAAATGGGCTTCAGTGACTTCATACAAAGCACACACACAAGTAACCTTAATGACCCTCCCTCAAATGAGCCCCGGCATGGACTTTTAAAGCTCTGTTTTTAAGTTCACCTTTAAAGTCATCATCTATAACCGTAACCCTAAAGAGGAGCAAGTCATCCTTTTAAAATACACCCAAGAAACGTTCTTCAGCTAGAAGCGTCAGCAGTGAGACCATCGTTGAAAACAATAGCAGGCTGCTGAGAAGATCCAACAGTACTGACATGTGCTATGCAAGTTCTACACCTGGAACCCTGTAGAGGAGGAGGGAGGGAACCAGCTAAACAAGGTTGTCTTTGGACCTGTCCATATGTGGACACATGCCACATATATATCATGCACACAGACAGACAGGGATAATAATTAAAAGGAAAGCGATCACTATCAATCTGTACAAAAGAAAGGTGTGAAGAGCTAGGGGGAGGTATCTGAGATGAAGGAAAGATTTGCTTTTACAAAGTCCTTCCTCTGGCATTAAAATCAAAGTCAAGGCTGGAGCTGGATTGTGTGCAATGACAACATGGGATGAAGAAAATGTTTCTGGCCCATTTGTATGTACACACTAGGAAATCCGTGCAAGTTTTATGATAACAAGTAGCAGATATGCTTTTGAGCAGGCAAACGAAATGTAGCAATCTATTATTTATAATAGGATCAGGCTAATAAATCCCAACAAAGGACTTCTGCTGTCTTGTGATGTCCTGTTTGTAGGCAGTTGATGAGCAGGCGGTACACAGAAGGTATGCTTCATGCCTAAGTGGTATGGAGTGTTTACTCTGCCCTTTTCTTGGGGGTGGGGGTGGGATGTAATTATTACTGTCAACATCACATTTGTTCTTTTCGCCTTCCTAGTGCATGAATCAAATTTGCCACTTCATTAAGCACAAAATTATCTTTTCAATAGTGATTCAATAAGAACGTTGACTAAACCATGAACAACTCTCATCCAAAAAAGGAGACACTTTCGAACTCTTCCCCACCCCTGTCACCTTCCAGTTACCAAGAATGCTGTTCTTTGCTCACCCCACAGAGAGAGACGAAGCAGATGTCGTGAATACAGTATTTCCAAATTGAGGCAAATGAGAACATTCCAAATGTTTAGAATGTCAAACGCTCTCAGATGCTTACTCCATTCTTGAACTTTATTGGAACAGTTTACAGTTCTGTCGTATTTGCTAATCTAAAAAGCCCTTAAGCTATCCCTGAGGAGCAGACATTATAAAGGAGATCAAAAATGGGATTTGTGGTTGCTATCTAATATGAGCTTACACTTTCAGTAGCTAAAGGGCTTCATGTAACCAAATTGCAGGATTCTAAACAGAACAGTAATAATAGAACGGTGACAGTCATTTGGTAGTGATCACAGTCATGCTAAATACTAAAATGAATAGCTCTAGTTTGGATCTTGAATGTCTTCTGAAGGCCTATGTGTCACAGGCTTGTTTTCAGAGTGGCACCATGGGGAGGTAGTGGAATCTTTAAGACATAGGAACTAGTAGGTGGTTTCATGTGTCCTCAAAGAAGAGAGGAAGGTACTAGCCTTCCTTCCTGAAGTTTAAGTGGCTCTGGTCTATCACACAAGCTTCCAGTTGATCACCAACTGAGGTCTCCAAAACCGGGATGGAAAGAACTTCTTTTTCCCCTCTGTAAGATGATTACCTCAGGTAGTTGTCCCAGTGAAGGAAGGCCGACTCCATATTGCCTTTGGTGGGGCCTAATTATTGGGCAGATGTTTACTGATTGTTCAGGGTTGCTTGCGTTAATCCTCACAGGAGTATTACTTGATACAGGTGGTTAATCCAAGAGAATGCAACAGATAGAATAAAAGTGTTCCTCCAAATAGCTACGTTGATGTACTTGTGCCCAGTATGATGTAGCACCTTTGAGGGTTCATTAGGCCACACACTCACACACACGTACACTAATCTTTATGATTAATGTCCTTATGGGAGAAATCCTGGAGAGTTCATTGTCTTTTGCTAAGTGAGAACACAATGAAAACATGACAGTGTGTACACTAGAAGTTGGTTTAACCTGCTCTTGAGCTTACAACCTATGGGGTTATTGTCCATAAGATGCTCAGTTTATAGTACTGTTATAGCAATCCAAAATTATTAAGAGACGTGTGGAAACCCCAGTCCCCAGTGCTTTGGTATAGTACAGTTGATATTTAAACTGAGATTGGCTGTGTCCTTTTCATTCTTTCAAATGAGCAGAAAAAGCCACAGAGAATTGCCAAGTTCATAACCTTGGATAGAGAAGGGCTTGAATTATAGATATAAATGGAAGGTCACATTAAATTCATTTTCATATAATCGAGCCCAGATTTTTTTAAAAACATATTCTTCCTGAGAATGTGATGGACTCTTTACCCAGCTATATGAATCTTAACTGATTTTGAATCTGTTTCCTAATTATTAAAAAAAAAAAAGTGAAGCACAATGTGACTTTCTTTTTTAATTTTTAAAAAAAATTTTATTTTTTTTTTTACTTTTTCTATGTGAGTCTGGTCAAAACCAAGCTTTAAGAGTCTTACTTTATGTTTGAGAAAGAGTTCAAGTTTTCCAATGAATCTCTCTGACATACAGCAAGAATCTAAACCATAAGTTACTTTCTTTATCCAAGAAAAAGAAGACCACTAGGGAGAGTTCCTTCATTGTTTCAGCTGCTGGTATCTATAGCACTACTTTTTTCAGATAATTAAATCAAAGCCCCCATATTGGATGTTCCACAGAAAGAACTTATATCTATTCTAGGCTATGTCACAGTGTCTGGATATGCTGTATCGGGCTAAGCCATCCATGAAAACAAAACAAAACAAAAGAAATTACTAGGATCAAAGGCCAAATTAGTTCTAACCTATACACATCATATAAACTGTATCTGGCTAAGCCATCCATGAAAACAAAACAAAACAAAAGGAATCACTAGAATCTAAGGCCAATTAGTCTAACCTTTAAGCACCATATAAAGACATCAGTGTATACTTAGGTTCAGGTGGTATCTGTTTTTATTTATTTTTTGTTCTAATATAGATTAATTGATAGATCCAACATCCATCCATCCATCCATTCATCCATCCATCCATCCATCCATCCATCCATCCATCCATCCATCCATCCATCCTGAAATAACAGTATAGATATTGCTCATGAGTAGCAGCCCTTTCTGAGGAGGCCAAACTAAAGTCAGATAAGAGCACAGTTTGGAAAGCAGATTCTTATACCTTTTTGGCCTTAACTTTTTTCCACAACCTGATACCTTTCCTCATGCTCTCAGTACTCCTCAGAACCACACTAGAGACTTTACACTTAGTATCACTTTACATGCTACAGTGTAACCTCTTCCTTATCATAATGTTCTGGTGGGAAGATGCTACTTTTTGACATTTGAAGGAAGCAGACGAGGAAGAGAAGAAAGAATGGTTGATGATAGCTGCAAAGGTTAAGAATACTCAGGGGCTGGAGAGATGGCTCAGTAGTTAAGAGCACTGACTGCTCTTCCAAAGGTCCTGAGTTCAATTCCCAGCAACCACATGGTGGCTCACAACCATCTGTAATGAGATCTGATGCCCTCTTCTGGTGTGTTTGAAGAGAGCAACAGTGTACTCATATAGATAAAATAAATCTTAGAAAAACGTAATAAAAAAAGAATTATTAAAAATAATAAAGAATACTCACCGAGCTGCTTCTGAGCACATGGCTACAACTCTTCATTGTCCTGTGATGGAAGTGCTTTTGTTATCCTTATCTTAGACGTCAACATTTGAAGCCCGGGAAGGTTAAATGACTTACTCAAGGCCCCGTGCCTCAGGTAACAGAATGGAGTTTTAACCTGGGCCAATGTGTTTAGTCACTGGTATTCTGCCAGAATGGATTTATTGTCTGCTTTACCCTAGATTCCCAAGTCCCTCTGGTTGGACCATGATAATCCTGCAGGTAAGCAGGAGCCATCTTCATAGATTTCTGTTTGTACAATTAGACCTATTACAGAGTTGGCTCCTATTTAGTGTTGCCTCTGTTTGGTAGTGATTTCAAAAAGGCAAGGATGAACAGCCAGGGTAGATGCCCTAAGCTGCAAATACGAGTGGGAACAATGAGAAATAAGCATGGGGGACTGAGTAAGTTCTCAAAGGCTCCTCTACATCCAAACTACCTCACCCGTGAGCACTATGTGTGAGTCCTATCCAAGCCTACAGGGACTATGAATTACTGGTGTCATTGAACATGTTACATGTAACAATAACATTCCATTATTCTCAGAGGGCTTTAGATCATGACCTGGCAATAGTCAAATGTCAAATGAGCATTGTAGAGTAGCATTTTGAGGGAGGATTAAGCAACCCAGAACTTACCAGCAACATCCAAAATTCAGGAAGCTCTATGCATTCAACATAGTCTACCCAGTTACTAAGCCATGGTGATCTTAATAAGGATGATGAGGCCACTGATGACATCAGCAGCTAGCATTTAGGAATCATTAGTAATAGATTCGCTCTCTCACTTCACCCTCTGGCAATCTCATGGTGCTGGCTTCCATCATTAGTGGGAGACAATAGTATCAAGAGTTTATAATAAAACAAAGAAGTTGAAAGAGCAAGAAATAAAATGTTATTCTCTGCAAGAGATACTAAACTAAAGAACTGGAAAGAAGTCCTGCCTATTATCAGCAGGGCTTGCTTTTCAAAGGTCAGATTCTTTGCACCTTTTCCTTTCCCATGCTCTTGGTTTTCTTGTTTTATTTTTAATCAGTTACAATGTAAGAATACAGCAGAAGTTATGTCTAATAAACAAACCATGTAAAATTTCTCTTCTGGAGACCACTAACTAGGTGTTGTGTATGCTTAAATAGGCCTTCTGGGGCTCTAGGATATAGGCTATATTTGTTTTTCTTGAAATAAAAAAAAGTACTTCCCACTGATCTTTCTTGGAGGCACGATTTCAGAATTCACCAAAAGGGAAACATGATTACAGACATCTCAGAAACAGAAAGACACCTCCTATATGAATCACCGAGGTAAGGAAATAAGTCACTCCAGGGGTCTGAGGTGATTTATACTTTTCTTGGTAACATTATTTTCATCCTCCTTCCCCCCCACATACATTTGTTCCTCACAAGAGGCCTCAGAGGCCAGGACGCTAGGTTATGTCAATGCCTGTGATAGAAAATGAGAGATGATGAGTACAGTTACCTGTCAAGGCCACACAATGAGCTCATAAAAATCTAAGCATGGAACCAAATTTCGACTCAATGCAGTGATTTCCTTAATGACAATGGCTATCTCTGCGGAGTCATGATTACTCATGTCAGGGGAGACAAGCCTATCTGTCTACCAGATGGCTAAAATATTGTGGATGAAGGTCTTGTATAATGCCTGCTATAAATCCAGTGTCTTGCACCTCATAGCAGAATCAAAGGTGCATCAGCAGTGTTATCCTTTTGCGCTGCCTTTTATGAAGCCCAATAGATGGCACGTCAAATGCAATGAAAGTTAGGAATTCAGAGAGAGTTGGCTTCAGTTAGCTTATAGTGGGTTACCAGACAATTAATACTTATCATATATGATATGTTCGTGCATAAGTACAATACAATGTATAAACAATGCCAGAGAACAAGATGAAGTGGCAGGATCCCAGAAAAGGGCCATTCTGATCTTCATCATTGATTTACTCCACACAACCCAGTGTCTTTTCTGTCATGCATTGTGATGAGGTCTGGGGAATGCATGGTGAAAAGAAACCCTTTATCTTTATCCTTGAGGATACATGTTTAGTGAGAATTCCAGAATAAAGCAAATAATTGCAGAAGTAACTGAGGCAAACTATACTTCATTCAAGATGTAGAAACACATGTGTTTTACTGTTTGGACTCAAGAGGAAACCTGTTTTGTTTATTTTCTGTTTTTTTGGTTTTTTTTTCAGCCCTCTACTAGAAATTGAGACATTTTGCATTCCCCTGCAGGCTCAGGTATTCACAGACCAGCTTTTCAAATGTTGATTAGAGGAAGCTTGCTTAATATCATTCCCTTTATGACTTTAGTTTAATAGGCAACTTCTCCCTACCCCGCTGAACCTATTCCTCCTTTATTGGATCCAGTGTGAGCTTATCTTGTTCTCAGTTCATGCACATAAGCCAGCTCCATCACAGCATAGATGATTCAGCCTCCTGAAATTATAATAAGATACATCAATTTTCTTATGTTTTCTGGATGGATTTCCAAAATTTAAGCCTGGAACTCTTGCGTCATGTTTTTCTTTTCGTAACAGGAAAACCACTCGGCAGTGGAGAGAAACCTGCACCCATCTGCATTAGCTCCCAACCTGAAGCACCTTTTCCTGAAGGTTGCAGATGGCATCAGGCATCAGGGTGTTGGTGGGAGACGAAATGCAAATCAGTTTTACTCTTCTGAAACTTTCACCTGCGGATGGGAACAGGATGTGTAGCCCCCTTTCAGGATACAATGATGCGCTGGAACTTAATGGAAAGTGTACTTTCAAAAGTAAGCATTCAACATTTGCTGGTAGGAAGAGACTTCTTAGGGTAGAGAGGAAAGAGAAAAGTAAAAGAAGCTATCTTACTTTACCAAGGCCCTTTGACAAGCATGGGAGAACGAGGATGCTCTCCTTCCCAAATGGGTATACAGAAAGGGGGAACCATTTCTTGGTTTCCAGGATGCATTAGAGTTGAAAACTATTTTTATGCAATTGAGGAAATTCTGTTGCCTCCCATGCATGTGTAAATCCATAGCCTGATTTGCATGTGTGGGGTCTAGCCCATTAGAAATAGGTTCAGCTCCTATTACATATCTGCAATGTATTTACAACGTGGGCAGCCATGTCTATCTCCTGGGCACTGAGGATTTTCTAGGGTGTGAGAGTTCCAGTTTTAAAATTTGGAAATGCACACAAAAACATACGAAGATGTACATATCTTATTACAACCTCAGGTAATCTATACTTCTTCATTGGTGATGCCAGCTTATAGGAACACCAAAGACCTTTCCTGTTTCCAAATTGACTCTTCCATCCAAGCTCTGCTGCATTCTCTTGTCACCATCTTTCTTCTTGGCTCTTCAGCTGCTACTCTCAATGCATTGAGGCTGCAGAGAGAGAGTATAGCTTCCCAGTTTCACCCAGACTTTGCCCCTGAAACAGATTCAGAGTCCCTTGTATATTTCCTAAAGAGTTTTATCCAGGTGTCACAAATACCATGTGCTCACTTAATGACCAAAAGGGAATAACAAAACTCATATTGAAAATATGCACTTGCAATTTGCTTATATCCATACAGAAAAAGTTTTATTATTATTATTATTATTATTATTATTATTATTATTATTATTATTATTTTGGTAAGTATATGCCCAAGAGAGTGAGCCCAACCCCAAATTCATGTTTTGGTCTTCTCTGTCTCTATTATATGATGACTTGATGAAGGAGCCTCTGTCTTAGGCTTCCTTTGCTCCTTAGAGTGCAATGAGAAACACATTAAGTTTGGATTTAGGGGTTCTGAGCTGCTTCTAGGTCCTTACTCTGCCACTTGGTGGTTTGATATGCTCGGTTGATCAGTAAATCCTTCTAAGTCTCAGTTTAATCATTATATTTTCAGAGATTTAAAAATGTTAAGGAGTACTACTCCCCACCTTTAAAGACAACTGCTCTGCTCTGTATGTTTGGTGTGACAGATAATTATGAGATATTCAAGAATCTCAACCATCAGCAACACAACTTCTCTGTGTTCATCTTGTTATGGGAAGAAAATGGTTGAAGATAAATCCTAGGACTGGAAAACAAAAGAGTTGCTAACAGATGTCTCAGAAATTGCAATTGATTTCTTCCCTGAGTCACAGATATAACCATGGATTTTGAGAATGAAGCCCAGACTCTGAATTAGAAAGGTCTAGACAGATGTGTTGTTCTTTTCTTTGGTTTGTTTTCAATAGCATCTTACTACTACATTGGCCTAGAACTTATTATGTATCCTCATTAGAACTTATTAGGAGCCTCAAACTCATGATCCTCCTAAATCAGCCTCCTAAGTACTGAAACCACAGGCTTCTGTACTTACTTTTGCCCAGGAATTTCTAACTTCGAATTCGAGGCCTGATTCCATTTGAAATTCTGCCCTTGCTTCTGCATACACCTAGTACTCGATGAAGCTTGCAGTTAGTTACCTAAGGCATGGAGATTAATTGAAAAAAGTCATTCCCACACATGTTGAACCTGGGAGAGCTCATGCGTGATGCTGTAATTACTTCAGTGGCATCGAGAGATCAGAAGGTCCCTGGAGAGCCCAAAGTTTCCATCTTAAATTTGAGTTTCTTTGGGTCTCTGTCACTTGAAGTCAGACAACATCATTTTAACAAATTTTGAGCATGTGAATAATTTCTCCTTTCGTCTGCTCTGGTATGTAAACTGATAATAAAAGCTGGAATATTTATCATGTTGACAGCTCCTGCTTGGTAGATTAGATTTTGTTAAGCAGCAGATTTTTCCTCTGAGAGAGAGTTCGACTCTGTGTCTTCCTATACTTGACTTGGATTTTAAATACTTTTGGTGTTGTTTAACTTAACACCAAAATAAAATAGGAACAGCTCCAATGAATGAATGAGTTTATCGGCCACTTTATTTTGTAACTATTAGGAAGACACAAAATGCACTTACTAAATAAAGTCAGTTTCGTTAAGGAGTGACTCTGAGTCTCCCAAAGGACTCCTGCCTCACCCATTGGATTAAAACCTACAGCGTAATAGCTCATATCCCAGAGATATGTTTAGTATTTTACCAAATCACTGGGGAAGCTATGTACTGTGACATCTGTCCAAATGGAGAGAGACTCAAGCTCTGATTATGCTAATCTGCTATGAACATAAAGACATTACTAAAAAAGGTCACTCTCACAGAATAAAGTGTCCTTGGTTTTTTATAGCTAGATGTTTGACTTGATTTCCTCCGGCCCTCTGTAGAAGCCACCACTGTATGCCTTTATGTATCAGGGTAATAGTTATTTGAGTGACTGCATGTGCCAGCACACACATGTTGCAGAGTAACCGTGCTGTGTCTTCCAAAGCCGGGGCCAATGTATGGGTCGTACCTCATCTGAGATGAGACAGAAAGTGAAGAATGTATTGAAGTATCTCTTTTCTGCTCTCAGTTACAGATGAAAACTCAGGTTCTCACTTAACCAATGGCAAATGTTTCTATGGAAGTTCCCTCAAGAGTAGATGGAGCTTCCACAGAACTGGAGGTCAGGTTTGTAGCTGTTACTGTGACTGTTCACCCGGTCACCATGTAATTCCCACCGTGACATCAAGGAAACGAAAACCTCACAAGTCAGATGCAGTTCAGAGGTGACTGCTTCAGGTTAGCAAGGGAACCTGCTGTCTGCTGCTCTTTCTGTGGAGTTATTTTGAGACATGGTAAGATACTGAGGAAGTGTAGGGAACATAGAAGTGAAAAGCGGCACTTTTTCTGAAGAACAAAATTATAGTGCTGAGACAGGAGCAAACATGTCAACTTCTAATTGTCTATTCAAAGGACAAAGACTCCATTTTAAAGATCTTCTACTGATGTTCTTTTCATAGATTTTGTTTGGGTGTCCAGTTTGATGTTTAGGTATTTTATAATTTGGTTTCCTAGAAAAAGCTTCCTGTTTCCTTAGAGGACTGTTCAGTATCTTAGGGATTTGTAGTGCTCATTCTTTGTTAATGTAACAAAAGTGGAGAGAGGAATGCCTTTCCTCAGTACCCCACAGGACAACCCAGAGCCCTCAGCCCATCTTCGCTTCACTGATTTTTATATCTAACATAGTGCGTGTGCACATGTGTGTGCACTGTTCATTTATGGGTGTTCAAATGTAGAGACCAGAGGACAATGATGGATGTTGGAACCTTACGCCTTTTGTTTGAGACAGAGTCTCTAATTTGCCTGGAACTTCATCAACTATCCCAAGGAACCTGGCAAGTGAGCTTCAGAGTGTGCCTGTTTCTGTCTGCCATCTTGCCATCTCTGGTTTGACAAGCTTGCACCACCACAGTTGGCTTTTTATACTGTGTTAGGGAGCTAAAATCAGGCCTTCATGCTTTTCAGGCAAGTGTCTTATTGACTGAGCCATCTTTCTAGCTCTGGCAACAGCTTTTCAATAATAAAGACCCATCCTACTGTACCTGCAATTCAAAATATATTTCACTTAAAAATGTAAAATAGTAGCCACCCAAATAAAATGTTCAGTACTGCTTTGTTTAAACTGTTTGCTCCTGCCTATAGTAGCTGTCTTGCTTTTGAAATCTGGGTAACGGGAGCTGTGTAAACCAGGCCCATCCTGAGATACACAATGATGGGAGTTAAGAGCAGAGGGGGGCTCGTGCCCTTTTGTGGGTTCAGGCTAGACTCAGGCTGGGGGGGGAGAGGTTTAGAGAGGAGAACAGTGTCAGAAGGGAGCATTAGAGACAATGTGAATCCCCTCTGATCCTGCCCTTAAGCTCTTTTAGGAAACTTAATCTCCAAAGATGTGATTCAATTTTGATTATAAAGAGAATATCCATGTACCAATGGTAATTAATAAAAATGGCAGAGCAATAAAGGAGCGGATTCCCTTCTTAATCAGATGCTCCCGAGAGTGTACAGTTTTATTTAATTATTATTATTATTATTATTATTATTATTATTATTATTTTATTGCATGCTGTCTCATTCCACAAATGACTTGATTTGGCTAACAACAGAACAAAACACAACATAGTAGCTATTGTGTGTAAGAGCCACAACCAGGAGCAAAAGTGGTTACAGTCAAATCAAGATGGATTAACACGGGATGGGATCTGGAGAGAAATTCAGTAAGTTACAAAGGTCTTCCAGTTTTATCATAGGTTAATGAATGGCTATGAATGTCTAGACACCAGAAGGGGAGTAGACAGCGAGTTTCCATGGAGGGAAAAGCACATCTATTGTCCAGAGTTGAAAGGGTTTTCTCTAAGTCCCTAGGCTTGGAGTTAAAGATATCGCTCTTGGATCTACTTTAGGAAGCCTACATATGTCATCTTTTACTAGATGCCAAAAACAAATGCATGCCATTGTCATAAATTTGAGCTTCTTAAAGCAAAATGAGATTAAAAGATATTCGTTATCAGGGGAGGGGACAGATTTTGGTCTGATAGTTACTATCTTTCTAAGTCTTTTTCATTAACTTTGAAAATTTTTCCTACTAAGTTCTCAAGGTCAGTTTGGGCTTTGGAAAGAATGTGGATGGAAATCACAGTTTGATGTGAGTTTTGATCAGGGAGATGTGGTCACAAGATTGAGACTTATATGTTTCCACATTCTGTTCTGAAACCTTTTGATCTCAGCCAACAGATCAGGCAGTAGGTAGCTTGTGCCCCTTCATTCTGGGCCTCAGAATGCATCTGACCTGCTCTGAAAATGAAGTCAGACCTGTCACAGCAGACCTGAAGACTCATAGGCAAGTCTTAAAACATGTTCACATTTCATACCCTTAGGATTTTGTAGTTAGTTGTTGACTATCGTCGTGGTGACAGTATCTGGCTAAGAGCCTGTCTTGACTATCTCACAAAGTTGGTGTGAAGATTAAATTAGAGAATGATCACAAATATAATTTACATATCCAAATTTAATTAATGAATTAAAATTGTTCATTTTTTGATGCTTATTCCCACATACAGCTTCTAGGGTTTATAGAAATCTTGCTTTTGCTTACTGGAAAATTAACTGTTCCTGGGATAGTAACAGACCCAGGAAGAATTACAAGCGGTTTGAAGTAAGTGCTGTAGAGATAGCTTACTCTAGTTAGCATCACCAGGCCTTTGCTTTCATGTCACATGAATCCTTCTGTATTGGAACAAATATTATGTATGTTTTTGGCTTGTGTGGGAAGGATGGGGGCTGAGAATATTGATTGAAATGATGCATAAGAACAATCTAGAAGAAGCTCAAAAGATGGAGATAAAATAGAAATGGATGAATAAAAGAACCTTGGGAACTGATCTAGGAGTCTAACTCCTCCACAGTTACATGCTACTCATTCTATAGGCAGAAATATCTCTGTAAATTCTGTAACAAATTTGAATGACCTAGTTCTCATTTTCTAGGAATACTATAGAAGTTGTAATTGGAAAATCTGGATCTCTGGATACTCCTCCTTTGATCATGTATCCAAATAATATAATAAATATTTATAGTGTATCTGCAAATAACTTTAATGCATATTTAATTGGCAATCACCATATGTCAAATAAAAGAAACACGATCCATTAACCATGATTTCATGTGGTATTATGAAGTACATGTGCAATTACATGATTAATTACATGAGTTTCTATATTACATCAAGACTAAGAAGTGTAGGCATTACAAAGAACACATTCTGCAGTCTTCAGACAGTATTCTTGGCAATTGTATGGATCAAAAAGAAAGGCTGCACTGATAGCACAAATACTATTGGCTTCAATTGCAAGCCAATGATTCTTAGTAGTCTTGCTTCATGTAATTTCCAGGGGAGGAAAGGGTTTATTTGGCTTACACTTCCACATCATAGTCTATCACTGAGGGAAGTCAGGGCAAGAACTCAAGTACTGCTACAACTTGGCAGCAAGAGCTGATGAAGAGACAGTGGAGAGATGCTGCTCACTGGCTTGCTCATCATGGTTTGCTTAGCCTGCTTTCTTATAGAGCCCAGGACCACCAGTCCAAGGGATACTACTAACCACTATGGACGGGCCCTCCTCTGTCAGTCTAATGCAGAAAATGCCCTACAGGCTTGCTTAGAGCTAGATCGTGTGGAGACATTTTCTTTTAATTGGAGTTCCCTCCTTTTAAATGACTTTAGCTTGGGTCAAGTTGACATAAAATTAGCCAGCACACCTTAGAATATGCTGTGATCCTCACTAGAGGTCTTCAATATTAACTGCATCTTACGACCAGGAGGCAGGCTTAAAGAAGTAAAGTAACCTGCTTAAGTACCATCAGCGTCCAAGTACATCCTTTCTCTGATGCATCCTGTCACCTTCACTGTTTATTTGCTGTGCTCCATATGCTACAGTTACTAAAAAGCATATGGCAACTGCAAAAACCCTTGTCTGCCATTTCTCATCTTCATAGCTAGAGAGAGAGAGAGTTTACTAACATCAGTGTCAATGATCATAAAGCAAAAATGTCTTTAGCCTTAAATTCGGTTTTCAAATACCAGCATTTCAGGGGCAGATTAGCTGACGCCAATAATATGCCTCAGTCGCTGCACTGAAAGAGAATATTTTCATCCATTATAGAAAACTGTCAGAAGAAAACATTTTTCAGATATCACACCCAAGAGGGCAGCGTGTGCAGCAGTGTTATCATATTTTACCAAACTTTCATAGACTCCATGCCGAATAATGTATACTTTATCTTTTGAAAAGCCTTGGTAACAAAAGGATACAATACCCATCTACACCTCATAGTCCATTCTAATAAGGCTGCAGTCATGTAAATAGCAGTAAAAAGAAAAAATAAAGACCTCTTAGGCAGCCCACCTGTCTGCATTATGATTGGCTCCTCAGCTAAGGCGTCAAAGCTCAGGTCAGCAGCTTTGACCACTCCTAAGAGGTGGAAGCTAAGGGGCAGAGGGAAGGCAGCCATATATAAAGAAAGGGGGGCCAGAGAGCTATTTCCTTCCTGTGCACAGGGAGCCAACAAAGAGCTTACCTTGCTATTCTGAAATCACAAGGCAATGACTCTGGCCTTTAAGAAACTCATTTACCTAAAGGCTTCTGAACACTCTCAGGAAATAGCCAAGAGGACTTGGGAGCTGACTGCAAGAACTCCAAGAAAAGCAGAGAGAGGAAACATACCAGCGTTTGGTACTTGAAAAGACAGATGCAGATGGGTTGCCTGGCACAGAAGATTCTATAGGTGTATGGCTAAGGGCAGGCATCCTTTTTTTGGTGACTGAGACTGAGACTTTCTGAGCCCTAACCTGGCAAGGTCACTCGAATCGCTTCCAAATAAGTCTCTAGGGATCTTGTTTAAATTTTTCTTGGTCAGAGGCTTCTAAAACAACAAAACAAAACAAAAACAAAAATAAAAATAAGATACCCCAAACCCCAAACAAACAAACAAAACAAAACAAAAAAACCCACAAAAATAAAACCGTACTGCCTCTTGTGAAACCTAAAAAAACACTGGAGTCACTTCATGGTCAGGGCATTAAGACCATTACAGCACTGGCAGAGGGCTTCAGTTTGCTTGCAGGACTATTATTACTCAGATAGGAGCGACTGTGCCCTGTTATTCAGGAAGAGCAAAGTAACATGCTAGTAGGTAACAGAAGCAAGAGAGACCATGTCTACTCCTAGGTCAGACCCTAGGAAGCTTGTGTAACCTGGGGTCAGGCAGAGGCAGGAACCTGGAGGGCTGGGATGTGCTGGCACAAGGGTCTTGTGTGGACAGCATGCCTTTGCTTTGATTATCACACCTTAGTGACGCTGGAGAATGGAGGGTCACTCTTGCATTCCTTTCTGTCTTAACGCTGGACTGGGAGAAAAACAACCCTAATAGTTCTCTCCATTATCATCATTATTAACTAAAGAGAAGTGAGGGCAGCCTGAGAAATGAATGACAGAGACATGTCAGCCTTGGTCCGGTTAAATTATGCACATCGTATGAGATGACTTCAAGGATGACTGCCTGGGAGAAACAGGCAGAGACCCTCTATGCTGCCCAGCCCTATGAGGTTTGTGGCTTTAAAAGTTAATTCCTGATTGGCCTTGAGCTCCATGGAACTTGGAAAGATATCTCTCAGAATTTCAGAACTGTATCTTATGTTTTTGAAGGAGGAGCTATCTCAGATGTGGAAGACCAAGGCTATAAAATAGAAAAGACAGCAGCAAAGAGCATCACGGACTGCACAACCATGCTCACTACTGAGAGCAAGCATATGCACTCTGTCCTAGATATCAAGACTGTTTTCTTCTGGCTTGAACTGCAAGAGTTGGTGGAGCGATGACAATAGCTCTGCTAGACATTTTAAAGTGGCCCCTTTAAGATGAATGGAGGGCATGGGAAAATTAACTACTAATTCATCAGTGCATTTAAGGACTGCTTGACTACCATGTGTGGGATGAGAGTAGCGGGCAGGAAATCAAGCAAACCTATAGCACCATCCACCAGGAGAGAACATGCAGAGTGCTGGGCTGAACAAGAAGCAGAGCCGCCATTAACAGCTTGAAAAGTGGCACACACCTTTAATCCCAGCACTGTGGAGGCAGAGAAAGACATACCTCTATGAGTTTGAGGTCAGTTGGGTTGCTCTGTCTCTGTGTCTGTCTCTATGTGTCTCTGTGATTCTGTCTCTCTGTCTCAGTCTGTCTCTGCCTGTCTGTCTCTCTGTCTCTCTGTCTCTGTCTCTGTCTCTCTCTCTCTCTCTCTCTCTCTCTCTCTCTCTCACACACACACACACACACACACACACACACACACACACACACACACACATACACCTAGGTCAAAGGTACCCAAACTGCAGGTTGAAAGGAACCATTCTCATCCAGCATCTGTACCATCTGTCAGTTCTTTTAAGCACAAATCCATGTGCAAGTACCAGACAACATTTTAACTGGCAGACACCATTAGTTCATACAGATTCTGTTGCTCCCTCTTGAATGCATCCATCAGAGAATCCTGGCTGTTAGTAATTCACCTTGCACAGGTGATCAACATATGCATTCATCCTTCCTTTCAGTCATGTTTGTCCCCATCTACTCTAAGGAGAACTGAAAGCTCCCCCAGATGTGTGAGCCAGAGTGTTTGGATAACATTTGACTTTCTCACGTCTTCACTAGGCTTTCAATTCTTCTTTCTATGATATAGAGAGCAGCAACACGGGACACACAGAACAGTGTGACTACATTAATATTGTTACTTGTTTATATATTATCTGTGACCGCTTACTTTTCTCCATTATATTCTTCCAAGTGGATAACTTACAGTCATTAACTTTCAGGAGCTCGTATATATCACAGCATACTAGCATTAAGCCTTTTGGAAATTCATCACAAATCAGTATACGGATGACATTGATGTCTTATTGCTATTCATTCCTTCTGGGCCGCTTTTAGCAGTTTATTTTTTTAGATTCCTGCAGTGATGAAATATGGCTTGCTCCACTATCTGTCCTTTTTGTAATCACAAAAGGAAAGCTTGGCAGTTGTCATATATTATACTCTCGAGGAAAATACCCAGTAATCCTTCCAATTGATTGAACAGCATGGACTCAAAGCTTCCTGGTAGAGGGTCATTCCCTCACTTCCCCAGAATGTTTCTAATCTTACTTTTTTTGGACTAAAAAATCTGAAGTAATCATTAAAAGACAGGGTGTAAGATAAAGATCACTTGCTTAGAAAATCTTAAGAGATTTCTCCCTTCTTGTTCTGTGCTTTTTGAACATGCCTAGACCATGAGCTTATGGCGTTGCATGCCATGCTGTGGGAAATATAGTGTCACTGAAAGGAAGCTTGGGAAGGGACCGCGGTGGGCCCCTGAGGTTACAAAATAGTCCAGGACCATCCAGGTTATGAGTAGACAAAGCTTAAATTGGTAAAGATATTGGAGGACTATGGCTTGTAGGAGGTAAAGATGTAAAGAGAAATTTTTAAGGAGAAATTAGATTGGAGGTGTGGAAAGTGAGATTCCCATAGAATCAAATGCTCCCTATGCACTCCAAACTTTGTGAGGCAGGCCACAGAAACTGCAGCTGGAGAAAGTTGGATCCGGGATGTGTGTGACTCAGTCCGCAACATTCTGCAGTAGAGCCATTCCATGGCTACTAGATGCATTTCCAGTAAGAATATTTCTAATAAATCTAAAACATTTTTTCAACTCTAGCTCTAATTAATATTATTGGTGACACATCTGGATTGGCTCCCCAGCCTTTGTAAGTATTGAGTGCAATAAATGCTGGGGAATTATCCTGACTCCTAAGAGCAGTACCATGCTGGTATATTTGAATCAGCCAGTATGGCGGAAAAACATGCCATGGACTGTGCAGCGCTCACAGGTTCCTGTGGCATGAATACTTTGCCATGATGGGTTTAAGTTGCCAACCTGATATCATTGAACACAGAAGTAGGAAGATATACAAAATGGGCCTTTAAAGGTTGGCATAAAGTCATTTAATTACTTTTGGTGGGACTGTGAATGATGGTCCCCTGATTTCCAGTTGTGTATTATTAATATATAAGAAGGCTATGAGCATCGTATATTAACTGTGTATCCAATCACTTTGCCCAATGTGTTTATCAGTGCTAAGAGTTTTCTAGTGTAGTCTTTAGGATAATATCTGCAAACAAGGATACTTGACATTTCTCTTTCTCATTTATAGTCATTTAATTTTCTTTTCTTGCTTACAGCTCTAGTTAAGACTTTCTGAGGCCATCATACATACTGGATACAGGATACAGAGAAGTCAAGCTCCAGCTGAGCTGGGCATATCTTCTCTGTTGGTTAATGTGGAATGTGAGAAGGTAGGAGCTCTCCAGGCTGCGAGTGGAGGGAAGCCATAGAGCCATGAAGACTGCTAGAGGAAAAAAAGTCTTCAATTGCCATTCTGAGAACCCTGCATGCTGCAGTTCTGATATGACAGTCAAGAGGTGCTCACTGGTGCAATAGTGTGCCATGACTCTTGGGGATATTTAACCACTTTCTCATTGGATTTGAGGCCTGGTACTGGTCAAAAGTCTATGGCTGGAGTCACAGGCTCCAGGGGAGAATATATTAATAAGGGAGAATATAGACCAATCTGCCTCATAACATTTGTAATTATATATGTAGCCCAGTGCTACTGTCAGCCTGGGTCAAAGAAGCTACTATTTGCATAGGGCAATATTTAATATGGTCTTGTAGTTGGTCAAAGTGGTGAGAAGGAGTGCTCAGCCTTAAGTAGAATGTCTATATTATCTTCTCTAAGGTCTAGGGACCAGAACAGAATATGAGGTAGAAAGACTGAGAACCAGAGGGTAAAAAGAATGCCATTAGATGCTGTCTTCTAGATGTAGCATGACCACCTCAATCACAAACAGACAGGAGATGAGCCTACTTAGATACACAAGACTTGCATTAGAAAAAAAATACAAGAAGAAAGGAGGGGAACAAATCAAGAAAAAGGGTATTTAGCAAGACTGGGAGAGGCATAAAGATGGGGATATGATCACAATATGCTCTGTTTTTTTAAATAAAATTTTCAAAAAGTTTAAAAAAGAGAAAAGTATTAAGAAGCAAAAACAAACAAACAAAAAACCCAAACAAATAACAAAACCAAAACAAAGAAGAAAAGACAGAGGAAGAGGAAAAAGAAAACTATAAAATTATATAAACTTATAAACAGACTCCATTGGTCCCTCTATATGTAAATATCACTTACTTGTAAATACTATTCTATGGGTGTTGCACCCTTGTAGAATACATTGGTGCCCTCTAGCTCCTCGGCATGTGGGATGGTAGATCTATGATAATATTCACACTCAGGAGGTAGCTGCGGTTGACACTCTGACTCAAGTCAGGTTGAACTCCCATTTTTGCTGAACTTCTCCCTGGACTCGCTTCCCCTGTTTCCATGCAGTTTTCTCCTGGGGACTGTTCTTTAGAGCACCATATGTAAACTGGTTTTATAGAGCATCAGACTGTGGGAAGAGTGAGACAACACTAATTTTGAAATGATAATTCTGCCAAATCTTACTGTATCCTATTTTACACCCTGTGAATGGATAATTTCAGACTAATAATTTCAGAATAATAATCAACAGACACTCAGTTGGTTTATTTTATATTCAATTTTATCTAGAAGCCAAGTAATAAATAGCAACATGCCTCAAGTAACACTCACTTCTTTCTTTCATGATAGCCCGAGTTGTGTGTCTTGCTTGTACTAAAAAACAACGCAAATAGCTAGTTGGCTAATAGGTAAAGGAAGAGTGTCTTTTTCAATAAAAAAATAACTATTTGGTGAGGCTGAGAGATGGCTCCATGGTTAAGAGAGCTGGTTGTTCTAGAGAACCCAAGTTCAACTCGCAGCACCAATATGGTAGCTCACAGTCTTTTGTAGCTCTAGCAGAAGATCTGATGCCCTCTTTGGGCTCCATGGGCACCAAGAATTCTCTTGGTACACAGACAAATATGCAGGTAAAATCCCCATACATATAAGATATTTTTTAAAATAAATAAAAACGTAAATTTCTGAGTATTATAGGGGAAAGTAGAAATAAGGAAACTCAGGTCCTTAGATGTAATAGAAAATTTTTTCATATTAACATGATAAAAGATATTTGGGGGTAAGAGAGATGCTGCTAGCTTGGTGGATATTCATCAGGTATACCTCAGTAAAGTGTAGTCAACTACTAGTAAGAATGAGATCAAATCCACATTACATGCATGCACTTGTTTTATGTATTACTCAGAGCATGTGTGCTTCAAAGCAAGGGGCCGGAAACAACTAATACCATAGTAAATGTTACACATGAGAAAGGTCTGAACCAAAACAGCAAAGGATGTAAAACTTCCAGTGGAGGTTGATGACGTCATCAGAATGAAGCTGTGGACCTAAGGAACAGATGGTGTGTAGAGAGCTGCTGTGCTGAATGACTACTCTTGACGTCATTTGGTATTTGGGTCTTGTTTCCACCATCTTACAAAGTAAGGATGGTGCTAAAACTGACTGTAAAGAGGTGGGTTGGTTATTCTAGTTACTCTTCATCTTTCATCTGGCATTGGCAAAATTTTATCTCCATGACATTCCATTTTCATAGGGAACATTAAGTCTGAAGGCCTCTCTGATGCTTGGTTGTTTGTGTTGTCTAGCTCAAAATTGTTTTTTTTTTTTTTTTTTTTCACCCTTGGGCTTTCCAGTGTCAGTTTGGCTCTCTGTCCTTCAATCCTTATCTGTCTGCTTTG
>CM052710.1:26340437-26361787 GCA_028551405.1 Uromys caudimaculatus
CAAACAATCAGGTTTTCTGGGAAGAGACTGGTGTCTTTCAAAGCCTTCTTGGAATAAACGCAGACTAGATAGCATTTTTTTTTAAATATAAAAAATTTCAATCTTTTCACCAGTGGCTATTTCTGCTGCTGTTCAGATACTGTACCATTTTCTTCTCCCCCCCCCCCATTCCTCCCTCTTCTCCATCCTTTGGGATAAATTCTTGCTATAGTAAGTTCAGGCTGGCCTAGAACTCACTATGTATCTTAGGCTGGCCTCAAATATACGATCCTTCTGCTTCCTCCTCTAGGATGCTGAGATTACAGACATGCACCACTACAGCTGGATCCAGAAAATTTTCCTTATCTTGATTGCTATAGAACTACTTATCCTTGGCTTCAGAGACATGATAACTGGAAGAAAACTATCAAAAATGTGCTATATGTAGGGTTGAGGGCTCACACCATTTGGTTATCCAATACTAAATGGTCAGCCCTGAAAACACACATACGAGTGACATTATACAGACTGAGAGGATTGTATTTATTTATTTAGAAATACATAATGTGTTCATATGTGTGCATGTGTGTGTGTGTGTGTGTGTGTGTGTGTGTGTGTTGTGTGTGTGACAACAGTTAATGAAAAAAAGGTCACAGATTTGCAGGACAGCAAGGAGAGGTAATGATGTAATTATAATCTCAAAGAATAAGATAAGTTTTTCAATGGGCTATGGACATACTTATCTCTTCCTGTTCCCTTGCTTATGTAGAGGAATGGTAGGAGAGTTGAGGCTCTTAAGTAGAGTGGCTGAATAACACATTTTGTTGCCCACTTTATTTTAAATTGTATTTATTTTTATTCATGGGTATGTAACTTGTAACTTGCATGATGTCAATGAATCATGTGCATGTCTGGTCCTTGAGGAGGCCAGAAGGCTTCAGAGCCTCTGGAACTGCAGTTAGAGACAGTTATGAGCAGTCATGTGCTGGGAAGAGAAACTGGACCTTTGGAAGCGCAGCTCATGCCCTTTAACTACAAACCATCTTTCCAGCCTGATTTGTTACATGTTTCTAAAGGCTACTTAATTTATAAAATGCCTGCTAGTTTCACCGGTGGGATGATATATGCAGAAACCTAAAGCTGTATGATGTGATGGCTATGTTAATTATGATATTTCTCCTTAGATTCTGTTCATTCCAAAATATTTTCTGACTATAAATTAAATATTTTGAGTTAATATTTACCATATTCTCTTAAAGAAATTATGCTTAGTTTTGGGTAAGTTGAATTTTCCCCCACTCATATGATTATTTAAATCATATAATTATTGATCTTTACATGTTTAGTTACAGTGTTCTGTGAAAGAGAAGAACTCGTTCCATTGTGATGCACAAAGGAGGAGATATTGTTTCCTTGGTCATCTGCATTCATGACCAGAAGCAGAGGAAGAAGAGAGTTTGGAAAAGATGAAAGAGAAAGCAAGAAGATATTGAAGAAGAGAGAAATGGATATGAGCAAGTATGAAAAATAGTGTAATAATAAGTGAAATGATGAGACATACAGAAGGAATGAAGGAACAAGAAACAGAGAAGAGAAGCAAAAATGACTGATTGCTCACCAGAGGGGCAGGATGAGAATTAGATATATTTATAAGCCATGAAAGCCAACAGCCAGGTGTTTCCTTGTGAGACCTGCCTAATGACTGCATTGATTTCCTGGATGCTACCAAGAGGTAAACATCATAAGGAGCTGCGAGACAGTGAGTAGCAATCCTCAGCCCAGACCTAGGGAAGGCAATGGTACCCATCACAGAGCACCTTTGCGCCGAGACTCTATTCTGACTTTGAACACAACATCTGAGCCTTCCCTGTTCAGCACATTTTCATTAATATATTGGTACCCACTGAGAACTTGGACTTCTGGAAGCACTGCTCCAAAAACAAACACAATTACCTTGGCCTTGTTACTTTATCTTTAATCTGAATCTTTTCTTGTGAGACATTCATTTTGCCCTGAATTGTCCATTCTAGGCAACCCAAAGAAAAATATGCGCAAGAATAGAGTTTTGTATTACAAACGTTGAGAAGTAATCTTGATAGAGACTGAAAAGAGCAATGCAAATTTCTCCCAAGCTCACCTTAGGGCTTCAAAGGGAATTTCCCTAAGCAAGGGGCAAATCCTCATTATATACTACTTCCAGGGTCAGCCTCAAGGAAATACATTTCATGTGCCCTATCCTCCCACTGATCAACCGAATTCCAGGTGGGAAGGATGAAGTCCAAGCTCTCATCTGAATCCAGTGTATTCTACAATCTCAAGTAGCCTTTTGTGCTTGTCAGAGTTCTTATTTTCTGTAGTCTCATTGTAACAGAGGGCCATTCAATTTTCACAGAGCTCTGATTCCTGTTTTGAACTGAAATCTGGTCTAAGTCACTTGTAAACACTGGGGCAACTTCTGTATATCTGGGGCTTCATGAGAAAAAGGACAGTTATCAGGCAGATGAAATGACTACTTAAGATAGTTTCCTTTCTGACAAGTTGATGATAGATAGATAGACAGACAGATAGATTAGATGGATGGATGGATGGATGGATGGTGGATAAATGGATGGGAAGGTAGGATAGACAAAACATAAAATACAGCATGCAAATTTTTGGTTAATACATCTTTTTTCAATTAATTTATTTATTCACTTTATATCCAAATATCTGGTCCCCTTTTCCTCCCAGTCTCCCCCTCCCAGAGCACTCCTCACACCCCCTTCTCTTCTGGGACAGGTGGCCCCCCTCAGTATCACTTCACTCTGGCATATCAAGTCTCTGCAGGATTCTTGTCATCACTTTGCTCCCTTTCTTCTTTACTTTTCTCTCTCAGTGACTTTCCCAGAAGTGACTCCTACTCTCAGCCTTGGTGGTTCTAATTTTGGAATGTCTCTTCTCAGGAAGGGTCCTCCACAGCCATGGTCCCATTCACAGAGGGAGTAGTACTCCACACCCTAAGCCATATGCTGAACTCTCCTGGCATCTTTCCAGTGCTCTGTACTCAGAACAAGTGTGCTTCCCATGAGCTTCCTCTATATTTCTCACATGTACTGATTTTTACAGCCAATCGTGCTTATAGCCAATTGTGCTCATCCTAGATCTGCAACTCATTTCAGAAATATCTAACAAGGAGAAAACTTCCCTTTTTGTGCTCATGAATGTTCACTCTCTAGGGTTGGGAGACACCAGTGAGGTATCTCTGAATTCTTCACCTATTAGCCAAAGATCTTAGCACATCCGTTGACAATTCCATCATGAGTATTAGCATCTCTGACAGAGAAATTCAAATGTGACTAAGTTGTATTTTTCCGCTAACCCCAATGATAGCACCTCTGCTATCAGATAACAGTTGTAGAGTATGCTCTCCACTAGTTACTGACATTTGATAGCTTACATTCCAGCCTGCCTAATAAGTGTGTTTTTTTCCCTTATAAAAAGTGAGTGTTAGTGTGATGTGTGAAGGTGAGAGAAGGCAAGCCTCTCACACGTGCCCGATCGGTGGCAATATGAAATTCAAACCCAGGTCTTAGGATTTATCTATGGCCCTCTGTCCTCAACTCCTCCCCCAGTGGGGGCCTATCTGGCTTCACTGCTTCTTGCTCTAACTGCAGCTTTAACAGTCTTCCTCATCTTCCGGAAGCCTCCATTTGTTCTGGACCTTATTCACTGTGAGGTTGTTTGCATGAATTGTTTCTGCCTCAGTCCTCCTCCTGGGCTCTAAGTCCTCCTCTCACATCTCTTATGTGTCATTCAGAAACCTTATTCCTGTGAAAACTCCCCACGCGGCCACTTCCATCCCTTCCACTTCCGCCAGCTCCTTTATGTGCTATCAGTACTTGCAACTGTATTACTATAATTTCTTTCTAAGAGCCTGCCAACCCTCCAGTGTCATCTTCTATGAAGCAACGAGATCCCGTCTCCATTTTAAGTATGATGTTTTAAAATTCTGCCCTTTGAAGTTTCCATATCCGTATCTGACTAAAAGCATAGCATTTTCTGGTACCCTTACTACCTTGCTTTCTAGGATCACAGACCCACACTGTCTGCTCCAATATTGCTCGCCTGTTCCTTGTTGATTAAAGTTAGATTTCAGTAAGTAGACCCTTATTGCTTTCATCAGAGAAAGGACATTATTGATATGTCAAAACCACAAAATACAAATGAGTAAGAAGTGAAAGCAGTTGTTCAGCAGGGCAGGTACTAAAGACCTATTCTACATCATAAATACACACAAAGCCATATACATACCATTTCCATATCAGAGTTTCAGTGTAAAAGGCTTGTGGTGTTTCAGAGCAGTGTAATGAGTTTTGTATAGGTGAGAACTGTAACCCGTGGAGGTTTACCATCAGTTACTCAATAAAAACTAGCACACAGCCTCATATTCCGATGAAACCTGATCTGCCTTCACACTTTAACTTTGCATGCTTGGATCAGAGCATCTGACATTTAAAGACCTTTCTGAAGGTTTTATTTCATTCTATTTACCTCTTTAATGCTGGCTCTTATTCTAAGACCTCAATTAAGCTTGCTTGTTCAACTAACACAACTTCTTATCCCCCTTAAAAATTAATGCTCAAATGATTAACTTGTCAATTAATAATTTCACTTCCTTTAGTGTATTTCACCATTATCTCAAATAGTTTTAAAAATAAATTACTGCCATTTAACTCCTATAAATCTATATTTTCTCTCCATACTTATGCATATATGTAAATTTTAAAATTATAAACATATATATATATATTTTTTTTTCTTGGAGGAATGGAAATGCCTCACACAAAAATGTGTGATGCATATATGCCGTGGATGCCAACAGTTAATTGTGGCCACCTCCACTGGGTTGTGAGCTTCATGGGGAAATTTAAAAGCAGGAGAGTGATGAAGGTTTTACCTACAAATGCAATCCCCAGTCCATATGTTTTCAACTTATTCAATGTCTCCTGACAACTATTTAAGTTCAGCTTTCTTGGCAGATTCTGTTGACGACATTGTTTCTATTTGTCATAAATGCATCCCGTCTTTCCCCACTTTGACTCATAATAATTCTTGAATAATTTCACATAAACCTTTTCACTGGTAATCAATGCTAATCGTACACCAATCAATCACAGGGATCTGAAATGAAAATATGAACGTCTACAGATCCCAAGAAGCTCCTCATCCAAGGACAACTGTACTATAGCTGGTAAAGCACGTCCTAAAGGAAATATTAGTGAAGTACTTAAGCAAAATGAAGAAGGATTTCATTCTCAGTCAGAGACTGAGGGAGTTTCATTGAGGAGGTGACGGTGAAGTCATAGGGAGAGGATATTAAGAAGGTAGAATGGGAAGTTTGGAGTCATGTCAAGTGAAGGGTAAATTTTTGCTGAAGCACTGACTCCAGGGAAATATATTCAGTGAGAAAAAAAAGGTACTAGAGCACCATAGGCTCACTTGATACGAGAGACACAGAAAGTATATGCAGATTTGTCTTCAGAAAGGAAATATGCAACTGGATTGCAACTGTAGCAAATACCATACTGAAACGTTTGGTGTGTGTGTGTGTGTGTGTGTGTGTGTGTGTGTGTGTGTGTGCGCACGCAAGACAAAGAAACAGACACACACAGAGAAAGAGAAAGAGAGACAGAGACAGAGAGATTGTTGTGTTAACAGTTTCCTCAGAGAGTGAAGCATTCTACCTCACAGGGAATCTCCTTAAGCAGAAAGGTTAACAGTCTAAGAGATTTTCAGGAAGTGCCTGAAACTGACCAGATTCACTAGGCCTCTCCCTGTCAGAATAAACAACAAAAGCTGAGTGTCCCTTTCAGAAGAACAGAAGCAAACTGAAAAGAAGACTCTCAGACAAGCACAGATGCTGAGAAGACTCTCAGGCCAGACTACAGTTCCTGGGAGAAGCAGAAATGAGCTGAGCAGCCTGGAAGAAGGTTAGACCAACTGAAGGACCTGGAAAGGACACTTGCTGAGCTGCCTGCAGGCTGTGCAGTGTGCTCCAGGTTCCCAGCTTTGTGAGTTGTCACCCATGCTGGGTGGGCTTTCATAATGTAGCTGTCTGTGAGCAAATTTCTGCTCCTGTAAATCACCCAAATGTACTTTGGTGGTAACTGTACTTTGGTATGTTGTACAATACTTATCTGGGTTGAGTAGGTGTGTGTGTTGTATCTCATCTTCTCAAGAAAAGTTCTCTCTCTCTCTCTCTCTCTCTCTCTCTCTCTCTCTCTCTCTCCCTCACTTACACACACACACACACACACACACACACACACACACACACACACACACCCCATTCACACACCTGGAGACCAGAAGACAGCATCAAAAACTTCCTTCTATTGTTTTGGATGGCTAGCAGCTCAGTGTTTCAGCTGAGTTTGCTTTCTATCCTCACAATGCTAGGGTTACAGTCACATGCAAATATACCTGGCTTTTTACCTGGGTGTTGAGGAATCAGCCTCAGATCCTAATGCTCTACAACAGGTAGTTTTTATAACTTCAGCCATTTCCCTAGGTCCTGTTCAAGTTACAGTAGATGGCGGACTGTATTCCCTTCCATTTTCTTCATAGGAAATACAGACAGGGTGACATAGATACTTGTGCTTTGTGCCACTTGTTTCCTTTTGGTTCCTTTTCCTTGTTCTGCAGCTTGGAAAGTGCTTTCTATACACTGAATCAACAAGCTCCCTTGGCTTCCTTTCAAATGGGATCTGCCTGGAGAGGGAAGGCAGGGAGATTGGTCAGGGTCTTTACTCCTGGGTTCCATCTCTATAGGCTGCATCGATGGGTTAATTCTGCATTACAGTAACCACTGTACTTTTGCAATTTAAAGAAGGAAAGCTTCTTTGTGGCTCACGGTCATGAAAAGTTTTCAGCCTCCCATCACGGGAAAAGCACGGCAAAGCATGGCACAATCCAACTCATGCTAAGAGAAGGATGTGTCGGGGCTGCTCGTATTGCTAGATCAGGAAGCAAGGATCGTGACCTCGTGACCTACTTCCTTCCATCCGTTAGACCCTAACTCCAAAAGTTTCCACAGTTTGCCAGCACATCACCAACAGCTCAGAACAAGACTTCAGAACATGAGCTGGAGGGTGCATTTAAAATTCAAACCAGAACAATGAAGCTGTTTGCTTCCCTCACTAAAGGTCAGGTGTTCCTCTCTCTAGTGTGAGCTACCCCCCTCTCCCCATCCCCTGTGGTTTTGGTCAGCTCTCCCCCTCATCTTCATTTTGGGACCATGATTTGAAAAGATCCTTTTGCATGTTTCATGTCTGTGGTGACTCAACCCATACAAATCTAAGTAATAAGCTGCTAAAAGGAAATTGGGAACAACAGGGAGTAGGTACCTGGGGCCTTGGCCTGACCGCTGCGCTCACAACCTCCGCTTGAAACCGGCTTCTTTGAGATGGCTGGAACGAGTCATGAGCTGAAGATGGTCTATCCCTTTCTTTTGCGTGTTACATCTCAGTCAGGGTTTCTGCTGACTCAAAAGGCCAGATCAGACTACATTAAAAGCAGACACATGCGGGTTTATTTGGCATTGCTCCTGGGCAGCTTCACCGGTACCAAAGAAATGGGCCAGGAAAGTTGCATGACTTTAGGAGCTGGAAATGTGCCCAAGTATAGTCAAAAGCTAAGGCCTTGGGCAGGCACTTGGGTGGGCGTGCCATGTCCAAAAAGTGGGTAGCATAGGCTGCAAAAATGCAGAACGGGGGGCTTTAGCACCATTCCATTACTCAGAACTTTTTCAGTGCCAGTGGGGTTGGGGTCCGGGGTAGGGAGGGCAGATGGGGTTTCCCAGAGGCTATCAGGGGTTCCAGCTGAACACTGAGGTCAGCTGTTCCCCCTAGCCATCTCTAATAGCGATATTCCACTTTTATCGGGGGCTGCCCCCATGATTCAAAGTAGATTTGATGTCTTGAATGATCTGCCAGTCACTTTCAAAAACCATGAGTTGATAAAGTAACTTTATCTAGAATGAATCTATTAGGTCAAAACATGTTTAAGGGGATCGTATTAAAACTTATTCATTAATTTTCTTCTTTGGTTTCATGCATATGTATAATGTATTCTGGTCACCCTCATCCTCATCAGTGTCCCTTGCTGTCTTCAGTGTCCCTCCTTACAGACCTGTGTCTCATTCCCATGTCTTTAGGCTTTACTGTGATCCACTGAGTTAAGCTGGAGCCATTTGTGTGACCCTGGTCTTTGAACTAGCCACTGGAACCTGGTATTTCATACCTGTAGAAAACCAGCAGTTACTTTGGTTTCATATTTAAAAATCTTACATATCAGGTCTGAAGAGGCAGACTGAAAAGTATTACCTTTCAAGAAAGGAAAACTATTTATTCAGTCTAAGCCTCTCACAACTGAGCTAGTTCAGCATTTCTTCAGAAATACCATTGAATAAAGCACCTCAAAAGGTAAAAAAAAAATTATTATTTAATAAAAAACATTCTCAGGAACTGGGGTAAAAGCTCAGTAGGTTAAATGCTTGCTGCACAAACAAAGGGGGATGAATTCAGCTCCCAGAACTATATAACACACACACACGCACACGCACACACACACAGACACACACACACACACACAGACACACACACACAGACACACACAGACACACACACACACGCACACACACACATACACACACACGCACACACACACGCGCACACACACACACACATACACACACGCGCGCACACACACACACACACACACACACACACAGAGACACTGGTGTGCTGGTGCATATTTGTAACCTCAGTGCAGGGGAGATGGACACAGGTGAATCTATGAAGCTTGCTGGCCAGCCACCTAGCCTACTTGCCCAGCTCTTGACCAATGGGAGAGTCTGTCTTATAAAACAAGAAAAGCATCTCCTGGAAAATATTACCTGAGATTGCCCCCTGGCCTGAACAAACACATGCACACATGCATGCCTACACATGCATGTGTATGCATAAACACGAACATGCACACATATGTATTAACACACATAAGTAAAATTCCTCTATTATATCCAAGTTATAGAACATTTGGATTCTCATCTAATCATTATCTCTGGTTGTTCTTATCTTAAGGTTAGTTTCAGGTCTTGCCTATACTAATAAAAACTCTTATCCCACCTATCCAAGCTCCGTGTCAGGTCAAAAATGTTAAAATAAACACAAAAAGACAAGTTGGGGTTTTGGCAGAGTTGCTTCATGGGTTCGTGCAGAAAGACACATTTAAATGCCAGGAAGAATAATGTTCATAGATAAAAATGTGACAAGAAACACACTTACTGGGGAGCATTTAACCTACTGACATTCAACTGGTCTCAGACTTCAAAGTGTGGCATCTTTCCCCCAATTCTACAAAACATCCAATCTAACAGTGATTTTCAAACCTTTTGAATTGGACATTTCTTTAAGGCAAAACTCTAAAATCAGAGCAGTGTGTTGAATCCTTGCTTCCAAAACATGCCATTAAACTCCAGCTTTCTAAACCTTGAGACATGATTTAGCTATTGTCTGTCAAGTTCAGGTGCTTCATCTCCTGCCACGGTCTATATTTTTATTTTCTGCCTTACATGAATGTAAAGGGTACCGCCAGCCAGCTCTGAGCTCATCAAACCCCTGACAACACAAATCATGCCAGATATAAATATTTTCATTGTCAAAGCAAATGTTCCCAAAATCACAAACTCTGATGCCTTTGCAAATTGATTTGGAGCAGGTACAATGTACCGAAGTGGAAAAGATAAAGAAAAACAACAACAACAACAACAACAACAACAAAACCCCAACCACTTCCTGGAAAATAAACCATGGGAAGGACCGGATCCACACCAATATCCTCACGTACGAGAGGCCTTTAATGTGAGCCTGTTTTCCAGCCACAGACCTCCTCTCTCCCAGTACCCGTTAAGGAAACGGTCCTCTCTTATTTTCATACTACCGTTTTCTTTTAAGATGCGACAAAAGATGGAATGTGACTTAATTCTGTGTCAGGTTGCCATTTTGCCCATTCTATTCTCAATGCATACTTTACTTAAGACCATCTGAAGATATTCTAGAACACGTTCCTACCTTTTGAAACAAGTATTGATCAGCATACAAAAATAATGGGTTTCATTATGACATGTTCATGTATGCAAATCATTGTCACATGAGCTTGTGAGTCTCTTTACTAACCTCTCTTATGCCACTGGACCTCTTCCTTTTCCAAGTCTCTCCCCATATACACAAACAACTTCTAGCTATTGTGTATGAGAACAAAACACTGTGCTTTTTTCCTACCTTCCCTAATGTCTCTTCTCATATTTCCTTCTTATATATTATATACAAATCTATAGTCAACATTGACTCTGGGGGAACACTAGAAGCATTTGATTTTAAACCAAGAAAGTGTCCACTCCTTCAGTATTGTGCTTGGAGTCTTAGCTAGAGCAATATGGCAAGCGAAGTAAGTAAGTAGAAAAGGAATCAGTCAAAATATCTTTATTTATATATGACATGCTCCTATACTTGAAAGACTTCAAAGACTCTACCAGAAAATTCTTACAGCTGAACACACCTTATCAGCAAAGTCAGAATACAAAAATCAGTATCTTTGGTTGATACAAATAATGAAAGTGCTGAGAAAGAAATTAGGAAAACGGTCCCCAAAATTAGGAAAACAATCACAGTAAATAAACTGATAAAATATTGGAATAGACCTAACCCAAGAAGAGAAAGAGCTCTGCAATAGAAACACTGAGCATTCTGCAACTCTTCGGAAACTATCCATTTCCTTCACCAGCATTAGAACGTGGTATCTGATCCCATCGTTGTCTTCTACCCCACCCACAAGCACTGGCCTTGGGTTAAAGCTTTTGCTTTGCTGGCTACCTTGCAGGTGGTTTATGAAACCCAGGCACCAGACCTCATTCTGCACTGGGTGTTTTTGTTTATTTTATTGTTTGTCCAGGATGCAGTTATGCCCCTGTCATCCTCTCCAACAAGAAAAATATAATTCTATGTCTATTTAAACTGAAACTTTCACTTATAAATGCTGACCAGGAAACATAGGTATTTGCAGCTTCAAATAGGTAGTTTGTGCACTGTGTGGTGTGTATATCAGCTATGTTAAGTTTCTTTTAGATTTCTTAAGAAAAAACTACTAGTGGAACAATTAGAATGGTTTTGTTTCCTTTTCTTTTAAATCTTTTAATTAATTAATTAATTAATTAATTGATTTTGGGTTTTTCAAGATAGGGTTTCTCTGTGTAGCCCTGGATGTCCTGAAAGTCACTCTCTAGACCAGGCTGACCTCAAACTTACAGAGATCTGCCTGCTTCTACCTCTGAGTGCTGGAAGTAAAGGCATGTGTGCTGTGCCTAGCCTGGTTTTGTTTTGTTTTATTATAGAATCAGAGCAACCAAGTAACCTAGATAGAAACTTTCTACAAATGATTAGCAAATAATTTTTAAAAGAGCATCCAAACATTGCATAGCTAAATAGTCTCAATCTCACATGTGATGACAGTTTTTCTACATACAAACATTATGTGTATATGAGTGTTTGGTGTGTGTGTGTGTGTGTGTGTGTGTGTGTGTGTGTGTGTGAATGTGTGTGTTTGTGTGTGACATAAGACATAGCCATGGGTTTGATCCATTGTCAGTCATAACTAATCTCGTAACTAATAGTGTCAGGTGGAGAATAAAACTAAGTCACTCATTGTCATAGAGTACACATGCACATGTGACATGGTAGAAAATATGTTCAAATATATCAACAATGGTAAAAAAAAAAGACATACAAATGGATTGGTGCAGGTGGATAGAAGACTTCAGAGGAGGAAGAGTGGCAGAGCCTGAACAGTCCAGCTCTGGAGAAGGATCTGCCAGGAATAACAAATGTCTATAATTTCAGCTCTAGCTTTTTTACACACAAGTGGCTTTTCCTTTCTCTTGAATTCACAACAACGAAATCACCTTCAAACACAATCTCTATGCGTGTGCATTTCTCCCAACTCTAATATCTTAGCGGACATTAAAAGGTAGTAAAATAGAGACAAGTCAGCAAGAGAAAAGTACCAGAGTCTAGCAATGAGTGTCCCCCAAAGGCACTATGCCCTTCACAAATTAAGGAGGTGCTCCTGGCAGGAGGAGAGGGCAGGGCTGATTCTGGTATAAGACTCACAAAGCACAGCTCAGCATTTCCAGACAGAAGGGAGGATTCTTAGCCAGAGAGATGCCCCTAGGAAGATTAATTATTGATTTTCTTATAAATCATCGAAGGGGATTGCTGTTTGTTTTCCCTCCCAGGATGATAAATGTCTGATTTTACTTTTGTTAAAATAAATTCCTTCTGCTTCGGTGCAGTTAAATGAAGACCAAGAGGAGAGTCTCAGACAAGAGATATTCCAACATGGTGGGCAGGGGAGTCAACTGTGTTCTGACCTTCATGGGGCACCAAGGGATAAGATCTCAAGCAGCTTCCTGGGGGCCCGAAGGGCTCTAATAGGCCCACGCATGGCAGCCACGGCTGTTCCCTGTGCCTTGGTAAACCATTAGATTATATCACTAAAGCGAGCCACCAAGGTCTAGCCCTGATTTGGCTCCTTCCTCCCACCTGAGGCTGACCACCAAGGTTCAGCGATCAAAGTATTGAAGTCCAGCGGTCAAAAGCTCCCCTTTGGCCACCTTAACTAGCATGCCCAATCAAAATTAAACTCCTTATCATAGCATGGGGGTTCTCTTTTTCTCTTTACAAACTGCCATTTGTCTACAGGCCAAGTCTGTCTCTTAGCTCTACAGAGGCATTCTTTTGTCTCCCCCCTCCGCTTGTTCCCTTTCCTTTTTATCCCTTACCCTCTATCTCCTTTCCTTGTCTTTTATTCCCTGTCCTTTGACCCTCTGGGGCAAATAAATCACCTTTGTGCAGAGAATTTGGTCTTAGGGTATCTTGTGCCAACTCTGGTCTTTTCAGGTCCTAGAGTTGTAAGACACATTTTATGAAGGAAAATTTACAAATTTTGTGAATTAAAAAAAAAGCATTATTTGGACATAATTATATTTGTCTGGAGTAGTTTTGAGGTCTGTAAGTATTGCTATGTGTCACATATAAGATCCAGAAGCCCAGCTTTGACAATGAATGTCACCATCACCCATCATCATAGAAGCAACATGGCGGCTTACCTTCCTGCCCCCAGTGTTGATGCGAAGAGGTGTCAGAAAGGGGTCGAAGATCATGTGACTGGTCTCTATGTTGACAGGGGACTGACGCTTCCCCACAGAGCAAAGATTCCAAGCTGAGTTCACCAATCCCCAGAAAGAAGGAACTAGGAACAAAATGAAATTGTAGAATTAAGCTGGGTGGAAATGTGGGGAAACAATGTATTAAAAGACAATCTAAGTTACAAGGTGGTAAAGCAAAGAATACCATGTGACATTCCAAAGGTAGGGAGACCTCAAGGTGTTGCCATGGTATTTTCCCAGGCCTCAGTTGGTCAGTTTATCCAGTATTGTAGTCATGATCTCTGAAGGGCAGATTTTCTCACTTCATGCACAGTCATCCTGTAGCCTCTTTTTTTGGGTTCATGCTTTGGTACGAATAGTATCTTTTAAGTTATATCCTCATTTCCACATGCTCAAAGTACACCAAGTGGATGCTCTGATCCCCTCCTCAGCAGGAATGTTGTGAGAATCAACAGTATCCAGTCTTGAAGGTATATGCAGCTTATCAAAGTAAGTATCATTTGACACATACAAGGTGTTTTTCTGTGAGTTGTCAAGACCAAACTCAGGGAATGGTTTATTTTTATGACCCCCCAATCAAAACTAGACAGGAGTTTGGCAATTTGACTTTATCTTTGTTTGGTTCAGCATTGTGTGATTAACCTAATGTTCCAGCAACTGAAGAACGTGATCAATTGAGAGACAGGAAAAAAATCACATCAAATGCAGAGTGCAAAGAGGCAAAGGAAACCTGTCAGCTCACTTTCAGTGTTGCAGTAAAACATCTATTAGTATAATTTTACAAGATTTCTGGTCTTATTTCCTTGTATTTAACAGTACAACAGTTAGTGAAGTAAGTAGGAAGACTTATTACTTAAGAGTTTATGTCTAAAAAGAAACTATACCGTTAGCATGTACTGGCCCATCAGTATTTTCACTAAAGTATAGAAGCCATGTGTCTCCTCCTTTTTCCCCCTGTGATTATTTGACCATTCATTCACTAATCTAACCATGTGGTAAGCTCCTACCATTGTCTTCTGCCCCTACTTTAGGTTGACTATCAAGGAAAGAATAAAAGGATTGGGGAGGTGCTGTGATCCTATAGAAGAAGCGCATCCAGCTCTGCCTCGGAGGAGTGGAGCCAGAGAGTGATTATTGATGAACACTACAATCATGTCATAATACTCTTACAGGCACCTACCATCTCAGAAGCTCAAGTTGAATACAGCTGTTAAATTATAGCAGCTGTCATGCCTGCCCAGATCATAATGGCTAAAACCTGGAGAGGAATCTGGGATGCAGTAGCCAAACAGTTGTATCTTTCTGAACAATTGTGCTCAATGAGGTGTGTAGTTCCATTCAAACCCCGAATTCTATGGCCTTATTATTAGTTCTAGTCAACATTGGGCAGAAACAGATTCCCAGACAAATACTTCAACACCACCATGTGATAAGATTCATATCTAATTTGGCTTAATACATTCCAGGGAGTCTCTGGAGACTCTGTTCCCTTTGAGAAATTTGAATTGATTTCCTCAACATGAGGAATTTTCAAAATGGCAGCAATGGCCAGAAGGAGAGAGGGAAGCGAAGAGAAAGAAGAGCAAGAGGAGAAGCAAGAAAACTTACTCATGGATTTCTGCTTCCTTGCTACTCCCATTTCTTATCGTAATAAAGTATGTTATCACTGAAAACTGCTTCACATGTTTACAAGCTATTACATGCTAGCAAAACCATAATGAAATTCTTACATTAAAAATGTACTTTTCATCCTTAGTGTTCCCCAAGTCTTAGCTGTGGGGATTGTATTGTAGACACTGGGGCTGGGTACATCATCGTCTGTTGTTCTTTGCACTTTGAACAGCTGTGCCAGCTATGGCTTTTTGCAGTGGTCTACATTTGCTGTGAAGAGAAGCTTCTTTGATGATATGAAAGCTATCCTTCTCTGTGGGCATAAGGCTAAGTATTTAGAATGAAGCTAGGAATTGCCAATGTTTAGTAAAAGGGCAATCGTGGGTTCTCTAGGATCTATGTTCTCACTAGCTGTGGATAGTTGGCTAGGTTTCCATCACTAGGCATGGTTTCCCTCCTGTTGCATGGGCCTTATGTCCAATTAGACAGCTGTTGTTTACTGCCAAGGTCTAAGTGCCCCTTTTGCACCTGTGGAAATGTCTTGCCTGCTGGTAATTGTAGTTCATAGGTGTCACATTTGGGTAGGGGATAGTAATTGCTTCCCTCCCTTGACAGCTTGCATAGCACCTTCTGGTATGATGAGAGATAATCTTCAGAGAAGGGGCTGCTGGATTTCCTCTAGCTCAAAGTCTCTGGGTCATGTGTTCAAGTGCATGGTGTCTTCCGTAATAGAGACTTACAACTTCTGGGATGCTACCAAAAACAATAGCAATAACTTATATTGTTTTGGGAGTCTCTTGGAATCCCCTGATCAACAACTTGAAAGGAAGTTTCTCACAGCTAGTGATTGATTTCTGCAAGATAATCTATGGCTTTGAGAGCAAGCATTATTCCCTAAATGTTACAACTTCATTGAAACACCACACACACACACACACACACACACACACACACACACACACACACTCACACATACACACAGAGATGTGTAATATGGATACGTGTGTGTATACACACATTTATATGTATTACATACAATTATAAATAACCATAAAATAATATGATTCTCTATGACTTTGCAAACATCCTAGTGTTACTTATCCTTCCCTTCCTCCTTTTCCACTTTTTCTTTATATCACCCATATCCTGCTATTTCCTTCTCTAGAACTCCCCACCATAGTTTCATTTTACCTTCCTGGTTTCTGTGGTTACTCCAATTTATATACTCTTTGATAATCAAGACATACATCTATAAGATGCATGTGTGTGTGTGCGCGTGTGCGCGCACGCGTGTATTTTCTTCTTTGTAAGGCAGCTGCATGATAAACATAGTTACAGCTGGTGCACATTGCATTTCATCTACTCCCATGAAAATCATTAACAAAAATAATTCCAACCCCATAAACGGTCTGTAAGGCTGCCTTTGTATGACACCATTGGTGAGCAGATGCTGCCGTGCTTTGCTAATAAACTCCGTACCCAAAAAGTCCCCCCACAAAAACACAAACGGCAAAAACTTTATGAGCACATCTGCCTTTGCTTTTACTGGGTATGGGATTCTTTATGACAGTTTCAAGGCTTTATATCCCCTCTTCACCATCAAGGCCCCTGCCTCTCATTCTAACCAGCTGCTTAGGAATCAGAGAATAACCAAGACACAATGTCCTTTGTTTATTGTGTCCCTCATTGGCTCAATATCTCAAAGAGCAGTGAGTTTACTCATGACTAAATGCCTGGTTTTAAAATCAGCCATAATTTTTTTTTTTTTTTTTGGTATTAGAAGCCACCTAAGAGGTCATTTTACCTAGATGCATTCATGGCATAGAAGCCACTGAGTAGAGAGTAAAGTATTCCACCAGCAGTCACACTTCCAGGCAGAGGCCAGAAAGCACAGAACAAAGACCTGAATCAGCTCTGAAAACTCCTGTTGCCACAAAAGCTCCATTCCCCAAAACGTATTTCTCTATAAGGCTCTGGTCAGAAGCAGGGGATCATATCCATGGAAGTTCAGAATTAACTACCACCCTTACCCTTGCACGACTTGTGCTTCTATTTCTCGTTTGGTAAATCAGGAATAGCATCAGTGTTTATTTTGCAGTTTAAGCAAATATCTAAGGCAAACATCCAAATGAAACTACTTCAAAATTTAACTATGTCAAATAAAGGCAGGATGTGAAAGTGACTGAACAACTTAGAGGTAACACAGACAGAATGGTCTAAGAGGAAATCAAATATATTGAGGTCAGGGGATGTGCCATGCTTTTGGGTTTTCTCTTTAAAGTCTCAGGAAGATATGATGGAGAATGCTGGTGCAGAATGCCACTCCGGAGGCTGGAGAGATGGCTCAGAGGTTAAGAGCACACGCTGTTGTTCCAGAAGACTTGTGTTTGGTTCTCAGTACCCATGTTGCCTGCAATTGTCTGTAATTCTGGATCTAGACTATTCAAATGGTGCCCTCTTCTGACTTCTGTGGACACTGCACTTAAATGTACACACACACACACACACACACACACACACACACACACACACAGAGTAAAAATAAAGTTTATATTGCTCTAGTTAAAGTGCTTTTGGTCCGGATGAGCTGGATCAGATTTTAGTTCCTATAGCACAAGTCAATGGTTGCTACTAGAAACAATGTGGATGCTGTAGAAGAACTAAAGTGTAGAAGCCATTCCGGGGACCTTGAGTGACAGATGGGCAAGGGAGAGATCCTCAACATCAATGCAAGGGAAATATTTTAGGATGGAGGCTTGAAGGACGGGCGAACAGGGATGCTCGCTGAAGCTTGGGAGTGAACTGGCTGGTTTTATGAGTGCAGAACTAGGTCATACCCATGAGCCAGGATGCAAGATGTCGGTTTATGCAGAGTCCTCAGTTATGCCCATGGTTCTAGCCATCCGCCATAACATCACCCTTCAGGCTTACAGACACCCATGTCACCTTCAGAAGCAGAGTAGAATATGGAGATATTGCTCTTGTTTTTCAAATTTTGAAATCTTGTTGAACTCTTCCACTCTTACTCACCATGGCTATCTCAATAAACCAAGATTTAAACTTTTTTTTTTTCCTGAAGAGAATATAATGACTTATCTGCTACTGCTGTCTCTTTCTAGTTTAACCAGTACAACTTGTTGTGGGAAGAATGTAAATGAAGTGAAATTGAGTGAGAACAATTTTAATTAATTAATAGTCAAGTAGTCTGAAAATGCTGGAATTCCATCATCCTTGGCATCTCTTACATACTCTTCTAATTTACATATAAACTAGAACACACAACAGACCTGAATATCTTTGCAAATTAATTTTCACAGAGACTAAACAGAGAAACTTAACTGCTGCATCACAACTATGCCTTTATCTTGCCAAAATATTTTCCCCGTGGCAATGCTGTCATTCTTCCCATGAACTACAAACCCCCATTGGTCCCTTGGTTCCATGTGCAGTGAGCTATGGAAAATGTGGAGTTGCTCTGATTTCAAATGCTTAAATCATGAACCTTGGCAAGATCAAGGCAAAACTTATGAGCATCTGTTCAAACCACCGAAACAATAAGGATCCAGTTTAATCTGTTAATATCGCTTGACAACGCCCATACAAACATACTGAACATCGTATCAAAACAAAAAAAAAATCATCATTAGAGGCTTCATTCAGGAACTGATAGGTGCAAATGCAGAGACCCATAGCCAAACCTTAGCAGAGCTTGGGGGATCCTGAAGAAGATGGAGAGGATGGATTGTAGGAGCCAGAGGTATAAAGGATACGACTAGAAAATGGCCCACAGAATCAACTAACTAGGACTCATAGAGGCTCATAGAAACTGAACTGAAATTAGGAAACCTGTATGGGTTTGACCTGGATCTTCGGCATATATTTTATGGTTGTGTAGCTTGGTGTTCTTGAGGGACTTCTAACATTGGGAGCAGAGGCTGTCATTGACTCTTTTGCCTGATTTTGGGACCCTTTTCCTTCAACCGGATTGCCTCATCCAACCTTAATATGAGAGGATGTTTCTAGTCTTATTAAAACCTGATATGCCATGTTTGGTTGATATCCCAGGAAGGCCTTCCCTTTTCTGAAAGGAAACAGAAGAGGGGTAGATCTGGGATAAAGGGGAGGTGGTAGGGGACTGGGAGGAGAAGAGGGCTGGGAAACTGAGCTTGAGAAGTAATTGAGAGAATAGAGAAAGAAACAAACAAAAACAAATGCAGATCCAGAGAGCAAGAGATCAGCAGCATCCACTCTGATACTGAACGTTAAAATTTGCCTTCATGGCATTTGCATCCTGAAGAGGATATTCCAAATCCATGCTGTCCTGCCGATTGATTTGTCTAGATCCAGAAGAATTTGTAGAGATGCTACAATAGGCATCTAACCCCTGCAACTAACTTATACTATTCTTATGCACTTGCTAAACCTTACAGAACCAAGAGAAACTGAATTCAAAAGTGCTGACTGTGAGTCCTTGACATTTCAGATATTAGGCTTCACACACTGGGAATTTATTGAACAAATATTTGGAAGACCATCTATGTGCTCAGAGTGTCTTCATTTCTGGTTTGTTGGAAGTGAATGAAACGGATATGGCTTCTGTTAGCATGGACACTTTGGTATAGTAGGGGTGTAAGTGCTACCTTTTGATATGTTTACCTATGTTATTAAAAGGAAGTGACAATTAAGTTGGTAGTGAGTTATAGAACAAAGCTATAATGGGAGACATAGCCTAAGCAGAGCCTAAGTATAGCAAAGACAATAGTTCCTTTCTTTCTTTTTTTCCAAATAATAAACTAAGCCTCCAAATTTTGGCCAAAGGAAAGCAAATACGGTTCTGGGAAATGACTACTGAAAGTGACATATACCAAACCAGACCTTTGAGAAACTGGAATAATTGTTTCAGAAGAATTTCAGAGGAGGGTGTCTAAGACAGAAGATGGAAACAAGAGTTTTAGGGAGCTAGATGTGTTCAAGGAACAGAGGAAGCCATGTGACATGAACTTGGTAGTCCAGATGAGGAGAAAGGACAGATAGAACCGGGCTGATTAGGTGAGAACAGATGACTGGGGATTCTTCAGGTCTCATTAGAGTTTGCATCTTACTTCTATGTGACTAGAACTGACCAAGAGACAATAGAGTACAATGCTATAAGCTGATTTAGGAATGAGAGCCATAAATCTGCTTTGGCTGGAAGAAAGCTAAGAGTAAGGGTAATTGTTCTTTGGGGTAGTCTGAGAAGGAAAAACTGGGTCTCAAACAACCGTTGGAGGCATAGGTTTTGTTGTTTGTTTAATCTTATCACGTGTGTTTAAGTTCTATCTCAAAGGCAGAACTAATTGAATGCTTTAAAACTATTATCTTCAACATATGTCCCGATAAAATAGCATTTTCTGCAGATTCAGACAGTGCTTTGCCAATCATAATTTGGATTTGAAGCAAGGAAGAGCCTTAGCTAAGACAATCTTTTTCTCCCCCCCTTTTTTTTTTCAAGTAATAAACGAAGTTCCCAACTTTTGGCTAAAGGAAAGCAAATACAATTTTGGGAAAAGACTACTGGCACAAGACATATTTATGATGAATTCAATCCCACAAATGGAGCCTTCTACTTCTGAGGCAATCCCGACTTCATGGCTTCAAACATATGGAAACTTAAAATAAGAACTCCTATCTCTCCCTTCTTCTCTCAGCAGTGCTGATTTACTGCCCCTTCTGCAGCTTTCGACTGTAATAAATCCATGCTCTTAGTTGTCGTTAATGAGCATGGTTAAAATATTCATCGTTTCAGGCCTTTGCTCTCTTGTGATTCCAGGTTTATTTCATGGAGGGCATTGGCCCGGGTAATAACCCTGTTCGCTGAGGGCTTTTTTCTCCATGGTTTGGACTCAGGTTCATGGCACATGAGAGTTTCTCATTTTCTCTTGTGAGAAGCTCAGAGAAGTCGCATCTATTCTATTTAACACATAATCATTAATTTGTGCATTCATTAAAGAAATTAATGGGCCATCTCTAATGAATCAAGGCTAGAGAGATAAATCAAATGCCCCCAAGACAAGATAGTAAATAGTTACAACAAAACCATACTAAGTATTATAACGGAGGTGTGTGCGCACATTAAAGCTTAAATACAGAGAGGGGATTCCTTTTTATCCTCTCGTAGCACACACAGAACCTTCTAGCACATGAAATATAGCCAGGAGGTATGAAGCTTCTGGGTGAGTACCAACGTGATTTCTCTATGTTCTGTAATTGAAATATGTGGTGTCCAGCAATAGGGTCTTACCATTACATTCTGGAGGGGAACCAAGAGGAAAGGCACTAGCCTGTAATGCTTAGGGTCTAACTGGCCCCATTGACCAGCAAATTGAAAAAAATGTAGTCCATTCCTGGGGTTTCTTTTTTTTCTTCTTTTTTAGTGTGAAGTACCTACTTGGGGTATTGAGCCTGCTCCCACATTGTATGGTAACTCTATTAAACAGCTTTTTATATAAGCATATGC
>CM052710.1:26362287-26398353 GCA_028551405.1 Uromys caudimaculatus
TTATTTATTTATTTATTTATTTATTTATTTATTTATTTATTTATTGGCACTGGATAGTTAACTCAGGGCCTCACAAATGGTCAGGAAAATGCTCTACTACTGAGCTATATTTCCAGCCCAAGATGAGTAGGAAGGGGATTATGAGAGGGGAGAGAAAGATCGTGAGGGAGTAGAAAGAGAAAGAAGGCAAGTAATGGAATATATGTGACCTGAGAGCAGAAGGGGGCACTGTCTGGGGGATGGCAATGAATAAGAACAAAGTCTGATTGCATCCATGTTTGGAAATTCCATAATGAAACTCACTAATTTGCATGCTAACTTATGTTTTAAAAAGTCAACATAATACCTATGTGTAATATGAGAAGCTGAGGGAAAACCTGTAGGGGAATGACAGGGGACCACCTTCCTTTTAGTAGTGACATGCATGAGTAGCAGGTCAGGTGGCATTCCTCTCACTCACTCTGCTTATATGCACACACCCAATGCACATGCACACAGTCTAAAAGGTTTCCCTTGTGTCGAATACCATTATTCCATTGGTGTCACTCCACATTAATGCTCATAGACCACCCGTCCTTGGAGAGGTCTTTATATTTTGCAACCATCACCTTAGTGAAAGACATTAAGGTTATTTATATCTTATTTTAGCATTCTAGTCAATGTTGTAATACATATATTCTCCTGTTGCAGTGGTACTTTCAGTGGACATGATTCTTAAAGGTAGTAGTGTGTTGTCAAAGTGCTCACACACTGTATTTTAGCAGATGTATCAGGCCACATTTCAAAGCTCTGGCCTTGTCTCTAACTACACAGCCGGACTGCATGATGTGCCCACTTTCTCACTATGCGTAGCCCTCCATGGGCGCTAGTCACTATTTTTGACAACAAGGCAGTACAAATGGAATCTTGTTGATTTAATTTGCATCCTCTAACTAGTACTAAAATTAGGTATATTCTCATATGTTCAGTGGCTATTTGCAACTCTCTCTTCTGACTCTGACCTTCCCAATTTCTTCTCTGAGTCATTTAGTTTTTATATAAGTTTTTAGCTGTCATTTGCCTTGTGGAGCTATGAATCCATGTCATGTATTATAAATATTTTTTGTATTTTTTATTTGTCTGTTAGCCTTTCATTTGGTATTTTGTTATATAAGTAGAATTTTATAGGATTGAATTTATCGGTTGGGGTTTTCTCTTTTATCTAATATATCCTATTCAACTATAGATTATATTACAAATTTCCTTAAATGTTTATTAGTACTCTACATTTGATTGCTAAAATAAACCAGGGACCAGTGTCATTGTAAGTTTATGTAGCAGATGTTTACAGTGTCTGTGCTGGTTAGTTTTGTTTTTGTAAACTTGACACAAACTAGGGCTGTCTAGGAAGAGAGGACCTCAACTGAGGAAACACCAATATGAGGTTGATCTATTAGCAACTCTGTGCAGCATTTTCTTGATCAGTGACTTGGGAGGGCCACTGTGGGTAATGACACCCCCGATAGCTGGTACTAGGGTGTGTAAGAGAGCAGAATGAGCAAGCCATGGGAAGCAATCCAGCAAGCTGCATTCTGCTCTGGTCTCTGTTTCAGTTCCTGTCTTGAGTTCCTGCCCTGACTTTCCTCAATGAAGAACTGGGGTGTAAAACTGTAATCAGAAATAAATCCCTTCTTCCCTAAGTTGCTTTTGGTCATGGGACTTTATCACAGTGATATAAAGTAGGTAAACAATGTCTGAAACATTTATTTATTTATCTAGCATGTATTGCATATCTGATATATTTGTATAAACAGTCTATGTGTGTACATGTGAAGAGCATATGAATATATGTGCATGTGCATGAGGCAGTCAGAGTTGGACACTGGGTATTTCCTCATTTTCCACTACATATTGACGCAAGGTCTCTTGCTTGAACCCATAGCTCACTGATTTGGCTAATCTACCTAGTCATCTTGCTCTGAGAATCTCCTGCTTCAACCTCCTACATGTTGGCATTATAGACCAGCTACCATGGCTGCCGGCAATTGTGTGAGAGCTGAGAATCTAATTTATAACACATTTGTGCTGCAAGCAATCTCCCCAGGCCCCAGAAGCACGTTATATATATTTACTTTGATCTTTCTACAACTTTCTATTTGTATAACATTCCATCAGTGCTATACTGTTGGAGTATAATAATGTTTATGTTCTTTATCAGCTTAGTCTTCCTGGTTAGAAAAATCTTGCTGTTCTGTTGGAGTGTAATAATATTTATGTACTTTATCAGCTTAGTCTTCCTCATTAGAAAATCTTGCTCTAGTCCTCTGGTAGCATTACAGTACCCCAGATACTGACCTCTAGGGAATCCTGCCAAGTTTGGTGATTGTAAGAGCCTTGAAGAATTACAGTGTTCCCAGGAACTGAAAACCTTCTAGGCCTATTCCTGCAATTTAGATATTTATATACTTGAATAATACCTGACAAAGGACAATGCTGGCTCCTTTCCTCAAAGGGATATTCAAAGAAAATTTCATTCCTAGAGACATTGTCTCTAATATAGAATGCACATTAGAGAAGCTTCAAGGCTGGCTCACTGGTAGACAGCTCAGTGAGACAGAGAGGCCAACATTGTGAACAGACCTCACATCCTGATTTACTGAGCTTTCACTCTGTGTCAGACACTGCCCTACGTATTTGCATATATGCTCTCATTTAATAATCTCTAAGGCAGACTTTATTACTGTGTTGCTTCTTTCAGCTCCTATGGGAATCTGAGATACATGGATGTTAAGTGACTTCTCCAGTATATATAGAAACTGGCAAGAGGCAGAGTCAAGATGCAAATCTGGCTCTTGATCTCTTGCTCTTATCCACTGTGCAATGCTTGTAATGCTTCCTGCCTATCCTTCTGACTTGATTGGCATCAACTTATTTCTTTCTTTTTAGCATCAGTTGCCTAATAAATAAAATAGAACATTTTAATGAATACGTTTATCTTTCAAGGTCATAGTAAAAGCCAAAGCAATAAAATTAGCAACAGACATACCCAGGAGACACAACCTCAGAGCAACACCTATAATCCTCTGGCTCTTATAATCTTTCTGTTTCTCTTTCCCCAAAGATCATTGAGCCTTGGGTGCTGGAGTTGTATTGTAGATGGATCAGGTGGAACTGGATCCACAGTTCTGCATTTGGATTAGTTGTGGTTTACTGAAATGGTCTCTATTTGGCAGGAAGCTATACCCATAGAGTCTCACTAACATGACTGCCTAAACATAAGCCGAACAAGGACAACAGCAATAGACAAGCTAATGTGAATGGGGGAAAGCCCAGGAGGCCTCAGCCCTACACGAAGAACTATAGGCAAGTAAGAAATACTGAGAGTGGGAGAAAGAGTCTTCCTCAGGAAGTTCAGACAATCGGTTATCTAATGACGAATAGTCAGCCATGAAAACATACGTACAAATAACATGATGCAGACTAAGCAGGATATAGTTAAGAACATAAATGGATTCACATGTTACAACAAATAATGAAAAATGGGGCCATCAATTTGAAAGAGAGAGAGAGAAGAGGTATATGGGAATATTTGGAAGGAGAAAAGGGAAGGGAGGAATGATGTTAGTCTATTGTAATTTCAAAAAGTTTAAAGAAATAATTTAAACAAAATATGCAGCAGAACTCACAGCCAGTTCAACCTACTGATTGAGTCATGGGTTATATGGTAGATGGGAAAGACTACAGCTTTATATACAATTGCTTATCACCATGAGCAACAGATGATACTGCTTGTGGTATTTTTCTATGAGAAGCTAAAGCTCAGAGAGTTGAGTAACTCATAAAAGATCATTAGGCGACTGTGTAGCTGAACTGGCAATTTAAACCCAGGTTACATTTACATCCTCATCTTACTCCATGTGTTGCACAGCCACAGCATAGACTAAGCTGCCTCCTCTTTCTCCTCAACGTTATTCTTTCTCAGAATCAAGGCCACTGTGAATGGTAATTATAGAATTACATCTATAATTCCCACCTGGTCTATACAGTGAGACTCTTGACAGATAATAAATGAGACTCTTAATAAATATAAGAGAGTCTTGACAAAAATAAATAATAAACAAATACATGCCAGTAAATCAGGTGGTTTGTTTTTGAGAATTTCACAAAATGGAGAGTAGGCATTAAACTCTTGTGATTTTTGTTTCTGGCTTAAAATTTAGCTAAATGATTGTGTTAAGCCTTATCAGATTACATTTTGTAATTTCTCTTGTCCTGTATAATTACTGGTACTTCAGATATTATCTGAAATTAGTTTATTGAAGCTGGGAGTCATAACCACATTGAGAATAATATTTTAAAATATGTTCATGTAGTAACTCATTAGCTCATTATCTCCACCCACTCAACCTGAAGAAAATGACTAGGCTGATGTTCTATCTAACCACATACCCCACTTGACATTTTCATAGCAGCTGGAGTTTCTTGGCCTCTAGGAGCTCATACTAGTAATGCTGGAGTCATCTGGAGTGTGAGAAATATGTACCAGATAAAAATAACTGAGCCCCTGAAAAGAGGTGATTTTCAGACACTGGAAGTTCTAAAAGTTGAGCGTGAGAGGGAATGGTTTCCTACAAATGCAAACATCTGGCAAACTTTAAAAATCTTGCAGAATACATGTTGTCTTAGAGGATATCACCCTCGATCTATTTGTGTCACTAAACATATCAATTCCTTCTCTCTTAACTCTGACACTTTCCAAACAGGAATAAATGCCAAAATTGGGCAAATGATGGAAGGTTAAATAATGCAAGTCTTACTACCCAGATGCATGTTGTGGTGATTGGCTGAGTCCAGATTCATAGCCCATTCCAGCAGCAAGTATTTCAAGTTTTGCACTATGCCATTTCATTCACATTTATGTGGTCCTCCAGATGCCTCCAGCTGGTCCAGTCTGCTTTGAGACTGACGTGTATTGAGGTCAGTTTTTATTTTTATCACTTGCAACATTAACAGAGCTTAGCTATCTTGAGACATCAGAAGACACAATCTTCATGCCATTATAGAGTCTTGGAGCCCAAACAGAATGTATTCAGTTACTAAATTGGGAATCAAACCCAGCAAGTGATTTCAACAAATCTTTTACTGCAGGCTGAATGGTCCAATAAGGATGCAATATATTTTTTATTGAGATTTAGTTTCTACTATGTAGTGTATTTACATTTTACTTGTCTTCATAACTTTATTATTTAATTATTAAATAATGTTATTTCATATTATTCTTGGAGGAAATTGCAACCATTTACTGTAGTTTTATCTTCTGCAATATTTTTTGTACCTATCAATAATTTAATTTGAATTTTATTTTGAAGATATAATAGATTGGCAGTTTCTTTTTTCTTTTTCTTGGATATTTTTTCTTGGATATTTTCTTTATTTACATTTCAAATTGAAATGTATTTTGCTTTGGTTTAAGATAAGGTCTGACTTTGTAGCTCAGAATAGACTGGAATGGACTAGGTAGCTCGTGTTGATCTTAAACTTGTATTAATCTTCTTATCTTAGCCCCTTTGATGCTAGGACTATAGGCATAACCTGTTCACTGTTCTAATTGGCAGTGAACCTGGGAGATTGGGGCCAAAAAAATGAGGTGGACTGAAGACTCATTCTATAGCCAGTTTTATTCAGAGCACCAGACAATATATACTTTGAGGATTAAGAAGACTTACCCAAGTAAAGTATACAAATCACAAAGGACAAGCTCCTCATGGAAAAAACCATGTTTTTCCATAGAGGCACATAAACAAATACAAACAGCCAATTGTATTGAACAGTCTGAAGTGAACTCTCTCCTATCCACTACCCCTGGGAGGTGCACAGAAGTACATTCCAAGAACACCCATGATATGGAGGAACAGATATTACAAGACTCTTCTCCTGTTTACTTGGAGTTTTATCACAAAGTCTCAGAAATCTTCTTATAAGCCTTTGTTCATGGACTATATTTGGACAATGACCCACAATGCCAGGATTTCCATTCCCTCAACATGTTTCTGTGTGTGCCTGTGTACACCTGTGTGGAGGCCAGAGGTCAATGTCCGCTATCTTCTTCTATCACTCTGGGAGGGTGGAGATGTCCATCAATGAACCTGGTGCTCATTGATTTTGATTCTAGACAAGCTGGTTGTGAGCCCCAGAAATCCTCTTGTCTCTCCCTACCTCACCATACTTTATGTGCATGCTGGGGACTTGAACTTAGTTCTCCGTGCTTGCTCAGCAAGTATTTTACTAACTAAGCCATTCACCTGAGATATCTAACCTTCTAGGTGTTTTTTTCCAAGATAGGGTTTCTTTGTGTAGCCCTAGCTGTCCTGCCACTCGCTCTGTAGACCAGGCTGGCCTCAAACTCACAGAGATCTGCCTACCTCTGTCTCCTGAGTGCTAGGATTAAAGGTATGTGCCACCACCATCCAGCTATCCTAGGTATTATTAGTGACAAAATCAGTGTGATTTCTTAAGCTTGGAATACCTCTTGAGTCATTTCCTACTTCCATGTACCTTAGTGCTTTCAGAACTCCCTTAAGGTCCCAGGTCCAGGGTCAGCTTTTCATTAGAGGGACAGGAGCGTTGGACAGTCAGTACCACAGCTGGAAATCAATGTAGATCTGTGGTCTACAAAAGACTTAGCATATAGTAAATGTCAGGATTAAGTTATGCTAGACCCATGCTCCTTTCTTGATCTAGAGTTTTGATTTTATACCATCATTATATTCCTTGGTTTTATTGTGATGCTGAGCACAGAGTACCAACTCAACACTGTTCTTTGAAGGGAAGGTGAGTGGACAGGAAGGTAGTTGAGGAGGCATGACCATACTAACTGCTTTACCAGGGCTTCTCATAATGCCATCCTTTAGTACAATCTTTGGAATGAATGGCTCTCTCCTGTTTCAGCTCAGTTCCTCAAGCGCTGCGATCTGTTTGCATCTACTTAGGTGCCTCTGCTTTTATTCTCCTTTGCACTTACTACATTCTTTTTAACACCTACTTTAAATTGCAACTCCTTTGTTAAGTCATGGTTTATTTAGTGGTTGAGTCCTCACTCTGGATTCCTGAGGCAGTGATTGGATGCTAGGCAATTTGAACTGAATCTGCATGGCTATATTACCCACTGTTTCCCAAATGCATGAGTTCCATTTCCTAGGTAGAAGCAAGGTCCTCATAATCAATCAATTTTAATACAATATTAGACCCGACTCTATGAAAGGTGGTTCATGGAGTGGTTGAATAAGGCTAAACATTTCTAAGGAGCTTTCAAAGGAAAAAGGGTTTTGTTTTGTTTTGTTTTTAATTCAAAATGACACACACAGGGAAATGGACACTGTAAAGTGTTTTGTCCTCATCACTGGGTACCCAAATATGTTTAACCCCAAGGAACGCCCTTCAGTGCTACCAACACGCAAGTCCTCCAGTAGATCATGGCTTGGAAGAAACTGTTCCAGTTGGCTTTACAGATATTAATTCCACAGCTATGAGGAGAAAGACCATTTACACAATTGACCAATGATAGGAGGCTTCTTAAAAGGTATACTCAGGAGTAGAAAGTCAGCTGTCTCACTCTAAGTCAGGATTTGAGAGAACAGCAGTAGACATGAAGAAGAAAAGCTTTTCATAGTTCAGGGGTAAGGAGAGATTTGGCAGACAAAAAGGTTACAGAAGCAGAGCATAAATAGAATCAGTTGGTCCTAACAACCTTTTGAAAGAAAGGCATGATTGCAAGGTGGTCCTAAGGTAGTCATAACAACAGGTGGTCATGATAATCTTTTGAAAATAAAGACAGGAACAGCCAGTGTAGAACCATTTGTACTTAAGGTTACAGGTGGGGCATAGCCCAATCCTTGAGAAACAGAGGTTTAATCATAAAAAGGAATGAAACCTAGTTTGTCTTTACAATAAGAAGGCTTTCTAGCCTAAAATGGAGGCAGGCTGGTTCATCAATATGCAGCCTCACTTTTCAGGGTGTATGTCAAGACTCTTCAAAGAAGCTCTCTCTTTCTCTACCACTTTCTTCTTCTTTCTCTCCAGTAGAATTACATATCTATCTCTGTAATCCTTGGACATTTTCTCAATCCCAGTACTCACACTGTGTTGTGATTTTCTACATATTTTTCTCCCCAACAAGAACGGGCATTATTCTTAAGTATAGTGCTGATTATATAGGAGATTTGAGGCTAATATCACCTAAATTATAAAAGAAGGATAAAAATTGGTTTTACCATGATATGCTTTTGTGGAAGAAGAGACAAAGAGTACAGAATGGGACGACTGTCATCATACTGAGCCTCTTGCTGTGAGAAAGGCACAGTGGTAGCCATTTATTTTCTCAGCCTGTCTGATCATTGCCTCCGGGTGACATGGGAAGAAAGCACTGATCCCAGAGACTTATTGTTTACCTATGTTATAAAGTATTCATATAAAGGCACAGTGTGGATTTGATGGCATTTTGAGCAAGGCAAGAGATTCATCCTTAATTCAACTCATGCCTTCTGCATTCAGTCCACTTTCAGTGTCATTCCAAATACAAAAACTTTTCCTTTGAAAGCTTCTCGGTCAACCGATTCTCCCACCATCTTTCACAGGTACCATGCCCTGAAATTAAGTTCTATCCCATACTGAAATTTCTGGCTTGAGGAATTTAGGAAAGGACACTAAGGCATTTGCTAAGCAATGAATTAATGGGGTAAGATTTGCTGTGGACAGTAGGAATGTGAACAGAAGTGTTTCACGAGTAGGTTTGCAACCAGAGCAACACTTAACTTACTCTTATGTCCATGGCACAATGTTTCCTGAGCTCTCAAAGCCCACCCTTTATTTAAAACAGGAGCTTCTGTACCCATGGATTCAAACAATCATGGCATGAAGACATTAGAGAAAAGGGTATAGTTGTTAATACTCATCATGTAGTTAGGCCTCTGGGAATTGTGCCGACACTGAATATCTACATTTATAATAATAAAGCTTTCTAAATTCTATAATTCTAAAGCTTTCTTGGTATTATTATCTATAACAATACAGTAGCACAATAGGTACATTATATGAGAATAGTTTATGTAGAGAATTGAGTGCATGGGATTTCAGTATCTAATGGGGGTATTGGAACTAATCCCCTACATTTCTGAGGGCAACTCAATAGCCCTGGGGAAGTCATTTGACCCATCCTTGTACTAAACACAAAAGGAAGAGTTAAACCTGTACTAAATGATCAGACCAGGGGTAAAAGAAATCTAATGGTACCATCTCAAGAAGGGGGAGGGAGAAATTCACCAATTGGTTATTTCATACCAAATGGTCACCCTTGAAAACATATTTATATGTAACATTATACAGAGGGAGCAAGCGTGGTTAGGAATATATATGTCTATAACAACAATGCACAACAGAAGCCATGAAGTTAAGAGCAAGAAGGGATATATGAGAAATTTTGTAGGGAAAGAAAGAGTATAGGAGAAAATTTGGAGGTAGGAAAGGAAAGGGAAAATGTTTCAATGTAATTATAATTTCAAAAATAAAAGAAGTAATTAAACAAAAAAGAAGAATGCCTACATGGTCTGGTTATGGTCACTTTCAGAGATATTTCTCATTTGCATACAAAGAATCTATGACAGATGAACGTGGATGTGCTTTGTAAAGCACTGCAGTTATGGGATTTTTAATTATTCATGTTTACATAGGAATATGCTTATCAGTGACCAGTTATCTCCCAGTAGGGTCTCTGTACTTTAGTATAATCTTGCTCCTCAGGTAAGAAAACAACTTAAGTTCATGTTCTGAATATAAGGAGTGTGTATCTTTGTTGTAATATTTGCTCACACAGATAGCAGGGCTGCTGGCCTTTTTTCTTTATTGTTGCTTCCTAAAGAGAAAGTCAGGTGCTTAACAACTCATACTTCAACTTGCAGATTCCCCAGGAGAGCACCCCTGCCTCACTGCTCCAACAACCTAACCAAAGGAATTCATGCTGACCTAAGCTAACCCTTCTCTTAGCCACTGCTCTTGCTTGGAAGATTCTCCCAAATCAATGATGGCTCCAGACATTGTTGCCTTTTTGAAATACTAAGAATCTGAAGCTTTCTCTTTATAGTTGGCAGCTCCCTGGTTCTCACTGAGAAGCACTCAAACTGCTCTGAGGAAACACCAGCTCTTGGTGACAAGAGATGAAAAGAGCATTTGTGTTTTAAAGTCAAGATGCTTAGGAGACTCAATGGGGACTGATCTGTGATTTAATCAGTGGTGACCATATCCTGGAAAGTTATGTCTGAAAGTGGCCCATGCTAGCACAACCTACTGACCATAGGGATTGTCCCTCTCTGTTAGTGACCTGTACTTACTCATGTGTTTACTCATGTTTGCACTGGGAAACCGGTGTGGAGAGAAGGGTCTCAATTTTCTGAATGGTTGATAAAGCCCATTCACACAAATCATGCAGCGTACATTATTCTTGTACAGTGTACACTATTCCTGAATTTAGCACATATGGGAACACTGGATCAAAAATGCTTGAGAACTGAAGTATTTCAGATATTTAAAAACATCTGCACAGATGTTAGCAATAGAGTGTCTCTGTTCTGAAAAATCTCCAATGAAAAGTATTCTTAGTCTGAAACACTTCAAATGCCATGTTCATGCTCCTAAACCTTTGGATTTCAGAGTGATTTGGATTTTTGAACTTTTGGACTATGGATGCTCAGCCTGTAGCACATTATGGTAATGGTCCAAGAACCCAGCACGAGATTGTTCAGTTTCACTTCTAAGTGTCAGCTCTTAGATCTCTGATCTAGAAACCAGGAAGCAAAAATCCCACCCACTCTAGAAGCCAGCAGCGCTGATGGATTTACTGATAGTTCTAAACATGTGCCAACTAAGCTTTAATATAGTGACAAAGCTCTCATTTCAGGACACAGCAAAAAGTCACAAACAATTGAAGCATTAAGTGAGGGGTGGGGATAATGATGTAAATTACTTAAATGAAAAGATAGCTAGGAAAGATGGTTAGAAGTTCAAAGGTCTTTTTAGAATGCCCTCAGCAGTGACTTGGCATGATATTATAGTTGAATAATTTAACATTTAATAAATGCTAAGTCCATTCTAGGTTGTGTTCGAAGTCTTTACAAGTATATATTAGCTCATTGAATTCTCACAACAATGTTAAGGTACGGTTATTGTTAGTATCTCACTTTTATAGTTGAGGAGACAGAGTGACAGGAAGTTAATATCAGTTGTGCAAGAATATAGCTAATGAGCAGCTGAGGGAGCGTTCAAAGCCAGGCAACCTGGCACCAGAGTCTATGTATTGTGTCGTCCACCACTAGGCCATCCCATATCACTTCAATTCATGAGATATAAAACAATCGTGTGGGGAAGTTATCACAAGGGACATCTAGATTCACACTAGAGATTTTGATTAAAAATGTCTTACATGGGTGTGAGGAAGCCATTTGCATTATTCCACAGGAAGCCCAGGTGCTTCTGAAACAGATCTTCATAGACCGTAACAAGAAGAAAAAGTAGTGAATAAGATGAACATCTATTGGAAGGAAGATGGTATGCCAACCTCACCAGGTCAGCTATGTGAACTTATCACTGATAGCCAAAGTGAAAGCCATACCATTTAAGAGTTCATAATAGCTATGAAATGGGGAAACAGATATCCAGGTCTTGCTTCTCATCCTGTCACATAAGAGAAGCAAGAACAGGAGCCTGTTGGTGGGCACTGAAATGCTTCCCTGGGACTCACCATGGTTCACAGCTTGACTCACCTTTCTCCTGCTCTTCTCGCCTTTCCCCATTCACTCCTCTCACCAAGTGTCCTGGCTAACCTTAATTCTCAACTTGAGGCAATCTAGAAAGTTCTTAGGGGAGAAGTCTCAACTGAGGAATTGCCCTAGATCAGGTTGGTCTGCAGGCATGTCTCTGAAAGATTATCTCGATTATTAATTGATGTAGGAAGCCCTAGCCCACTGTGGGTGGCACCATTCCTCAAAACCTGGCTAAGCAAAAGCCAGAAAGTGAGCTAGAGAATGCACCTGCAAGAGCATTACTTCATGGTTTCTGCTTTGGGTTCTTGCCTTGACTTCCTTCAGTTATGGACTGACACTTGGGAGTGCAAAACAAATCCTTTCCTCCTCTCAGTTGCTTTGGTCAGAGTATTTTATGACAGCAACAGAATGAAACTAGAACACCAAACTTGGCAAAGATGTTCCAAGCATTCTCACTTCAAGAAAGCAAAAAGTTATCTTTAGATGGTAGCATTTCCTATTCCTCCTACTATAAAGTAAACTGCCCTAAGGGACTTTTCTTACTCACCATCCTGTGCTATTTTAATGTCTACTAGTTATCTTTAAGGACTGGCTCATCAGTAGACATACCAAGAATATTCTCTACTTGAATTCACTAACCTACTCCTCAGACACTGGGCCCAGTATATGGACCCCAAGCAAGCACTGCCAGCTACCAGACCTTACTTTTCAATGGCCTGACTTTTAGGCAGCTACTCCTACTTTAGCAGAAGAGATTCATCATTACGTGGAAATGATAAACTGTATTTGAAAGCCAAAATGATCATGCACATGTATGCAGGAGAATGTAATTTATAATAATGAAGAACTAGATATAATCAAAATGAGTAACAATATCAGAAGAATGGTTTAATAAATTAGATACACCCACATTAAGTCATTAACATAAATTCTAGCTCTATAACCATTGTTAACATGGAGTATTGTCTGAAATATATGGAACACTGTGTAGGACAGGCAATGAACACAGCCAGCATATGGCTAGAAACTGTCTTTAGTCTAAGGCCATTCCACTGTGAATGTGTCCAATACCATCAGATTTTATCTTAGATAGCGATTAACATTATAAGTAAACATCAGTGTACATTCAAATGAGGTTGGATACTCCAGGATTTTAACAATGAGCAGGTAAGTAATTTCACAATCAAAAAATTATTTGGAACACAACACACCATACATATATTATGTTAAATTGCTTGAACTTTTTTTTATCATCTCTCTTTTCACTGAAAGGAAAGGATAAATAATGTCTATTGTGTACCACCTACCCACTCTCCAAATTTCTGGACCAGATGGAATAATTTGGGTGTGTAGAAAATAAAGTGTAGGTGAATAACTTTCTCTTCTAAGAAAGGAAATAGGTGCAGCCATATTGAGCAATTGGCAAAGAGGGGACATGGGAAGTCTCACTATACTGAGGATTCTTCTCTTTCATCTTTGCCCTTGGTCATGAGAAATTAATAGGGATTTATTTAATTGGCTGATTTTCATTCTAATTGGCTAAAGAATCTACTTCAATCTCAATGAACATTCAAAGAGGAGGAGAGAAATAACAGGAGGCTTAGCTGATGATTGATGGTTAAAAGAAGCCGCATTTTGTGTGTGAGGAAATCTTGAGTCTTGGGGCTCAGACTATTAGTTGTCCTGGGGATCTGTGGCTTCAGGAAAGAAGCAGTGGCTGTCCCTGCTGAGACACCCACTCTAAGCTTTCCTAGTTCTCTGAAGAAAAAGAACTGATGGCACCGGACTCTCTCCTCTAGTACTGGATTCTGATGAGCAAATGTGGACTCTTTCTGGGCTCACAGAAGACAGTGGAGCTGAGGCTCTTGAATCATGGCTGCTGGGGCCTTTGAGGTAGGAGTTAAGCTCCTCTAGCTGAGTTGCTTGTCTCTCCCCTCACCAATTAGTTCTGCCATTTGACACAGTCATTAGCAATCTCATTTCCTGGGACTGTTGTCAAAAGATATGGAAAAAAAAAAAACAACAACACTTAGTGCAGCTAGCATTCTGCAAAATGTTGAGGGAAGCTAAGGTGGTTTTTTATCTTTCACCTGCCTTCTAAGTAAGTCTCCTTTCTTATTTTCCTTACCACGTGGTCTGAGTTTCCGCTTTGTCCCATTAAAGCTCCTTCCTTATACAGAGACTACATGCCTTCCTATCACATAATCTAAACCACTCACAGGCCTCTGTGGTCAGACATATGTATATACACACTCACAGGAAAGATAGTGACATGTCTGAAACGTGTGTTAGGCCAGAAATTAAAGCCAACTGAAGACTACTTCCAAACTATCCTAAAAAAGATGCCAGATGACTCTGCCATTTGGGACAGCAGTGATAATCCCAGAGGATGCTCTGTTAAGTGAAGTAGTCTGAGTACGGAAGGATACGTATTGTGTCATCTGAACTATATGTTTAATTTCACATAGCTGAACTCATAGTAAGAAAGCAGAATGATGGTTCCCATGAGCTAGTGACAGGGGCAATAGTTATAGGTGTAGGGACAATGTTATTATGTACTATGTAAAGATTATCCTTCTATTAGTCAAATGCTGATTTCTATGCCCCCCACATCTGACTGAAAAACATTGCTCCCCAATTATTCTCCAATTGGTCAATAAAGACGCTTATCAGCCAATGACTGAGCAAGGGAGAGAAGAGGGCTGGACTTCCTCCCAGCCAGGAGATGGGGAAGAAGAGAGATAAAGTGGGGATTCCCAACAGGGTTGGGAGTTCAGGAGACATCATGAGAAAATACCTGGAGCACAGAGAGAAGATCAGTATTAAAATGCAAATATCTCTGGTATTTTGAGTAGGAGGTATCCAGATTAGAGTATGAAAATAGAGTAATACTGTTTAGTTGTTGTGCCCTTAAATCTTATTAAATAAATATAATAGTACAGTCTCAATTATTTGGGAGATACCTGGGTTAGGAGGAAAATGGCAAGAAACGCTTTATAAATGGCCACTAACACAGAGGATGACAAATTTCAGAGAGAGGGAGGAGCTGGAGATCTCCTGTGCAATGTGGGGGGTAAAGTTAAAGAGAATGCATTATATACTTGAAAAATTGCTGAGAGTAGGTTTTGTGTTTTCAGCATACAAAATTAGTATATATTAATATACATGTATCAAAATATCCTATTATATAGCATGAATGAATATACTTTCTGCCAATGAGAGTAGCTAATAAAATGATAACAGAGAAGGTAAAAAATGAATGCAGAAGTCAAAATTGGTAAAGTAGGGAGAATTCAGAAGTAAAGAGCATATGATGAGAAGAACTAACAGGTTACCAACTCCAGGCCAGCTGACTGTGTCTCCAGGCTGAAGACATCAAGATGAAAGTGTCCCAGGACAGGATAGACAGCACTTAGGACTGACAACTCCAGAATGCAGTCTCTTCAGCTTCTCCATTCTGCAAGTGTATCTTTTTACCTTTTATTGAGTCTAATGGAATCACCTACTCAGAGTTCTTACAGCTTATGGTTTTTGCTTCTTTTTATTGGCATCAGTTCCAACTGCTTCCACCTATGGGTCTGATACTTTTAGCATCTCTGGAGACTGAGACCTTCCAGCGGTTTCTCATTGCTATGGGAACACTGGGGCCTTCCGTTGGTCTGGCTCTCCAGGCCTTGACCCTATCTGGCAACAGCCTATTTCTGGGACATCTCTCCTACAATGCTTCATATACTTAGTCTCCAGCTGAAGTACAGGTCTGTCATTTCCAGTGTGTTCTGGGCTTCCCTCTTTTCAATACCCATGCTCTTGTACCTGTTCACTAGAAGCTCACCCATTCTCCTAGGACAGAATCCAGTGTTGCTTCCTTGGAGAATTTTCCTCAATGTCCCCTTTATGCCTTATGCTATCTCCTTACTGTATGGTGTTGCCTGTGCCCTGGTCCACCTGTTGCCTGACCCTACTTACCCTTGAGGGTAGGATTGTTGTGCCATATGCCATGTCTCATGATACATCTTACAATAATCATGTTTTGACATCTTCTTATTCCTCATAAATAGTGTGACAAAGGTGGCATGTCAATCATCTGATGAATGAATGAGGAACCAATAAATTTCATGAATACTGAAACTAAACTGAATGAATAGCAGTGCACCACAGACGGGTCTTCCATATTCATGTTTATGTATAAATGCTCTTGTATACTTCTTTTTCATTGAAACAGTTAAGCTATCTTTACTGAAAGAAAAAAATGAAGTCTGGGAAAGAGTTCATTGGTTAAAGCACTTTTCATGCAAGTAAGGGGCTCTGAGTTGAAATCCCCAGAACCCCCATAAAATATAAAATGGGTGTGGTATCCCTCCTTTAATTCTAGACTAAGAAGGCAGAGCAAGCTTGCTGTGTAGACTAGCTATAGAAGTGGTGAGTGAGCTCTGGGTTTGAGTAATAGGCCTTGCCCTGATAATAAAGTGGAAGAACAACCAAGAGAGATTCTTGACATCGAATGTGGGCCTCCACACACATATGTACCAACATGCAGGCCAATATGCATGTATGATACATGAATACCTCACACATATATACATGGAAATGAAAAAGAAAGTAAAATATTGATAAGGTGAAATAAAAATAGTAAGAACATGACAATCATTAATGTTTTTATTGTGTCAAAATGTGATTATTTTTCCTATTTTTCCTTTAGAATGTAGTAAAGCATTTTGTATATAGCCTCCACCTCATTTCATAGAAGCCTCCGGGCATTTGGTTATAATGAAACGTAACTTTGAGATACATCCTCTTGTGGAAAAAAATAAGCAAAGACTTTGTCTATATTTCCTGAACCATATTTCTTTGTGTAGTGGTGAGAGACTGGAAGCAACCCAAACTGCTCCCAAACAGTGAATGGGAGAGCCTCATAAAATCCAACTGAAGCTCACCTACCTGTGGTTTGCAAACAGAGCATATGTTCCTGCCAGTGTAGACATGACCTTGTGGGTCTCTTTGCAGACTATATTAGTGCTGTGTAAATATTCCTACCCGATTGTAAAGGTACATTATACTCAGGGAAATTATTCTCGCAGCAAACAGGCAGATGTTTAACTTCACTTAATATGACATTATAGCCTGAATTCTTAATGTGAGACAGGGGTCCTTTTGGAAGGAGGGTACAATTGAGGATGACAAGCTTTAACAGTGCAGAGCATTGTCACACACAGGTGAAGCCTTCATCCCTTTGGCACTGGAAACATTCTGTTCTTTCTCTCAGCAACATCATTTGTTGAGGCCACAGTGTACATAGCATATTTGGTAATCACAGGAGGGTCCAGCAAGCAGTTGTGACAGCACAAGCCTCTCTGGAGAACGTTGAAATGTTTACAAACCCAGTTGTGACCATATCCACTTCTGAGATTCTGCTCCGAGGAGAAGGTGAAACATTTCAGAGATATTGGGAATGTAGGAAGTTTACGGTAGAAAGCAAGGAGTGATGAGATTAGAACTAGCACATATGCCTAAATTCATCAATGGGGCCTCTGGTGTAGAACAAGCAGAAGTCATCTTCAAGCAGATGGTGATGAACACAGGTAATTGTCTTTTAGGTCTTCATGGAAAAGAAGATCCAGGATGCTGACATAGACCTGTGTCTTAGTTTGGGTTTTATTGCTATGAAGAGATACCATGACCAAAGCAACTCTTATAAAGGCAAAGATTTAATCGGGGATGGCTTATAGTTTCAGACGTTCAGTCCATTGTCATCATGGCAGGATGCATGGCCACACGCAGGAAGGTATACATCTGGAAGAGCCGAGAGTTCTATATCTTGGTCCAAAGCCAGCCAGAAGGAGACTGTCTTCTGTAGGCAGCTAGAAAGAGGGTCTCTTCCACACTGGGCAGAGCTTGAGCATAGGACCTGAAAGCCCACCCCATAGGAACAAGCTTCCTCCAACAAGGCCACACTTCCTAATAATCTCACTCCCCATGGGCTAAGCATTCAAACACATGAGTCTATGGGGGACAAACCTGTACAAACTGCCACAATCTGCATTTATGTGCCTTGGAATTTCCTTTGTTGTTGGGCCTTAGGAACAAAACTACCACCATAGTGAAGTTCTCTCAGTTTCAGTTTACTCCTCTGCAAACTTCCTTGGATGCTGGCACTGGGCCTTGACAATGAGCATCACTGCTTTGTCAGCTTGTCTCCTTGGGCTCTGTCCACACATTCTGCCTACAGGGAAATATAAAAGCACTCCAGAAAGCTGATGCACAGGTAAAGGACCAGCTCCTGCCATATGCTTCCTGCTTCTGTGGGCATATCACCTAACCGTGGGTAGGCACTCTCACTAGCTGGAGCAGCTCTTGGGTCCATTTTGTAGATGCTCCATCCCACACTCCCCATACCAGTCTCCTCACAGCCACATGGAGACACTAGAACCGGATGCTCCCCAGAGGCCTGACGCCCCATTATCTGGAGTCTTGTTCAAGCTGATGCTTTCTTGGTTTCTTTTGCTTTTTGGGGGGTGTTAGCTGTTTCTACTCATTGCTACTCCCATGATATACCAGTATAATGTTCTTTGTATTGGGGGTGTAGCTTTATTTTTATCCGTTGATTTTCTGAGTCTGATTAAACAATTATTTTATATTAAATTATCTCAGTTGAAATAATTGCAAAGTTTCCACTTTCCTGACTAGACCCCATCTGATATAATTTATTGCTTACAATAGAGCCACAGAGGATTTGACTACATTGTTGGTGTCATGGTTACTTTGGAAAACACTAGAAATGTATGTTTAATCTGAAATTGTTAGAGAGAGAGAGAGAGAGAGAGAGAGAGAGAGAGAGAGAGAGACAGAGAGACAGAGAGACAGAGAGACAGAGACAGAGAGAGACAGAGTGTGTTCTGGAAGATGTCCAGGATACATTGAGAGTTAAAAATAGGAGCTTTTAAAAATACATAAGCAGCCGGGCAGTGGTGGCGCACACCTTTAATCCCAGCACTTGGGAGGCAGAGACAGGTGGATTTCTGAGTTCGAGGCCAGCCTGGTCTACAGAGTGAGTTCCAGGACAGCCAGGGTTATACAGAGAAACCCTGTCTCGAAAAACCAGAAAAAACAAACAAACAAACAAACAAACAAACAAACAAACCATAAGCAGCAGACATTTGTTTTATAATTAGAGAAAAAGAAACTACATTGTTAGTATACAAGAAAAACCTGATTCTCTGATTCTACTAAGGAATTTCATTGCTCACGAACGTAGTTCTTACATCTTAATATAAGTAATCAAAGGAGGATGATTCTTCTACTCAAGATTTAGCTGGGGCTATAATAACTGCTGTAGTTTATTTTAATAAATTTATTGCTAAATTACTTCATATTAAATATTCAATTTAATAGTATTTCTTAGCTGTTTTCCAATTAAGATCCACTTTTGATGTTTTTTCTCACCCTCAGATTCTTATAGAATTTGTGTGATTTAAACACACGCGTGGTATCGTGTTTAAAAATGTATCTTTTTAGCTAAATACACCTAAAACCAACTCACATTGAAGTCCACAGCTGTGAAGAATTAACAAAACCTTTAATTATGGCCTCATCCACAGTTCTATTTTCAAGTCCATTCATGAATTAATTTTAACTCTGTCTCTGCCTTCAATCAAGCTGTAAATACCTGCCAGGAAAAGACAGTGTTTGAATATCTGTCCATATACTTGTAATTTCTACATATTACATTCCTTTGTTACAAGTTCCATGTAGACCTTTGAGGGTGAACTAATAAGACACAGGCTGTGAGCTTAGCATTAGAATGTGCTCGAGAGTCTACATGCAGAGAATGTTCACTTGGTGCAGAAGCTAAAACAGAATATTCCTCATTAAGGCAGTTGATCTCCAGTACATTATAAAGCAAGAGGTGAGAATAATTAGGGAAGCAAGCATTGAGCAGAGTCTATGGAGCTATGAACTCGGGCTGATGTTCGGTGGCATTGCTTTGGGCTCATCTTGGTCTGTGAAGTTGAGCATAGAACTAAGAGAGCTTTGTTGTCTCTTGGAAATCTGTCATGTAATAATTCATTTCTTAAAGACAGTGGCTATAAAAATGTGGACATCGTGATATAATCAGTGAAGAAGAAATGATAGTATTTAGTCTCTTTGTAGGAACATTTATTCAAAAATTACTTGAGCATGTTTCTATCTTTTAAAAGATACTAAATAACAACCAATACCCTGTGTTGTTTAGTTTTAGCCACATTGATCTCCTTACTGGTCCTCCTCTTAGTCAAGCACGTCCCACCTAACAGTCTGAATACTTCTCTATTGGCTAACAACATCTTCACATACTTCAGAGCTTTGCTTATAAAACACTTTTTCAGATGACCTTCCTTGACTTCTTATGATACTCTTCATTCTCCTATTCTGCAGAACACACATATTTGGATTCATTGTTTAATTTGTACGTACTTATTCTTCCTCTCTATTGTCTAGGAGACTGACATCAAGTACATCCACTGGGATCCCAAATTGTCTTCTAATTGTATTTGGTCACACAGGAGGTACTAGATGGTAACAGGTCACATCAGGGTAGTAGATGATGAGAGGAGAGAGACTCTGGGAGCTTATTCCACCAGGAACTATCACCAAGCATACAGAGCTAGGGATAGAGGTTGGCTTCTTTCACTTCCCAAGGCATACCTCTTGTTGAGGATCAGTTCAGTAGGGTTTTCTTTGAGGGGCTCTGTTTCTGTCCTGGAGGAGGTAGACCCCTACTTTGGAGAGGTCAGGGACCTTCCTCATTCCTGTTTCTTTCTCTTAAGCTATGTCTACCTTTCTACAAATAACTCTTCATAAGCTGTCCTCAGATACTTTGAGCTGGCCATCTGTTCCTTTTGACTATAAAATCCCTGATGGCAGACATTTATCATCTGCTGTTGCACACAATTATATCCTTGGGTCTCAGCACAGAATATAGCACCCATAGGCACTCAAGTAGATGCCAGATAACTAGATGAATAATAATTTCCATCTGGGCCCCTATGCATTGTCTTGAGTATTTCACTTTCAAGTTACTTTCTGTACTGGTTGGTTTATCAACCTAACACAGGCTGGAGTAATCTGGGAAGAGCTTCAATTGAGGAATTGTCTCCATCAGATTGGCTTTGCGAAAGTCTTTATAACATTTTCTTAATTTATGATTGATGAGAGAGAGCCCCAGGCTACTGTGGGCAGTACCATCCCTGGGCAGGGAGTTCCAGGGTGGATAAGAATGGAAACAGAGCAAGCCACGAGGAGCAAGCTAGTAAGCAACATTCTTCCATGGCTCCTGCACTTCAATTCCTTCTTTGAATTCCTTCCCTAACTTCCCTCAGCAAAGGACTATAAGCAATAAGCTAAAAATGAATGCGTTTCTGGTCTTTGTGTTTATCACACCAAAAGAAAGCAATCTAGAATACTAGCTTAGGGGACAAGCGATACCATTTTTTTTTCCCTTCAGATTTTACTAAGTCCCAGATTAATTTAGACAAACTTCATCTAATGTAGAGATCTGATGATTTTCAAATCACAGGAAATATATTAGCATCAGATGATCTTATTTTGTAATAACAGCCTCCTCAGAAGTGGACCCAGTCACAGGAAAGACCTCATTAGTTCACCTTTGGGTGTGAACTTTGAGTTTAGAGATGTTTTTCTCATCTAATTTCTGCCTAAATGTTCCCACATCCCCCTTTCCCCGATAAGGAAGATTAAAAACTGCCCAAGGAAGCAAAAATGTGGCTCATTCCCTTTTCTCTATGCAGAACAGGAGAAAAGTCAACCAAACCCGTGTTCCTCGACTCAGTTACTTAATTTGCATATAATGTTCCATGATTTAATTAACTTCTTACATCTAGGGCTTAGTTGCCCAGATCAGACTGAATAATTGTCTTTTCTTTAGTAACAATGTCCCTTATAGTAGATTGTCTAATAAAAAACAAATTTACCTTTTGAAATCAGGAACACATATGAGTTATTTTTTATTTATTTTTATTTGTCTTTGTTTTCCACTAAACATGCCCTGAACTTAACTTTCTGATAGCCCAGATCACTTCTCTCCTGCCTGGGGTTTCTTTCTCTGCAGAGTCACTACTGTACTAAATAGAGCCTGATCTTCAGGGCAACCTCTTGGAAGCTGCTGAGACTGCCTCAGGATGGGTGCGGTGAGAAACCAATGACTCTCAAATCCAGGAGGGATTCTGTAAACAGTGACTTCCATGTACTAGTGGCTCCATTCTCAAATGCTGTGCTCATCACTGGCTATATATATCGGCATGAGTAAGATTTTTTTTTTCATGAAGTGTTAAGTTTCTCAAGCTGTAAGTCAAAACATTGTGCTAGTCAAACAGTCTTTGGGAAGGAGAAAGAATTCATTGCCAACGCCATTAAAATGGAGCTTCTCTTTCTGTACCAATCAGAATGGACTCTTGTATAAAGAGAAGCAAATAAAATATTGTTGTTCTTTTTTCATGTGAGCTGCATTTTTCTTGTCTCTCGGACAGTGATGGTACATATCCTAGGGTTGCATTTGCTTTTTTAGGACTGCCTTAACAACTGCTACAGAAAGGGAGGCTAAAACAAATGGAATTTACTCTCCACTGTCCTGGAGGCTGGCTGAAGTCAAGATAGCAACTGGGTTGGTTTTCTCTGAGGATGCTGTAGGAGCATCTGTTCTATGCTCTTTCTTAGCTTCTGGTCATTTGCCTGCAGCTGCTGACTTTCCTTGATTTTACCACGCACCTTTCGCAAGCCAGTCTGCTCTCACTTTTACATGAAGTATTAAATTCCTCTTATATAAAGAAAACATGGAATGGATCAGAAATATACCTGACTCTTGTATAACGCCATTTCAGCATACCTAATTGTGTCTTCTATTTCCAAATAAGACCATTTTCTTTAGAGTCTTTGATAATCAAGACTGCCTGCCACACATAAAATTTGGGAAACACATTTCAATATGTAACACATGGTAAAAATTAATAAGCTCAGTCTCAAGAAGATGCTAGAATACATCTATTATAGACCTCCTTTATCTTTTAGAGACAAACAAAGTGACTCATCCAGGCCAAGTTGGCTGAGTAAGACTGACAGCAGACCCATCACATGGGGGTGCATGGCTGTGCTCTCCTTGATGCTCTGCAAGCACATCCTACTACTTTTAGCTCCCTCCAACCCCCAAACTGAATTTTCAGAAAACTAGCAGCTGGGACTCATCTTATATGGGAACCTCTACTCCAACTTGATGGACCATGTCTTTATCACCCAGTTCTATAAAATCATCTAAAAGAAACACCACCACCTGAATATTAGAGACTATAATCCCTGGAAACATAGGTGTCGGCCATGGTACCTAGCACTTGGTCTACACTCTAAGACCATTTTAATTAAGAAGCTCAACTGATTTTAATAGCAGTAAATATTACATGGGTTCAGAGCTTCCATTCCATAAACTGTTAACAGATCCACTCTCATCTGCTCCCTTTAAACGCTAAGTGACAGCATTTATTCCATTGGACAGAAAAAGACTTGGACCCCAAGAGGAGTGACTGTTAACGGACTATCCCAGCTCTGCTTATAAAGCTTGTGAGTTATCTCAAGTTTGTGTTAAAATTCCAGTGCCCTTTCCTGCATTCTTACAGCGAGTAAAATCACATAAAACAAGCTTAAGTTCAGAGATTTTTTTTTTTTCTGCGTCTCTCTTGGGAGACTCTCTCAAGCCAACCATCTTTGCCTAAGCTTCTCCAAGTACTTGAGGCATCCGTTACTGTGCACTCAACAGATGGTCATAAAATATGAACAAATGAAGACAGTTCATCTTCAGACCCCAGGGAGTCACAGAGCCACAAAAGCAGAGGATCTGAATGGGCTTAGAGGATTTCTAAATAATGCCCCTGCTTTACAGATAAGAAATCTAAGGCTTTAGGTCCCAGAGAGAGTTAAAAACCCAGAGAGCCTGACTTCAATCCAGCATTCAGATGGCTTGCAGGATCTGGCACTGATTCAATCAGAGAATGACCAGCTGGAAAAATGTCCTGACCAGAGGCGTTCATCCCCCTTTCTCTGAGGGCTAGGAAGGTCATTAAAAATGCAGGAGAGAGACTGCAGAGGAGCATAATACTTTGCACAGCATTATTCAAAATCATTACATTGGAAACCCTGGTGCCTGTGGCAAGCAGAGTTGCTTCTGTGAAAGGGGATAAAAAGAGGTCGCGGGTTGCTGAATGAGGTGTCTATAGAGACCCCATTACAGCACCAGAGGAGAGAGCATCTGTACCTTCCCGGGAGTCTGTGTAAAAGATAATGTATGCTTCGTTTCTGGCTGTCAAGAATCACAAAAGAGATAGGGAGTTGGAGGCCCTATTACTGATGACCTCTCTATAGAATCCAGTGCATCTCATTTTTAAAAATAGCCTAGCTCCTGGGTGGAGTTTTTGATGGGCTTCATAAGGGAACTGAAAGCTTTAGGGGAAGTCTTGGTCTTGAAAAGAATAAAGAGAAGAAAAAAAAAAGACAGTAAGGGAAGCAAGAAGAAAAAAATGTTGAAAAAGAAGCTTGTCTTACTACTTCTAAATCTTTCTGTCCTCCGAGTCATTTTTGAACTTTTGCACCTCCTCACTTCCAGACGCGTTCCTTCACAGCCATTCATCACAAACATTCTCCACAGCGCTGAGCAGGTTGGATGCTCATCACTCATGAGGCCCTGGTATTTCCATGCGGATGATGTAGACTCACTAGCTTGGCTTCTAGGTACTTTTAGGAAAACCAGCTTCCTATCCTGCTCCTTTCCTGTCTAGATAACTCTTGTCTTATTCATACTTCCTGCTCCCCAAACATGCCATTGGCTGCATTCTTTTCAGCCATGTCCCCTTTGCTTGCTACTGTCCTTCAGTTCAAATCTGGGATCCGGTTAAAAGCTTCATTTGTGAGATATATCCTGGTCTGAATAATGCACTTTCCACCTGGGTGTTTTCTCTGGGCATGAGGTAATCTCCTGTAAGGTGTGGTAATGTTGCTTAAATTTAAACTCAAAGACATTTATAACCTGATGACAGATCTAATCATTAACCTTTTTATGGACCAATTTTGTATTTATAAATGAAGCTGTAGAGGTATTTCGGAGACTTTTAAAACCAAGAAATATTTTACAGATTGCAAAGGGCTATTATAAATAGTTATACATTCATTTTCTACTTTATCACTAATTTTAGTATTTCTATCCTGTTTCATATTTTTAAATGACAGTTTTAAAAAGACATATAAAGCCCTACCATTAATTTTAGAGTTCACTGTCTATATCTTCTTGACCCTTATTCTTCCCCTTCCTCAGAATTCATCATTCTGCATTTGGTGTTTATGGTTAACTATCATATCTTTATGTATTCACACAGTAGGTGTGTATCCTAGGAGTTACATATGGTCATTCTACATTTTGGCACACTCCATGGGTATGATCTGTTCCTTTACATATCAACCAGTTGTGCACAGTCTGATCGTTGGTTCAATAGTGTGCTTGTGTTCTCGTAGACCACGTTCATTCATCGCCTCTTGTGTGTAGTGTTTGACTGAGTGAATACATGTTCAGTTGCCATACATTTCAGCCTTTTTCTTTTTCTTTCTTTTTTTTTCATGGCCAAAGAGAACCATGCAACCATGCACAGGGTGACACTGTACTTATCAACAAAATCAGGAGCAGAAGTGGATGGATTCACTAAATGTTAAACTTTGCCACGGCAGCACCACACGGGCCCCCAGGGAAACAATTAAGGAGGCATCAAAATAATATCTTCAGTTGTGATGGGAGATGTTCAGCTCCTTCTGGTTCAGCAAAAACCTTTAAAATTTTTTTAGACCTGTAAGGAAGTAGAGGGCGTTTTTCTTTTTAAGATCCACAGCAAAAGTAGAGCGAAATAAACCAGCCTGTTTTTTAAGAAAATACAAATGTCACATGGGTCCCCTAAACCTCTGCTGAACTCTTTCAGATCTTAAGAATGGAGGCAGGAGATGCTGCTCATGCTGTTACATAAAGGGGTAAAATTAACTCCAAAGGGAAGTTTATCTCTTCAAATCCCCGTTTTCTGTATCCAGCCATGGTCCAGGTTGCTTTAATCTGTCCTTGAAGTAATAAACTCTTAAATAAACAAACTCAGGCTGCACAAGACATGATTATTTTTCCCCCGAGCAGTTTTTAACTGTGTGTATAAAGATTTCTGCAGAATAGAAGAAAATAGCCCAGCTTGACTCTTTTGTAAGCTAATTAAAGTAGAACCTAGACTTTTATTTCTTAATGATTTTATACAAATTGAAAAGCATGTGTGAATGTTATTATGAGGGTTCAGACCGGATACGAGATGCCTTGTGCCTTCACTGGCACCTTGTCAATTAAAACCCCTTTCTTGTTGTCTATTATGGAAGTCCATATTCTCACAGGCATGATGGTGCAGCACGGAGGGAAGAAAGAGTGGCCTCTCTTTAGATGCTGCTTGCAAGTTCCTTCAATAGCCATGGTGGGGGGGGGAGCATGAGGGAAGAGGGAGAAGGAGACAGAGAGCAAGAAGGAGAGGGAGAGACAGAGATGGAGATAGAGATGGAGACAGAAACAGAGAGCTAACTCTCATTCCTGGAAAGAATATTGGGCTGAGTGTGGAAACAAAATAATAAGTGCATTTGCTCGAAGAGGCATACGAGCAGAGGCATCAAGTGGGACAAGTTCATTGTTTTCAAGATAACCCAGCAACTGCAGATCTATAGAACCCAGTTGCTATAGTTGCATTGATTCTACCATTGTCCAAATCACAACATCCCAAATTAATAACAGTCAGTTCAAGACAAAGCAAGAATGGATTTCACCACATACATGTGCGCTACACTGACATGTTTTCAGTGTATTTTCCCCAAGCGTGCTGCACATTCTCAAGCTTTGTTCAGGCTGCTGCTTTGAATGACACTCCCCCTTCCGTTCTTCTCCTGTCTTCAAACTAATGCATCCTTAAAGCTCACCTAAAACATGAGCTGTCCAAAAAAAAGAAAGAAAGACCCCCCCCCCCCCCGTCCTCCAAGGGTGAATGATCCCAGTTTCCCAGAGAAGGCTTTTTCTGCCTGGATAAAATACAACGCTTACTGCGGTCTGACAAAGAACCTCGTAAATCGTTCATGTGTGCCCTCTCCCCTTAGAAGACAGGGACTCCTCTAATTCATCTTTGTAGCCCCCTCAGTACCTGCAAAGTGTCACTACACAGTAAGCGTTCAGTGTGGATTCCTGAGTTCCTTCCGTGATGTACTTAGTTGCAAAGGAAATGGAGCTTTAGGAATTCAGCGATCAACGTATCCTGGTAGGACAATTGCTTCAAAGTGAATGTAAGTTTGGTTCTATTTAAAATAGTGCTTCACTCTCCCTCCTCCTGCTTCTTTGCCCTCTCCTTTCTCCCTCCCTCTCCCTCTATCTTTCTTTCTGCTCTCTCCCCCAAAATCCTAGTCCTTCTTCCTTCCTCTCCTTTTCCTTGTCTTTGCTCCCTTCCCTCTCCCTCCTCCCTTTCCTCTCCCTCCCCCTTTCATCTCCCTCCTCCCTTTCCTCTCCCTCCTCCCTTTCATCTCCCTCCTCCCTTTCATCTCCCTCCCCCTTCCATCTCCCTCCTCCCTTTCCTCTCCCTCCTCCCTTTCCTCTCCCTCCTCCCTTTCCTCTCCCTCCTCCCTTCCCTCTCCCTCCTCCCTTTTATCTTCCTCCTCCCTTTCATCTCCATTTCCATGTTCATCTTTCTTCTTCATGTCCCTCTCCCTCTGTCACTCACGGGCATTAATTTGCTTGGCTCTACCAAGAGGTCTTAGGTTCAATTCATCGGGAAAGATACTAAATCTTGTCCATTTGAGTGGGTGTGTGAAATATTCCTCATTAATCTCTTTCTTTTTATTTTTGTTGTTGTATTTTATTTGTTTGTTTGTTTGTTTTTTTCAAGACAGGGTTTCTCTGTATAGCCCTGGCTGTCCTGGAACTCACTCTATAGACCAGGCTGGCCTCGAACTCAGAAATCCACCTGCCTCTGCCTCCCAAGTGCTGGGATTAAAGGTGTGCACCACCACTGCCTAGCTGTCATTAATCTCTTTCACAAGTTGAGTTGAAACCAGGCAGTTCTCTGCCAGACTCTTAACTGATCTAGATAGAACCAGGTGATATGTTTGCTTTTATTAAGGTGAGTAAACACTGCAGAAGTGTGCCCAGGAGAGAAAGCTAAAAAGGAAAGTGAAGGATGCCAGATGTAGAATTTAAATTGGAATTATGATTTTCTTAAGTTTATGGATCACTGTATTGCTTGAGTTATAAATGGCTTTCTTTAGGTAAAGATTTCTTTGCCCCACTTTCTTATGTCATTTATATGAAAAGACAAACACAGTTGATTGTGGCAACCTTCAGAGGAATTATTTTAAATCTCAAACCTATTTGAACAATCGATAATGTGTGATACAGACATGGAAGCGAATAAGAGAAGGAAGGAATGCGAGTGTCAATCAAAAGGAACACAGCAGTTCATTTAGCTTGATTCCAGTTTGGGTTATAAAAGAGTAAATGTAACCACCTTCCACTTCCTAGAGATTACTGATGAAATGTGAATAGTTAATTGAGGACTCAGGAGAGTAAATAATAATAGATGAATTTGGAAAAGAAATAAAAATAGGCGATGCAACCAGTATGTGTTAATCCCAATGATGGAAGGAAAAAGACCATTGACCCAAATCAACATGGCTAAATTAGTCAAAGCAAGCTTTTTTTATTGAGTATACTGGCTGGTTCCCACTAAGGTGGGGTTCGAGAGGTCAGCATTGTATATGAGGAAGACAAGGTTCTTACAGCTCAGGGGTAGGGGTTTCCACACGGGAGATTTGGCTGGCAAAATATGCAGGGTTATGGGAACAGAATATAGGCATAACAAGTGACTCACAGTGACCTCTTGAAACAAAGACATGGTTGCAAAGTAGTCATGGCAATGTAGCCATAACAACATTTTTGGAAAGAAATGTAGAGTTACAAGATAGTTATTAACTTTTTGAAACAAAGATATGATTGTCATTCCTGGAACAGGCAGTGCAGAACCATTTGTAGTTAAGGTTACAGGTGGGGCATAGCCCAATCCTTGAGAAACAGAAGTGAAGCTAGTTGGTCTTTACTATAAGATGTCTTTTAAGCCTAAGATGGAGGCAGGCTGGTTCTTCAGTGGTACTAGGTTTATTGATATTTTCTTTTTCTTCCTAATTTCTAAACTTGGTTTCCAAAAAAACCAAAAATTCCCATACATGCACCAGGTCCAGGCCGGAGAAAATCCTAAAACGTACTTTGTTTTCTCCTTAGAGGACCAGGAAGATTCTATGAGATGAAGACTGGAGGGAAATCTGCCCCACCCTGAGCAGTCCCATCCTCCAACCTGTACTAGAACAAGCAGCAGGCAATACACTTGAAAAGTTGGAAATGTATTCTTTCTTAATAGAGACACCAGAAAACAGAATCCTTAGAGTAGTGGAGCATATGTGTGAACACCCTCATTTATATTCTCTCTGTCTCTGTCTCTGTCTGTCTTTCTCTGTCATTCTATTTCTATCTGTCTCTGTCTCTCTCCATCTCTCTCTGTCTCTTTCTCTGTCTGTCTCTCTCTTTCTCTTTCTCTCTGTTTCTCTCTCTTTTTCTGTCTCTCTTTGTGTCTCTCTCTGACTCTCTCTCTTTATCTCTCTCTGACACTCTCTGTCTCCCTTTCTGTCTCTCTCTGTCTCTCTGTTTCTCTCTGACTCTCTCTTTATCTCTCTCTCTCTGTCTCTCTCTCTCTGTCTCTCTGTCTCTCTGTCTCTCTCTCTGTCTCTCTGTCTCTCTGAATCTTTCTCTCCTTCCCCCCCCTCATAGTTTTCCCTCAAGGTGAATCAAATCATAAGAGAACTGGAAAGGGAATGGGAGCCCTAGGGGATTGGATGAAAAGACATCATGGAGCACAAGGTAGAGAACTCACTGTGTGTCTGAGATTCCCAACTGAGCTGAGCTTGAGTCAAAATTACCCAGGAAGCAGACTCATGCCCTGACACCTGAGCTGTGGCAAAGAGGCACCTGTTGTTTGTTTGCAGTGATGGGATTAAACTGTCACATGCAGTACCGTGGATAAATTGGAGATAAATTATGCATTTGAGGCTTGCCAAAATGAAAAGGTTTATATCATGTAGTTTTATCTTTATGACTCTGTGGAATATGTAACACATAGAAATAGACAGGCAGTTGTCAAATGTTAGCGGTTAGGTGCTAATTATACACACAAAGGGGCTGAGTTAGGGGATCAGGAGATTGTGAGTGGGTTGTTCTCTATAATCTTGATGATAGTTTTATGACTATGGATGTATCAAACCTGACTGACAGAACTATACACACAAGATTTCTTTTATTATAGAGAAATATATAAGACTGGGAAACTTATATGGAAAATAAGCTTAAGTCAGGTGATTGTGGTGCACACCTCTGATGCCAGCACTTGGGAGGCAGAAGTAGATGGATCTATTGAGTTCAAGACCAGCCTGGTCTGCAGAATGAGTTCCAGGATAGCCAAGGCTATACAGAGAAACCCTGTTTTGAAAAAAAAGAAAGAAAGAAAAGAAAAGGAAAGGAAAGAAAAGAAAAAAGAAAAAAAGAAAAGAGAAGAAAAAAGAAAAGAAGTTTATTTAGCTCAGATTTCTGGTACTAAATCTGCTGCTCTGGTGAGGATTGTGTGGCAGAGTATATTATTCTAAAAGCACATAAAAGAGATAGATAGATAGATAGATAGATCATGTGGCAAGACATGACTCCATTTTCTCTAGAAAGGCTCTACCTCTTATAGGTTCTACTGCCTTTTAAAACTGCACCACCAGATGGGGACCAAGTGTTCACATATCAGAGCCATATACTCAAATGTATGTCTACCACTTATTTCCTCTGAGAGAGATATGTATAATACTTTACATATGTCACAGTGTCTCAAATAACCATGTTGTTCCTGTTCTAAATTGCTACTCATCCCTATACAGGAACATCCTTAAGTTATAGGACTGTATAAGCTGAGAGGTAGAACTTGACACTATGAATTGGAGACTGCTCTCCACTATACTGCAGTCAGCTTTGGGTTTGCTCGTAATTTGGGGTCATTTTAAATTTTGAAATGTATAACTATTTACATGTCGTAGAAGAGAACAATGTGCTACAAAGTGTCTTCCCTAGTCTGCAGAGAGCATATGGAACAGAAGTAGATAGGTGAGCTCCAAGAAAGAGCTCCATTCTTATTTGAATTCAATTACGCATGTTTTCTTCCCAGATGGATATTTATTGAATACCTCCTGTGTCCCAGCAGACAATCTAATCTCTATTGTTTAATACAGCAGCACTTAAAAGGGGGGAAAAAAAGGCATCTTTAAAGGCCAGTGTGTGTGTGTGTGTGTGTGTGTGTGTGTGTGTGTGTGTGTGTGTGTGTGTGTGAATACTGAGTTAGGAAACTAACAGAAAGGTCTATTCCAGACAGAGAAATAATGTGAACAGGAAATGGGCTGGGATGTAGCTCAGTGGGTAGAGCTGTGCCTAGTTTGCAGGGTTCAATCCCAAGCACTGCTTAAACCAGGTGAGATAATGCACACCAGGATCCAGGCACTTGAGAGGTAGAGGCAGAAGAATCATGAGTTCAAAGCTATCCAAGGTTACTTCCTGGGGCGTCAAGGTGTGGGATGCAAGAGGCCTTGTTTCAACAGAAGCCACAACAAAATAAATGCAAAGAAAGAAGGGGAGGGGAGGTAGAGAGCAAGGGACTTGAATAAAAATGCTAAGCTTTGGCAAACTATCCTTTAGGTCCCTTCTTTTCCCCGGCCTCCCACTGTGGAGAGGTAATAGGAGGGACTGTGTGTACTGACTTCAGAGCGGTAGCAAAGCATGAGAAGGTATAGGCTGTTTGCAGAATAATAGGAACTCACAAATAGCCAGCTGACGAATAGGAAGGAGAGAGATGGAAGACACACTTCAGGCCAATGCAGATTTTGTTCTACAAATAGAAACTTTATAGACTCTTTAATTAAAAAGGAGACTGTGCAAGGCTGGCTGAAAACTTGTCCAATTCCAAGCTTCCCAGGCTAAGTCTTTACTTCATTTAAATTCCATCAAAGAACAATCTTCTCAAATATCCTTTTATGATATCTACAAAGTCTTATTCTTCAACTTAATCTTATGGGACTGCGGATTTAAAATACATATCAAAATCAAAGTGAATTACTCCAAAAGGCTTTTTCTTGAGGAAGGAGGGGGAAGGCATACTCCACAAATTACAAAAAGTATTTTATTTATATCAGCCTTAATTTTTTCCCATATGTATAAGGAAAAAAACGGGAAGCCAACAATCTGAACTAGTGACTACTCCTTCAGCATGCTTTAAACTTTATTCCATGTAGCACCCACAGAGGGAAAGCTAATTTTGTTTTCCTCCTGGTGATTTTTTAGTGTGATTTAATTGTGCCCCTACTCTCATGCTAAGGCAATACAGTATTTGTGCTATTGAGAAGCTTTAATATAGTAGCTCACAAAGAGTAGTAATGGTGTTAGGAGGTAGTTTCTTAGTTCAGCCATCTCAAGAACAAGTTCCACCTTGTTGCTTCGGTCCTTCTTAGAAGGGGGAACAAAATACTCAAAGTGTGGAGCAGAGACTGAAGGAAAGGCCATCCAGAGACTGCCCCACCTGGGGATCCATCCCGTATACAGATACCAAACCCAGACACTATTGTGGATGCCAAGAAGTGCTTGCTGAAGGGAGCATGATATGGCTGTCTCCTGAGAGGCTCTGCCAGAGCCTGACAAATACAGAGGCAGATGCTCACAACCAAACATTGGACTGAGTGCAGGGTTCCCAGTTGAGGAGTTGGAGAAGAGACTGAAGGAGCTGAGGGGGTTTGCAGCCCCATGGGGGGAGCAACAGTGTCAACCAGCCAGATCCCCTGGAGCTCCAGGAGACTGGACCACCAACCAAAGAGTACACATGGAGGGACCCATGGCTCCAGCCAGTCAAGTATGTGGCAGAGGATGGCCTTGTTGGACATCAGTGAAAGGAGCGGCCTTTGGGCCTGAGGATGTTCGATGCCCCAGTGTAGGGGAATGCAAAGGCCGGAAGACAGGAGTAGGTGGGTAGTTGGGGAAGCACCTTCATAGAGGCAGGGGAAGAGGGGATGGGATGGGAGTTTCCAAAGGGGAGACTTGGAAAGGAGAAAACATTTGAAATGTAAGTAAAGAAAATATCCAGTAAAAAAAAAAAAAAAAATACTAGCCGGGCAGTGGTGGTGCCCGCCTTTAATCCCAGCACTTGGGAGGCAGAGGCAGGTGGATTTCTGAGTTCGAGGCCAGCCTGGTTTACAGAGTGAGCTCCAGGACAGCCAGGGCTACACAGAGAAACTCTGTCTCAAAAAAACAAAAACAAAAACAAAACAAAAAAATACTGTCAAAAAAACCCAAAACACCAAAAAAAGCAAAACAACCCCCCCCCCAAAATAATAAACCACAAAAAAATAAAAACAAAAAACAAAACCAAAAACTGAGTACATGTTCCCAGGGCCCGGAAACTCAATTTCTATCCTGTTTCTTCAGATGCTTCATGTTCGTCTCTTAACCAGTAAAGGATGTGATGAGGGAGCACACTGTTATCCCGTTGTCTAAACTAAGGCACACAAGTCACGAATGTGTTAGCTGCTTTGACTTAGTTGACTACATGTAACTGTGTAGCTTGCTCACTCCTTTCTTCCTTTATCATTCTAAAATTCCAGGCCAGAGTCCAGGAGTGAACCTGGCTGAAAAACTGTCTCAAGGACCCTGAAACCAGGTGACCCAGATAAGGCCCAGTCACCAATGCTAACTTCCTTGTTTAACCCCTTGTGACAAAATAGGATTGGTCAATGCAACAGTCCACTGATCCCCCCCTTGCTCTGTGTTGCCGTCTTATAAAAATGTTGTGCAATCTCCCTTCCAGGAGGGTCACATCCCAAACTGGCTGCCTCCCTGTGTTCTCAGAAAATAATGCTTCTTCCTTAAGTCTCCATAACTGAAGTGAGTTTTCTAGGCTTCCACCCGAACCCAACAATAGATATTACTGGGTAAGGTGGCATACACCTATGACCCGGTCGGTCACTAATGACAGAAGGATCAGAAGTTGGATGTTATTCTCAGTTACACGGTGAATTTGAAGAATGAATCCCCCAGCCTTTCCTAAATTACTATAGGAAATTGCTCAAAAATTCTTTTAGATTTTACTATGAAAGTAAACTGAGAACCACCCACATTCCAGAACCAGGTCCTCCCCCCAGGCAGTCATCAGAGACTCAGCTCCCAGCAACCATGTCATCACTAGCTTCCAAAGGAGTCCCATGTCCACTGTCACCAAGGGTCTTCTATTCTTCCTCTGCACATAACCCTTTCTGTTCCAGCTCAGAGGCAGCCCTTTGTATGTGCTACCTCCACCCCCAACCCACATACCTTAAATCTTTCCAGTGAGGTCCCTTGCTTGGTGTGACTTTTGGCACTCTTTGGCCCTTGATGATGCAAAAGCCCTTCTAGAAAGTATTCATGGTTTTCTCTATTCAGTTGATCTCAAGCCCACTAGTTTCTCTTAAAATAAAGTAACATTTCTTCTTTATATGTGTGTGTATGTCTGTATGTGTTCATGTGTGTACCTGCATGTGTGGGTGCATGTACAGGTGAGGCCAGAGGTCAGCATTTGGTGCCTTCCTTAAGTGCTCTCAATTTTTTTGAGGCAGTGTCTCTCACTGAACCTGTGACTTGCCTATGAGGTTAGACTGGCTGACCAGGATGCCTCAAGGACCCTTGCATTCATTTATTAGTAGGTTTGTACTTCAGATGGAAATTCTAGATCAGCCTTTTGAATTGTTAGACAATTTCTATAAATAATAAAGTATCTAAGGACTTAGGACAGTACATTAAACTTTGGTTAATAATTATTAACCAACTTTGGTTAATAATTTGGTTAATAATCTCAAAACAATAAGAAGAGTCTAGAAACCCATTACAATACGTGCCCTTTTCTGTGAGCTTACAGTTTCATATCCAAAAAGGCTAACATTGTATTCATTTCCTGCATAAGCTTAGGAGCCAAAGATCATATCGTACTTCTCCTGAGAAATTTCTTCCCAGAAAAGCACAAACTGCTTAGGGAGATTATATTTGAATCTGTCCTCAAGCACAAAGAGTCAAAACTGTGTCAGTCTGTGAACTACAAATCACTTATTTAGAAAGACTCTTTAGAGAAACTAGTCTTTTCTTCTTGTAGGAAAAAGAACAGAGTGGTCAAAATTCTCTGGGGGAAGGAACCATATGACAGTAGCTATGAGAAATTTCCACTTGCTTAGCAGGATTTGTGTTTTCCAGAGAGTGCTGGCATGAGAGTGAAAGGTACTCTTTACTTATCATCTTTCAGTAGTAGTAAAAATCGAGACCATCTCAATGTTTCAGCTCTTTAAAAGTATTTATTGACAGTTTTGAATTTTCCCCTTCTATTACTTTACAAAGACTTTTCCTTGAGACAATATCCCTGTTGATAAAAGCTATGCTCACTCATTTATACACAGAATAAAAGGGTACCTGAGACCTATTTTAGCAACTCATCATGGTGTAGTATGCATTAAAAGAATGCTAGATGTTCTTATTAAAATTATAAAAATTAAAAGTGGAAATTTTATGAAGATTTCTTATTTTTAATGAATTGTCTTTATTTCACCAGCACAATTGTGTTTCTATTTATTTCTAAGACTTACTCATATATCTAACATTGATGGTCAATAAAAATACTTCTAAATGAAATTATTATTATTATTATATACCTTATAGTCTTATAGGTATAAAAATATATAAATTCTTAATTCCTAGGAAATAAAATGGAACAAAAATAATAGAAAAATGTGATATATGCATCCTATGAAGGGTATGACACTTGGAGAATGGTACAAGTACAGGGTTATGGAGAGGACACGAGAGTGTCCATCAGTATTGTTAGTGATACAGAGAGGAATGTGATGTAGAGACTGGTCAGAGAAGCCTCTGAAATTAGAGGCCCAACTATTAAAAGGCATAAGCTCCTCAACAGGCAAATCAAATTTATTGTGATGAAGCACAACTTATTTAAGCATCAAAAGAAAACTGTTTGTAAGCATTATGTATTCCTGAAAATGATGTTCTAAACTAAGAGGTAAAAGTCCCATGGAGGGAGCAAGAGCATCAATGGGC
>CM052710.1:26398453-26415953 GCA_028551405.1 Uromys caudimaculatus
ATATGGGGATGGGTGGGTGGGTGGGTGGGAGGTGGAATTCCCTCATAGAGGCGGGGATGGGGAGGGGATGGGGGTTTCCAAAGAGGAGACCCAGAAAAGGGGAAACATTGAAAATGTAAATAAAGTATCAAAAATAAAAAAAATTAAAAAAAATACATAAAAAAAGAAAAGAAAATGTCACAGTGAAACCAGTGATTTTATATGCCAATTAAAACACAATTAATTGGAGCTGGAGAGATGGCTCAGTGGTTAAGAGCACTGACTGCTCTTCTAGAGGTCCTGAGTTCAATTCCCAGTAACCACATGGTGGCTCACAGCCATCTGTAATGAAATCTTATGCCCTCTTCTGGTGTGTCAGAAGACAGCAACAGTGTACTTAGATTAAATAAATAAATAAATAAATAAATAAATAAATAAATCTTTTAAAAACAATAAAAAAAATCGAAATATTTAGTATGGAGTGTTTTTTCACCTTCAGTGAGCATAGAAAAGTTCAGTAGAGAAGTAATGAAGAAGAGGAGGAGGAAGAAGGGGAAGAAGGAGGAGGAGGAGGAGGAGGAGGAGGAGGAGGAGGAGGAGGAGGAAGAGAAACCAACTAAAACAAAGATGAAGACGGAAACTGAAGGGTATACGCTTAGACACCCCATTGTATGGAGGTATTGAGGAGACAAAACAGATCTATAATGAAAAGGACAATAACCTTATTTGCCTCTAGAAGGGGTGATGACTTGGTAGGGAACAAATTATACATTTTGAAGGGATAAAGTATTCCCTAAATAATTGATGGGGTGGATCACATGTTATATATATGCTTATATTTGTCAAGAGTCACTGAACTTTATAGGTAATGTGTATGCCTTTTAGTGTAGATACATTTTTACCACCATTTGTTTTTTATGTCTATACTTGCAATTAGTAATAAAAGCCGATGTTTTGTTCTGCCTGCCCCAGACAGTGAGTTTCTTTTCTCTCCTGCTGCTGAGACTATGATGAAATTGGCCTGATCACTATGATGAGACGTTTTAAGACTAATGCTCTCCATTACATGTTAATAAGAAACGAATTTTGGGGAACAGAGACATGGCTCGGACTCTTGCTATTCTTCTAGAGGATCTGAGTTCAGTTCTCAGCACCCATACTGGGTGGCTCATAGTCATTTCTGATTTCAGCTCCAGGAGATCTGAAACTCTCTTTTAGCTTTGGCAGGCGCCTGAACACAAATGGCTTGTAGACTCAAGTGTATACACACACGCACGCACACACACACACACACACACACACACACACACACACACACACAAATTCACAAATAAAAACAAATTTCACAGGTATAAGACGATATCAGAACACAAGCTGAATTTATAGGTTTATTTCTCACCCTGAGATATTGCACAGCTGACCTGAACATACTCTATAAAAGTATTAGGAACTCAAGACACTCTTAGAAAAATTCTCATTCTAGATTATAGATCAAAGAAATTGCAGATGTGGAAGCCAATTCCTAAGCATGGATTTTTAACTTAGAAGTTATTTCAGGCAATAAAAGTCCTTAGAATTTTCTCCCTCTTATTTCAAAGAGAGGACTTTGGCAGTTTGATGGACAGCAAAGAAAAAAATTATGCCTACAATAGCTGGTGTCTTCAGAGATTGCTAGTTTTTAGCATTTGCCAGCATACCTACTAGGCATCAATGTCCTGTGGAGTGGACAAAACAGCAGGGGAGTAGGAAATACTTTAACATAAACCACCATGATGCATTTGGTTTCTTGCTGACTTAACTTGTTCAGTTAAGATCCGCGCAGATGGTCTGCATTCCAATAAGCTCTCTGGTGTGATGAGTGAAAGGTGTCTATGACTTACACGTGGAAGGAAGTTCAATGTGTAGATTCATCCCAACTTCCAAAGACAAAGCATTAAGTTAAAGAATGTGGAAGGGCCTGTCTGTTTTTGTATTCAAATTTTACCTCATTTAACCTAAACTTGGAAAATTAACTCTGAACTAGGTGTGCTGATCTAGATACTTCATTCTCCTTTCTGCATGTGCCTCTGGAATGCTCTCCCTTTCCCACCCCGTGAATTTAAGCTCCATTCTTCGCTCACACCTGCAATGCTGTATCTTTGCTCTAGTAGCCTTCCTTGCCTTCTTCTTTAGTTACCTTATGGAGATGTGTCTGTGTCACTCATTTTTCCAAATGACTGGGAACTCTTGAGATGGCCTACTTCATAGTATTAATCTTTGTGCTTCTGGTCTGGCTCATAATAATTGCCAAATAACTGCGTGGTGAGGAATCAGTGGACTGGGTGAAACATAAATTTGGAGACACCTTCCCTACAATTTGATTCAGTGTCAACTCCATGAAGATACCTTGGGCTTAAGATTCTCTGATTAACTCATTGCTTTCTTTCTACAACCTGATGAAAGGCTCTTTTGCTGAGGACATTCTTATGTCATCAAACATAGAGATCTTGAGCTGCTGGCTAACTAGAACCTTTATCCATACTGACTAGTGTTCATGGTGCTGGCATTCTACACATTACTGGATGAGAAAAGTAATCACAAATATTACAAATATTGTGACCCATACTAGTGACATACCTGCAAGGTATATTGTTACAATAGTGGCATAAGTGTTATGCATGTAACCACCACCTCTTTTAATTTTATTTTTAATTTAAGGCCCATTCCATGAGATAGAATCCATACCTGACACTGCTCAAGTGGCCAAGAACCTGAGTCCAGATAGGCTATGGGCCTAAGAGGAAGCCTACTACTATTATTTTGCTGATATAACAATGTAAAATGACTCCTAATGACATACTCTTATAGCCATAGATCTGTCCCTCACTCAGCCCACATTAAAAAAGCTTCTTCATGCAATCAATGGAAATTAACACAGAGACCCACAACAGAACAATGTACAGAGAGTGAGAGACTTTGGAGTACTTAGTACTAAATGTGATGTCCTCATCAAATCCCTCCCCACAAGGCTTAGGGTGTTATGAAGAGGAGTTGGAAAGATTGCAAGAATCAGAGATGATGGATGACTTCAAGGAAATAGTGTCTTCTGGATATAACAGGAGTGGCATATATATAAATTCACAGAACTGTGAAACCCTTCATAAGCCCTAAACCGGTTCAAGTCAGACAGGGTCTCAGCATCAAGTGGACACAAATTCCTACTCCTAACAGAGAAGCTATCTGAAATTGATACCTACTGATAAAGAAAAAGTAGATTTTCTCCAATGGAATTTCAGTTCTAAAACCATACTTTAGGGCAGAAGTTGTTGGCCAACACAAAATGAACCCCATTTCGGTGTGGTAGGGCAAGTAGTTGGGTGGGCTTCTATTTCATTTTGCTTGGTTTTTGGGCAGCTTTGTCTTATTAGTTCTTTGTTTATTGTGTTTTGATTTTCAATTTTATGGGCTTTTGTTTGTTTGTTTTATTTTGTGAGATTTTGGTGGGATTTATTTTTGAAAATAAAGTGAGAAAGTACATAACATTGAGTGGATAGAGAGATGGGGAAACAGGAGTATCTGGAAAAACTTGAGGGAATGGAAATACATTAAAATATATTGTATAAAATGTTTTCAATAAATAAAACCAAAAGAAATTTAAAACAGTACTTTCAGCTTTGTTTGAAGCAAGGTTTCCTGTTTGGTGCCTGAGTTGTCCTCCATAGTAACATTGTCTTTAACTTTGGCTTAGTCTGGTGTCGCACCTTTGAATGCACTCTCAATTTTGCAATAGGCAATGATAGATTGTTTTTCTATTTTTTTCCATACCAAAGTCTTTTGGATTTTATATTTGGACTTCCTTAATAGAGTGTGCCATTTATCCATGGTGAAACTAAATGTTCAGATCACTCATTGTTTGATGTTTCCTGTCAGCTCCCAAGGCATAGGCAAAGCTGTAGACTTTTCAAACTGTATTCCATTCAGGGACATCCATAACAGCGTGTGTTCTCTGTCATCATGGATACTGTGTCTTTCCCTTTTATACACAACTGGGAGAGTAATGTATACAATCTCTCTCACATCAGTCTTTTTCATTGGTTTTGATTGAATCCTTCCAGAATACTCTGTAATATCAAAAGTACCATGGAAATCACAATAACTTATCCACAGTGAATATGTCTCCTTCTTGTCCCTAGAACATGATGATATACTTTACTTAAGAAAACTATGACAATAGAGACAGAACTTGCCTTCATGGTTCCCAGCTACGCTAGTTTTCCGCCAGGTGATTGCACATATATTTCACCTTTATGTGTTTGCTTTTTATTGATTTGAAATCTTATGCAAAAGCAAGATGACAATAAGACACTGCCAGTGGCTATACATCAAACATGAGAAGAATACTATACTGAGGTAAAATTCTGGCAAACAAAGCCCCAGCTAGAAGGCAGTTTAGCTACTAAGCAGCACAGTGCTGCTACTTATACTCTCCCAACAGAAAATATAACTTTTACAAGGTGATTTACCAGCAAATAAAGAGAACTGAGCAGCTGTGCACTGCCAGCTCATGGGAAGCTTGCCAGACAACAAGGTGAAAGATTCCTTCCATTGCCTTGGTGAGGGTGACCTGACTTTTATTCTCCTCGGTCAGTATTCCCAACTCAAGTCTCTATATGATGGCTGACTTTAATTAGTATGAAAATTACATCTGTTGTGTTTCAATGAGTTCCCCCAAATTATTCTTATTCTGCTAGTCTTAAATTCATTTGTTGACATCTACTCTGTGCACGAGTTTGCTCATGTGTGCGTTTGCGCATGTGCATGGAGCACATGCGGTAGTCAGAGGTCAAGACTGTAGGATTGGTGTTTTCCACTATGTGAGTTCTGGAGCTTGAGCTTGGATTGTCAAGCTTGGTACATTTACCCTTCAAGTTATCCTTCTACCCCCTACAATTCTTTAACTCTTAATAGACTGTGACTCTCTAAGACTACCAGCTTCATGAAATCAATGTATATCTGCCTGTCTACAATTCTACATACACTTTGCATAGATGGGGAAGCATGCAGAGCAAAAAACCAAAGAAAATGTAAAATGTCACAATATAAAAAGACAAATGAGTTAAATGTGAGCAGAATAAAAAGCCCACTAAACTCAAACAAGATAAATGCATAGGTAAAAGCAAGATTAGAATTCTGACTCTTTTCAACTATCATGTACCTAGTAATGCAACACTGAAATACCTACAGCAAAATGACAAAGACGTAGGTGAGTTTTAGGGAGAATAAAGAAAAAAAATTTGCTCAAAATTTTCATACACCTTCTTAAGTTTGAATAAAAAAATGCAATGCAAAGGATGAAAAAGAAGCAAATTAAGAGGCTAATGAATGAACTTGGACAGTGAGATGGCTTCAGGGGTGCATGTGATTCCCTAGAACCCACGGTGAGAGAACAGAACTGAATCCCACAAGGACTCTTCAACCTTCACAGGCATGCCATGGCCTCTGCACTCATTAAAACACACACAAACAATAAATTAATATTAAATATGTGTACATATAATATATAATTTAAATATGTGCATATAAAATTAATAGACTTATTAATATATGTTTGTATGTATATATTATTCTCTACCCTGAAAATGCATTCCACTGTGCACTGGTAAAATCTCTGCAAAGCTTGACTAGTCTCGGTCACAAAAGCCTTCATTAAACTAAAAATGATAGAGCTAATTAGGACAGAAACCACCATAACTAGTTGCTTAGATTTAAAATCCCTCTGCTCTGCTAGTTCTTTTATCAAAAAGGAAATTAAACTCACTAAAACCTATAAACGACTAACGTGTGGCATGCTTAGCCCATGAAATATAGCCTAAGTTCTACTCCAGGAGAATTTAGAAAAATTAAATTAATAAATCAAAACCTAGGCGTGTTTAGGAAGAACAGAAAATAGAATGAGTAAAGACTTGTTCCAGATACATCATTTATTCATCCAGCATCTCCTATCTGCTTAAGAAAACCAAAAAACAAGAAAACCTAGATTTGAACAGTAAACCACTGCTTTATTCTGTGAGAAAAAACATTACTGATAAATATAATACAAAGACGAAAGAACAATCTAGATTCCTAATGAAGTATCAACGAGAGAGACATAGACAAAAGAAGTCTTGATAACCCAAGACCTAAAAATTGATGAAATAGGTTCTTCAGAACAAGGAAAATGGGCCTAAAGAAGGAAAGATTGCAGAAGCCACAGATGGTAGAAGTATAGAACACTTCATTATATAATTTGAGCTATGTTCATAGATGATCGTTCATTTAAAAAATAAGAGTGAGGAAGTGTTTGCTGATTGAATGAAGTGAATGAATGAAGTGAGTCACAGTGATGTTGTGAGGGACAGGAGTGAGGGAAGAAGGATGCTTTAAGGAAGGTACATTACCTGCCAAGTCTTATTTGAAAATTGGCCTTTTTACTTGTAAATCCTTATGTGAACCCTAGTGCAACTACTAAAAAAGTAAAGTGATTTTTAAAAGTTAAGAGACATAACTTATAAGCTGGGTTTATGGCAATAATTTTGAGAAATTTTCTTAATGCAGAAGTCCAACAAATGAGGAAGATGAGGAGAAATCAGGTAATAAAATAAAATAAAATGTATCAGCCATTGTGTGTGTTTGTGTGTGTGTGTGTGTGGCAAATAAAAAGAGGAGAAGGTGGCTTCCAGATTCTAGTGAAGACAGATTGAAGAAATGTATTTAAAGCTGTTTTAATGGCTGCCGGGGTAGCTCAGCAGTGCCGCGCTAGTTCAGCCTGGGCAAAGCTCGAGGTTCCCTCTCCCACAGTGCAAGCAAGCCAACTCCAGCACTGACTTAAGTGGTTAAATACAAGACCGAATGTGAATAGTGATTGTTACAGTAAAGTCATTTCATGGGTGATTTCCTCGCTGCGTTCTCTTTCTACCTTCCAGATCTATTTTTGCAGCCTCTGTATACAACACTGCTGAAATAAATGAAATGAAAATTGTTTGCAAGATATCAGGACCCTTCCTCTTACTCAAGTATATTCTTTCCCTGTTCCTCATTTTTCTAAGTGAGCTTGCCCCCGAGGAAATCCTCTAGGAGAGCCATCTTACAGGGAAGCATGCTGGGAAAAGTACCTAAGTGCAAAGCTGCCTAATTGAAATACAATTTAGCTGGGTGTGCAATTTAAATTTTCTAGTTAAGTGTAGTGAAGAAAATTTAAAAGGAATAGGTGAAAGTAATTTTAATAATTCATTCCTCTTAATAATAATATTAACATTATAATAATATTTTACATAGAATATCCAAAGCATTCCAATTTCAACATGCAGCCAGTATAAAGAACATTAATGAGATATTTAATCTCTTTCTAATATTTCAAATTCAAAAATAGCACATTTTAAATTTAATTAATTAATTGTGCATGTCGTGTGTGTGTGTGTGTGTGTGTGTGTGTGTGTTTATGCTCACACACAATTTCTCTTATTTCTGTGTGTACTCCAGGATACCTGGCCTTCTATTCTCCTGCCTCTGCCTCCTGCTTCCTACAGAAGTGCTGGGATTACAGCTGTGCCCACTTTACCTGGCTTTATCCATGGGCTGCAGGTCATAAGGCTTACGTCATAAGACCTGCATGGCAAGCACCTTTCCTTGCTGAGTCCTCTTGTCAGCCTCCATAGTACAACTCTCACTCATTTCAAGTGATTCTTGGCTCCGTGTAGCTGGTGCCCACCACTGTCACCATTGTAGTTCTGGGCCCTCACTCTTCACAGCGTGGTTCATAGTTCATCAGTACTGGGACATGTGAGAAGCATAGAGTCTCCTTCTCCATCTTGTCCCCACTTAATCAAATTATTCTAATGAGCAGGCAGTTGTTGCGCATGCTGCTAGTTCTCAGATCCTGTTTGGAGTGGTGAGATGAAACTGGGCAAATGGTATCTAATGGTTCAGCTTATAGTCAGGACACAGTACCTTAAATTCTGAATTGGGCTCTTCCCCCAGATAAGGAATGTGATCTCCGTCTTAATGCCAGACAATCCTGGGAAGCCTCAGATGCCAGCCAACTGTATGATCATGAGAGTGAACAACAGACACTCTTGAGTCTACAAGGTACTCTGCTGCTGAGCTATGACATCAGGTGTAGGTGAGGAATGTATGCTAGTGGCATTCTATTTGTTTGTTTGTTTGTTTTGATCTAGAAGGTGCATGTAGCCCATGCTAGCCTCAAACTCGCTAGGTTGAGGAGGACAACCTTGAACTCCTGATCTTCAATTCCACTCCCAAGTGCTAGGATTATAGATGTGTACCCATGCACCTAGCTCCTAGGATCATTTTTGATTTAGAAGATTTTCAATCCACAGTGGGTTTACTGTGATGAAAGGGTACCAGAGGCATTTGCACGTGTCCAACTCCATCTCCCTTAAGGCGTTCTGCAGCGTTTCCCTGACCTGCTTCCGGGCACTGCTCTATCTTTCTTCGTCTGTATCATTTTCCCAAACATCACCTTTATGTGGTTGGCATTGTGAATCGTTTTTGAAAGGGTTCTGTTAGCCCCATGGTACAGGAAAGAAAGCAGAGGCATGAATAAAGTATGCAGCTTCATAAGAAGAGCTCTCTAGTCATCAATAGAACTAGTTTCTGAAATCAGACAGTCTGTCTCCAGAGTCTGATATGACTTTATTTTACTCTTGTTTTCTTTGTTTATTAATTCTCTGAGAATTTCATTTAATATCTTTTGATCATATTATTCCCAACCCCCAACTTCACCTAGACCTTTTCTCCCACCTACTTATCCAATTTCATGTTCTCTCTCTCTCTCTCTCTCTCTCTCTCTCTCTCTCTCTCTCTCTCTTTCTCTCTCTCTCTCTCTTTGAGACAGGGTTTCTCTGTGTAGCCCTGGCTGTCCTGGAACTCACTCTGTAGGCCAGGCTGGCCTCAAACTCAGAAATCCACCTGCCTCTGCCTCCCAAGTGCTGGGATTAAAGGTGTGCGCCACCATTGCCCGGAAAGTAAAACCAAAACTAAACCAGACAAAACAATAATTAAAAAAAATAAACATAAGAAAACTCACAAAAACTATGGAGTCCAATATGTGTTGTTCAGCTGTTTCTCAGCATGGCTACTGCCCTGGAGAGTGGTTGAGTTGCCCAGAGTCATCCTGATTAAGAAAACTTATTTTTTTCCCTTTCCTAGAATCTATTGTGAATAGGCTTTTGGCATATTCCTTTCCTGCATACTTGGATCTTGTCTGGCTTTAACTTGTGAAGATCTTGCATAAGTGACCACAATCTCTGTGAATGTCTATTTGTGTTTGCCCTGCTGCATCCGAAAAATGCTATTTCTCTAAGCTGTTTCTCACCCCTGGCTCTTCCAATCTTCCTGCCCCATCTTCCACATAGATGCTTGAGCCTTGGGAGGTTTGTGTTAAAGATATTCCAGTTCAGCCTGAGCACTTCAAAGTCGTTCACTCTCTGAATTGTGCAGTTGTGGGTCTCTGTTAATTGCTGTCTATTGCAAGAAGCAGCCATGTTGGATAAGGGATGAGAAGCATTGATTTATGAATATACCAATATAACATTAGGATTCATTTTATTGCTCTATTTATTTAGCAGAATCACAGCGGAAGGTTCTCACCTCATGTCTGTAGTGAGTTAAGGCCGTCCTGGACACATAAGATCTGTCTCTCAGAAAATGATATTTTTATTCACACTCACCCCCAGTTCCTTGTGTCATTAATTAGGAAAGAAAGTGAAAAAAATAAAATAAAGCAGGGCAGATAAATGCAGTGCACATCAGCATTCTATTGCAGTTAGTTTCCCACTTAATAAGGTGCTGTGAGGCCTCAACATTGTATCATCACTGGTCAGGCTTTCCAATGTCTATTCACAAATGTGGTAATGTCGCTTTACTTTAAAATACAATTTTCCTTCAAATACACTTTATGGTAAAACATGTATACACTATTCTGTTTTTCACTTACTTATCCAAAACTTTATCATGAGCATCCCTAGACAAGTTCTGGGCCAGTTTAATTTCTTTCTTTGGCATCTAAGACAATGCCAAGAACAAACAGTGCTTAATGAAGGTTTTATCCCCATGACAGATGGCCTTGGTGTCTCTAGAAAACATTGTACAGGATACACTCATTCTAGTTATTCAATCCAGTCTTTGTATCCTGACTTCACAGACAATTCCTCACATCATGAAAGCAGCATGCTCTTTATTTCTTACCATAAAGTCACACCCAGAATTTACATATTTGTGTCTCTACTGCTCATATCCCAGGAGTCTTGATGTGTTATCTACTCTCCAGGTTTTAAAGATGTTCATTCAGACTTTTGTGAGCTTCTCCACCCTGTTTTTCCCCCCACCCTCTTATCCAAGGCAACCACAGTCCTGTTATGTCTGCATGTTTCATTTCACCTTCCAAAGAAACAGAGTTTAAATCTTTCTCTTAGAGAGTTACAAGTAAAATAAACTAGATACTGTCCTGGTAGAATGTGAAAGGAAAAATGGTGGCGTCTACCATCCCCAATGTCAACGCTGACAACTCATCACGAATGTCACTATTACGTTTTTGCCAGTCTTTCTGTCTTTCATCTTAATAAGTCCAGGGTAAAGATCTCTCTCTTCATCTGTATTCTTGTTAGATATTTGTCTTTAAGAGAAAATAGGACAAAAATGAAGGTACCTAGTTCACAAGCTGAACTGAATGGTAGTGAAAAACTGTGAACAATATTGATCTATCAATACTCTGTATATACTCATAGCTTAGTGCAGCTCTAAAACACTGGGCATCTTTATGTAGCTGTGGATGCATGTTTTGAATGTGGATGCCTCTCTCTCTCTCCCTCTCCCTTCCCCCCCCCCCCTCTCTCTCTCTCTGTAAGCCAGAGTTTGATGTTGAGTGTCTTCCTCAAATCTTCTCTAGCAAAATTTTTAAGAGACAGCATCTCATTGAATCTGGAGATTACTGTCATCACTAGACCGGATGATCACCAAGTGCAGGACACTCTTCCTCAGAGCCTGTTTCCTCAGAGCCAGACTTATATATTCATCTTCGGGAGCCATGTTTTTATGGTGATCCAAACTCAGGTGTTCCTGTTTGAGAAATAAGCCTTTTATACATCATTTCACTATTCCAATACCAGGCATCATTCTTGTGCTTAAATAAGAACTTGATCAGAGCATGCAGAGTCATGGTCTTTCATCTTAAGATCTGGTGTAAAGATTTCCCTCATCATCTGTACTCTTTTTTCGTAGTAATCATTCCACTCATTTACATTTCAAATGATATCCTCCTTCCTGGTTACCCCTCAACAACCCCCCATCCTATCCGCCTATCCCATCCTCCCTCTGCCCCTCCCATTCGCCTCTATGCTCCTTCATCCGCTCACCCACTCCTGCCTCACCGCTCTAGCATCCCCCTATGCTGGGGCATCTTGTTCAATATTTGCCTTTAGGAGAGAATAGGACAAGATTTAAGGTCCCTAGTTCATAAGCTGAACTGAAAGGCAGTGAAAAATTGTGTATAATTTTTTCTCCTTAATATCTTTCCAAGATCAGATCAGCCTTTTAGATTAGCGTAGGCTAACTTGCTGTCTCTTGTTCAATCACTAAGATTCATAGAACTTTTTTTTTGAAAAAAGGTGAACTTGCCACTTAAAACTATTTGCAATAAAATTCGATTTTGTTTACTTGATATTAAATACTGATAGTCTAAGAAGCGCCAAGTAATCTTACTCATCCCCCCATACACTAATTAAACATTTTTGTGCAGATATCAGCATAATTAAAGAATTAGGAAACAATGGGAAGTGCTAGGGATAATTTGTAATATCAGTGCACTGATGCATTGGGTCCAGATACTGGAGTTTGATTGGCAGGACTTTATTAAGTTTTGGCAGCACTTAGGTAGACTGGGAGCTTCTTTCTGAAGCTTTTGCACATTAATCCAGGCTCCTGTTCTCGTTAATACTGATGAGTGAAGGCAGTTAATTGAATTATGTATGAAGCAGTGCTGATTAAATAATATTTCACTTCCCACTATAGAATTAGCCCTGCTGGATTATCATGCTCTGTTATTTCTGACACCAAATGTCATAAGGACCTCTTCTCAAGCATACACTTTGATTCTTCCCCATCTGTTCAGGGGATAGAGCTTCTCTGTTACTACTGGAACCAACTATTCTTTAGCTCTGACATGAGGTCACTTTGGAAAACACATACGCACGCGCACACACACATACACACACACACACACTATATATATATTTATATTTATATAAATATACACTATATAACTATATTTATATATAGTTATATATGTAGTTATATATATAGTTATTTATTAGAATCTGGGTAATCATGTGCAAGAATCCTCCCCAGTGTCTCCAGAGTCCTAAGGGTATTGCTATTAAAATCTACCAATGACTATGAAAAAATTCTAATAATTTGTAATTGCATTCTGCTTAAGGCAATTAAAAAGAAAGATAACTCAGGGCATCCAAATAAGCCTTGAAAATTAAAGAATTTTCCAAGCTGGGCATGTGGTCCTGCTTATATTCTATGTGCTTCTTTTCTTTTTATGTAAATCCAGATGTTACAAAAGCAGAAATCTCTTCCCATGGAAGATTTATCAAGTTCCTACTTTCTTTTCTCCTAGCTATCTCCCTTAGAGCCTCTCATTCTTTGTTCCCCTCTTTCTTTCTAACTTTTTTTGTTTTATCTTTTTTTTTTTTTTTTTTAACATAGAAACATGCTATACAGCTCTGGATAGCCAGGAACTTGGTGTGTAGCCTAGACTGTAGCTGGACTTCTGTCCATCTTCCTGACTCAATTTCCTAAGTGCTGAGGTTATAGGCATGAACTACCATATCTAGCTTCTTCCTTCTTAATACTATTTAAAATTATTATTATTATTATTATTATTATTATTATTATTATTATTATTGTATAGTTACTATATATATAATATATATTTAGATATTTAATACAGTGTGATAAGGACATAACAGTGATGAGAATGGCCAGATGGAGACATGATTGGTCATACTTGGAGGATTTGGGAAAGCTTGAAATTGGACATTAAAAATGGAGTGGATCACAAAAGGTAAATGGGAGCGTTCCTGATCCTTCAGAAAGAGGAAAAGAACAGAGGGGATTGGAGTGGATGCAGATGCAGCAGCCACTGGGGGTGAACAGGTAAGTAATCCATGAGCTTTTTCGTATCCCTATGTTTTGGATGACACTGTTAAATTATCTTTAAAAAGTTTTCCAAAGACAACAGCATATTAATGGCACAACGGAAAAACCATAGCCCCGACAAAAGAACAAATCTTCCTGTTACCCTAGCTAAGTCACAGCAGGCTTTCATTTATTTGACAACGATGTGAGGGCGTTGGTCAGAAGGCCTCTACTATAGGCTTTTAGAAGATTTGACAGAGAATTGCCAATACCCACAACTGATCCTTTGGGTAAATTTATTATAGTTTACAATTGAGCAAGTGTAGATGTTTTGCCTTTTTACTACCAGTGAAAATTGGACTTGGGTACTCTAATTATATAGACTACAGTTAGGACTTTAAAGCAGTGGTTCTCAATCTGTGGGTTGTGATCCCTTTAAGGGTCAAGCAACCATTTCACAGGGATTGCCTCAGACCACTGGAAAACACAGATATTTATATTACAACTCATAATAGTAGCTAATCTTCAGTTGTAATGTAGCAACAAAAATAATTTTATGGCTGGATATCACCACAACATGAGGAACTGTATTAAAGGGTCACAGCATTCGGAAGGTTGCAAACCACTGCTTGAAAGTGTATAGCTGGATATGTTGATTTATAAAGTAAGTTCTTATTAGTGTAGCTGGGAATTTTTCTTCCTACAAAAACATGATGGGGAAACTATATTTTAGCATGGGCTCAAAGCAAAGGAACTTGAGAGTCTTAAGTATTTTATGATATCAGGTCCTCAATGTATCTGTCTCTATGGTAGAGTTTTATCTGTGGAGAATCATGCTTCTTTAAATACTCACTTTTTAGGATTTATTTTCTTCTTAGATCTTGCCAATAGAACTTTTGCTTCCCTCTCGATTTCTACAGTAAATACATGTTGATCTTAAGCAGTAACCCATCATCAGCTCTCAACTACTTTAAGAAACATTTCCAAGATGGCTGCTCATTTCTACGGGTTCATGAATTGATCTGATAGCTCCATTTGGACAAGGAAATGCTATTTCACCCAAGTCCTTAGGGATTACTTGCTAGGCTATACATCGTTCTATTCTCAAATTCAAAGACAAGTAGTAAATTTTTGTCTCATGATTTGCAGACATAAGTCCTACAAAGATGCTCAAATTGAAGTTGAATGTAATGAAAATCCAGACACTAGCACATAATCAAAGTCAGTTTAAAAGAAACAGAATAAAGTTGATAAAATTTCAAGGTCATGATGGACGCACAAAGTTGTCACAAAGGAATGAAATCATGCAAAACACTTTATTTCCTAGCTCTCAATCTCATAAAATGCTTAATATATAGGAAATGATGAGGAGAAGAAAATAAAGCTCAATACTCAGTACTTGTATTATTAGAAAAGCATCATTCTTTAATTAAATTGTTAATTGCTTTTATGTTGTGCTTCACTTATTAGAAATAAGTAAAAAATACTCAGAAGTAGAATGCTTGAAACACAAATGTTGAATTCTCAGTTAAGAATTCCATTTCAGTGCCTGTGTATTAAAACTATATGCAAATAATGACTTAACTCAAGTAATTGAAATTTGATCAATAGAAAATATTGTTCAACCATCACAATTTTCTTATGACTCAACATGGCAAATAAAAATTTTCATAAAATTTACATTCAAGCTCATTCTCTAAATAAAGTGAATTGGATCTAACAAAGAGAAGGGAAATGGAGAGAAGTATAGCTGGGGCTCATTCCAGAACTTTTATTATATCTGAGACAGTGATGTGTTCTTTGTGCAAAGGTTCTCTATCTCTTCAGGACTAAAGATGACTCAACTGAGATGGCTAGATTTTCAGAACTCATTTCCTGTGTTATTCTTGCTTTCAAGCCTTTCCCATGGCTGCCTTTTAGCAGTGGAGCCAAACTGGGTCAGCTATTGTGTCCCTCCCAGATTGTATTTAGTCTTCCCTCAGGAGCTGTCACTTTTCTCCTTCTTGAAATAAATTCACCTAAAGAGTCAAAGCCATTTGTCTCAATCAATTTCTCATTTTTCTCATTCTCCCTCAGAACTCACCATTACACTGTCAAAAGGGTGTCATCTGTGCATTCTCTAAAACACAACCATTGAAAGCCTAATAATAATAATAGTGCTTACTATTTACTGAACTCCTCAAATGTGCCTTATGCTGGGAATCCAGGGATAAACAAGGCTTTCTTTTTTGCCCCTGAGAAGCTCCTATCAACCAGCAGAGGCAAATATGCAAGTGAGTGTCCCTGTTGCGAAATGAACCTACAGGAAGAACAGCTTTCTTTGGGTGTCTCTGTTCATAGTGTTACCACCACCTACGCCTCAACACTTCAAAGTCGTTCACTCCTCAATGGACTTTCACCTTTTCATATCCAATGGTGGTCTCTGTTTACACACATTTTTTGCTTTTCCTTCTTATTCCAAGTGAATTGCTCTGCTAACATCTCCAACAAACATAACTATAATAAGCATTTAGTCAGTAGAGATATTCTTCTCCAAATTATTATTATTTTGAGCAGCATTGCTTAAAAAACAGCATTGGATTAGAGATGTCCACAGGACCACTGACCTTGTCCTGTTTCTATAAACATAGCATGTTCTTTATGCTGCCTGAAGCTTAAAGCTTGTCTTTTTCTATGCCAAGGATAAAATTTCTCTCTTCTCAAATTTATTTTTTCTCACCAATATTTTCTTTTTCTTTTTTTTTAAATTTTTTTTGATACTTTATTTACATTTCCAATGTTTCCCTGTTTTTTATTTATTTAGAGGACCTTGAACCCCCTGGAACTCAAGTTATCTGCCAAGGTAGAAAATAGGTGGTCCTGAACCAACCACATTGGAAAGATGTTACAAGCTCAAGTTATCCTGTAGTAGAGTCTCAAATCAATGTCTGAAACAGTTTATATATATATATATTTTTTTTCAGCTGTATTTACTTATTCTTTGCCTAACAAAAAGTGAGACTTCATAACCAACTCTTCGTTCAATGAACAAATTTGTCTCTACATCACATTAGATGTCAGGACAAAATATAAAAAGCAGTTAAAATCTGGAGGCCACCTGTGTTCTACATCTTGGTGAACAAGATTAAAATGCCATGTAATAGGAGAAAATGAAGGAACAATAAAAATGGTGAAATAATTTGAGGCCCAATTATATGTTTCAGTTGCAGGTGCTATAGATACTTTGAGATGAGAGAAACCACAGCCAGAAAACGATGGGAAATAAATATCTGCTCCCTTACAATTCTACACTGCATGAGTTGGACAAGGATAAAAAATTTAACTTTTCTTTCATTTAATCCTGTCTCTGGGAATTCTTCATTCCGTAAACACTAGCCTCATAAAATTATAACAGTAACTCATCTTCCTCTGATACATTTCCACTTTTATTCTGTTATCAATTAAATGATGTAATTCTCAACTCTATCTGTAGCTCTTTTTACTGTGCATATTTTTCAAGTATTCTCTATTATGTGACATACTATAGGGTAAGAAGCTGGCATTAAAACCACACTATGTGGCTTAATTTCACTTTATCAGCATGACTCTGGTGTTAATCAACTTATTTTAGTCACAGAATACTTTTCAGCCACCATCTAGTGGTATCAGACAGGCCATAAATGGAAGTTAATCAAATGAGTCTTGCAACCCTTTTTCCCTCTCTCTGCCATATGGAATAGTGCATTTCTTCTGCTCCACACAGACTAGAGCTCAAGTCAGCTTCTAAATGGTTCTGGGGAAATTGTAACTGACTCTCTATTATCCTTACATGTAGTGAGAACCAATGGATTGGATAATCCAAAATAATAGATGATCCCAAATCGGTGACACTTGTCATGATAGAATGACAATCTATGCTTCTATTCTTCTGGAGCTTTCCCTTTCTATTAAATTATGTTTTCTTGCCAGAAAGACAGAAACAAACAAACGAACAAACAAATGGGGGTAGCATCATTTTAAATTCCATGGTTTTTTTGTGGTATTTCATGCACATCTGTGTGCAGTCATTCCACAGGAAGGGCCTTATTGTAGTTGACAAAGTAAGAAAATCATAGACAACAGAGAATAGTGGGAAAATTTAACTGTGCTGAGTTAGAAAATAGAATTTTGGATTATTATCTATTTACTAAAAATAGAGGATACATATCATGATTTAGCTAAGTTAAAGACTATTTTTAGACATTTGCTTTATTTCAGGGTTTCATATGAATATGAAATATGAGAAATATTTTGCATTAAATTTAGAAGGCAAGAAGGGAGCTGGCTACCAGGTCTTTCTATATGGTTGAGATAAGGACAAAAT
>CM052710.1:26418453-26440567 GCA_028551405.1 Uromys caudimaculatus
AAAAGTGAGTACCGATAGGTTTAATGGTGTTCTTCAAGCAAAAGGCAGAGAAAGGCCCTCTAACTGCTCTGTTGAGTTTTATCAACTTTTAAATGTATTTGGATACTGAGCAGACCAGATTAACATCTAGTCTCAATTTCATGGCAAGGAAACTTCTTTCTAAGAGGATGAACCATGTCCTAAAAATATTCAGAGTACTTACTGATAAGGGAAAAAAATACAACACAACACTACACATAAATAAGTTAGCTGTCTTCTACCAGGACAACCACTGAAAATAACAAGCACATCCCAAGTGGCTGCTTCTCAGTTATATTAATAAATCAAAATATCTACTTATGATGATTTATTTGTAGATCTTGATGTTGAAAGCTCATTTATCATTTGCAATGCAATTTGCCCATCTCTACAGATCATAAAAATTCATTGAATTATGCTTGTTCTCATGGTATAATTTAATATCTTGTTTTTCAGCACCAGAATAAATCCCCCTGATAAGTATATAATTTCCCTATGTTATCCTTTAGCAGTCAATCACAAATAATGCAATTTATATACTTATATGCACACATGTATTTAAGAGTTAAGGAAACAAATTTCTCAAAGCATCATTTCTTAACTGGAACTCAACCCAAAAGACAAGAAGAAAACAACATTATCTATTTAGGAATCAACACAACAAAATTTCTCATTTAATAACAAAGTCTGTTGTATACCTCTGGAGTAAATGCAATATCTTGCTGATCCCATCCAAACCATAATTTATAACAAGCACCATGGAAGAGATGCATGCAAGTATTTTCTTAGAAGTTAGCCACATAGATTCTCAGCCCAGCCATTCTTTATCTCAGATAATAACATAGTAATAAAATAATGTGACAGTCAAGATCTAGAATAAATGTATAACTTTTAGATTAGGCAATACACTACCAACTTGTATTATTGTTATGGCAGTCTATAAACATTATATAATTTTTAAATTGACAAGTGTAGTTTTTATCCAACAATATAATAGACAAATTATAGATTTATAGACATATTCTATAATACGTTTTTAGTATAAAATTATTAAAACACTAAATTAGTTTTATTTATTTTTAAGACATATTAATATATATTTTAATTTAAAAAATATAGTTATATCATTTTTCCTCTTCCATTTCCCCCTTCCTACTCCTCTTTATGTATCTTCCTTGATCTCTCTCAAAATTATTTAGTCCCTTCTAATTATTTAGCTGTTATTGTTTTACACATGAACACACACACACACACACACACACACACACACACACACACACACACACAAATATATAAATACAAACTGCTCAGTCTGTTTAGTATTATTTATGTACATCCAATCTCAGAGCTGCCCATTTGGTATTAGATAACAAATCTGGCTTATCCCTGGGGAAGACTATTTCTCTTGCTTTTAGCATTTCTTAGTTGTCTGTATTTCTTTGTTAGTAGATGGGATCCCATGAGATCTCTCCCATTCAATTTAATCTCTAAAGAAATTTGTTAATTCTCCTTAGATATTCCAAAGTCAGGTCAAGGCAAGAGTTTTATTGTTCTCATTAAAATCCTTATGTTTTCTTACAAAGCAAACTAAAGGCTTAAAAAACAGTTTCAAATTCATAAATGTGTTTTATTTCTATAACATGCCAGTCAGTTATTCTGAAGCATGTAGCTAAGAAAATTAGAACCTAGACTATGATAACCCCATGGTGCCTCACTAGTAGGCCATCTCTCCCATAATATATACCAAAACACACAAGCAATAGAATTTGTCTGTCAGAATTCTACAAATACTCGAATGCAATTGTTTATCAAACAAAATTAAATTCTATGGCCAAAATAAATGCTATGCTTCTTTATAGCTATACACTGTTGTAGCATTGACTGTGAACTCAAAGGAACCTTGAATGTTTATCTATATTAGGCATTACCCTCGGAAAAAGAATTCTCTAAGTAATGAGAAGGCTAAGCAGAGAAGAATTGTCCAAGCAATATCCAAGGCTCACTGAGATTAAAGAGAGAGAAGTACCATCAGAGACACTCACCAAGGGATAGGCTTGCCCACTAGTTCACTATGATTTTTAGGCTTTGCCTCAGAATCAGCTTAGTCATCAAGTACTGTGGCTCTTTAGGGGACTTTGCTAATGGTCAACATTATGCATGTTTTATCTGGACTTGAAGCACTCTGACTGGTTGAGAGAGTTGCTATCAAGGACTCTTCCTTGATGGACAATTCTGTTATCAGATTTCCCAAGTACTGGGTAGCAGAAGTATAGCAGTAGAAGTGTAGATTGATTCTGTTGCCACAGCAATGATAAACTTTCCCTAAAAATTCTCTTATATCCCTGCAAACCCTCGATTTAGGAAAAATCATTTTAAAATACAGTCATCTCTTAGCTCTACTTAGGCATACTCCCCAGACACATGAGAGAATAACAACCTAGGAAAGGGCATATCATAAAGCAGACTGACTTTTAACCCTATGCCATGGGAAAATATTGGCCAGTGAGGTAGGGAAGGTAAGAGTAAATATATTTAAATGGTCAATAAGAAGAAAGATCCAAGTTAATTTTCCACAATGGACAAATTTTTCATGCCATACAGAATATCTTGGGTCTGAGAGCTGATATTAGGTCTATCACTCATGGTCAACTGTAAAGGAGAAGACTAAGAAGAAAATACGCAGAAGCACATGTACTCCAGAATCTTTGACTTACAGCAAAATGATGAGGGAGCATCATCTCTGTCATAGCAGAAAGAACTAACAGCTGATCCTTTTTGGCTTTGACTTAAACCTATGTTCTATGTAGACAAAACTTAGGATCTGCCCCCATGAAAGGAATGATGACATTGAGATGTTCAATGTATTCTATTCTGTCCCTTAGTCCCAACCAGTTGAAGCAAAAAAGGAACTGGGGATGACTGAAGATTATTTAAAAATAAAACCTACAATAACAACACTGCACAAATAAATAAATGATATGAAAATCTTATGTACTACCACCAGATCTAACACATTGTTAAACTGTTAAATGTTAATTGTCTTTGAGCCAACCTTTGTGAGAAAAATGCAGACAGTGAAAGGTCCATTTCATCACACTATGTCCTCCGTTTCTCTTGCATGTAATTTACTGATAGTTCATTTCAGACTTACATACATACTTTTCATATGTTTGCTTATTCTTCTTTCTTTTGTTTTAATCTCAGTTAGCGTCAAGAGTACAGCAACCCATAAAGTCAGTTGAGCAGTATTCATTATGTTATTTTCAAATAGCTTGTTTTACATATAGGTTATCATCTGTAAGTCCATTTAAATACATGCTTTATAATGAAATATTTCTGTAACAGTTATTGGTACATTTTTGAAGAAAATGGAATCATCATTTATATTTTTCTAGGAAATCATCCATCTCCCAAAGTTTCAAGTTTTGGCTTAAATAATGCATCAACACAGGATCAGCTTTCTTTGTTCTGTCTACAGTGACTATGACTGTATCACATATACTGTTTTCAGCCTCTTCTTCATTCATCACTACAGCTTCTGCTTTAAAAAAAAAAAAAAAAAAACACCACAATCTGATTTACTCTGCACACAGCTGCTTGTGGTTTTGTTGGCCATCTCCTGCATGGACTTTCCCCCCTAATTTCACTACTGTTTCTTTCTGGAGGGTTCCAAAGAAAGTCAACAAAATCAATAGTTAAGAACTGAATATACTGTGGATGGAACCACACTCACAGAAGAAAATCAAAATAGTTTAAAATGAGAATGTTCTGAATCCATAAGGAGATGAAAATATTGTAAGAATTATTATTTTATTGAAGAGATAAGGTGATACACAATAATTTCCAGGGAGTCAGGGCACAGAAATGTCTAATGCATACTTGTCTTTTTTGGGAACAGGGTTAAGACACTAAATAATTTACACATTGGTTAAGTAAGTGTGTTAATAATTTAGAGAAGTGCTCTGTGTAAGCCCTTTGAATTTCACTTTTATATTTTTTTGCGATTGCAGTGTGTCTGAAGCAGAAAAGGGGCTTAAAATATGAATTTACAGTGTCATCTTGACTAGAAATCAGTAGCAGATATTACTGAGTTTCTTACTCTAAAGTACCTCCTTTTCACTTAATGAAATTTTGGAAGATAATCCCAGTCTCAAGTGCCATGTAGACCTTGCATGCACAATAGCTCTTTGGATTTGCTAAACTACAATGATCACATAGCTAAATTTAAACGTGAACACAATGGCTTTCCAAGGTGAGTTTATTTCTTGTTCCTGCTTCATTGGATTGCTTGTCTTCCCCTAGGAAGGGAGCATCCTGAATACTCAGCATGCTTCTACCTTACTGTGTGGTGCACATTCTTTACCCTGACTCTGTGACCCCTGACCCTTAACATTATGCTATGAGCTGTAGAAGATGGGAAGTATTTATGTGCTTATTACAGTGCTTGACACAGAAGAGTCAACAGCTGTTTCATAGATAAATAGGCAAAAATGTTTCAGTCATTCATTGGCACCAGCCTACCTCATGTAGTAAGAACCAATAGTTCACGTCTTCAAAAATTAGCAGACCTTGAGTTTAAAGTCTTCTTTGTATTTACAATTAGAAACTATTTCCATCCTCCTTGAATTTAAAAACTATTTATGCCAGTTACTATATATTATATTATCTTGCTTATTATATGTAATAATTAATATATATTATATTAAAAGACATATACTTGTATATACACACACATATAATTTTTTTTACAGACAGAGTTTTTTTCTGTATATCTCTGGCTGTGCTGGAACTCACTCTGTAGACCAGGGTTCCCTCAAACTCAGATATGTGCCTGAGCGCTGTGTGCTCTGCATCCTGAGTGCTGGGTTTAAAGGTGTACACTACCACTGACCAGCTTTTTAAAAAAATTATATATCAGTGATTTTAATACTTTCTTCCTTTTATAGGAAGAGTATAAACTCTTTTATACCAGAACCAATTCAATCTTGTGGTATGCATAGCAATGCAGATTATGTTTACTGAATTAATGTAAAGATAAATTAAACATTTTAAATACCTTTTAGTGACTATTCTTTGACAAATTCATATACCATATGTACTGTATGCATTCTAATAATGGTAAACCTAAGTCTCCCTAATATTCTTCTCATTCCTATTATCTCCTTAATAATGTTCTTACTTACATTTATGTGTGTGTGTGTGTGTATGTTTGTGTGTATGTATTTCAAAATTATATATATATATATATATATATATATATATATATATATATAAATTTGAGATATATTGAATTAAATTGGATAATTTGTGTTACTGTGAGTTTGGAAGCATCCCCTGGAGCCTAGTGGGCTCTTCAGTGGGTATACAACTGAGGATAATTATTGTTTATCTCCTAGGATTTACTAGTAGTCAATGGTTATTCACTGCTTCATTAATATTATGCCCATCAGGATATTAAGATTACTGTTCTATAGTTTCAAAATCTCATGCATAGGCCAGGCATAGTTACCCATCTTTTAACCCCAGCATTCAAGAGGCAGAGGCAGGCAGATCACTAAGTTCCAAGCCAGCCTGACCTACAGGGTGAGTTCCAGGACATCCAGAGCTACATAAAGAAACCCTGTCTTGAAAACCAAACCAAACCTAAATGAAGCAAAAATGAAATCACATATACAGATGTTCCATAGGCATCAAATATCATATTCCTTCTAGTGATAGACAATCCCTTGATGGTAATTTCTGTAGCATTTCCTGCATAATACTCAAGCTTCTGAAGTCCTCTAAGCAATGACCCATTACAACTTGTAAGAGAATGTCTCTTCTGCATTTATAATTTTGAGATTCCAAAGTTTATGGAGATAAGAAAAAACTTATGACTCAAAACTCATATTTAAATTAATATGTTAACATATCTGGAAAGTTTTTGTTTTATTTAAGATGTACTTATTAATATATTTTAATTTTAGAAAATCCAAGCAAGTATAGCTTCAATTAGATTAGCTAAAACTGGTGCAGTGTCCTAAATACAAAGTCGTAAATTCATTCTCACACAAGACATATTATTAATAGCTAAGTCTAATGGACAAAGCATCAAGACAAGCTTCTGTGCATTTGGTGGGGGAATGAGGGCTAGCAGAGCCTAGAGTGAGTTTAATAGCACATACTCACAAGCAATAGGGCTAAAGTAGGAAGAGCCCAGCCACTCAGGGAAATTTCCTTCAGGAAAAAAAAATGCTTTCCCATTCTGTGTAGGGGGCACCCAGCACCTCTGTGGGCAGTTTGAGGTCAAGCTCTTCCTAGTAGATGGTTAGCTAAACAAGGCAGCATATATCTGTAAGAAGTAGAAGCTTCAATTTGTCCTTGAGGCGACCTACATTTAACTATGTGAGGAAACAGCTTCATTCACCATCTCAAGAACATGAATGATACAGTGTACATTGCTTAACAATATCAGATGTACAGCCCTGGCACATGTGGATTGTCCAAAGTTATGTAAGAGTCAACGTGCCAATCAGGGTAAGAATCCACCTCCCATTCCCACTCTGAGAGTAGCTCCACTCTGCCTAAACTCATAAAAAAAACTTTTGAAAAGTAGTAGGAAGTCTTAGGTCACATGCTTGCTCAGCCTGCTTCCATTCTGTGGAATGTAACTTATGCATCTATTCACACTTTTAAAAAAGCAACCAAAACCTCTCTTCTTTGAGTCCCTATGGGCCCAGGCTTGGTAGGCTTTCTTGTAGTGTCCTTGACCTTTCTGGCTCCTTCAATCCTTCCTCTCCCTCTTCCATAAGTTTTCTAAGCTTCACCTAATGTTTGATTGTGGAAGACTGACCCACCAACTAGAGAGTTGCACAGGACGGTCCTAGGCCCATGATACATACGTAACAGATGCTTAGCTTGGTCTTCTTATGAAACCCCTAACAGAGGAGCAGGGGCTGTCTCTGACTCTGTTGCCTGCCTTTGGATCTCTTTCCCCTAACTGAGCTGCCTTGTCTAGCCTCAATAGAAAATGCATCTAGTCCTACTGCAAGTTGATATGTCAAGGCAAGTTGATATCCATAGGAGGACTTCCCTTCTCTGAGGAGAAAGGGAAGGGGGATGGAGGGAGAGGAGGGAAGAAGGAGGCACTTGGAGGAAAGGAGGGAGAGGAAACTGTAGTTAGGATGTAAAATTAATTAATTAATTAATAGAAACAACAATAATCTATACTTTCACAATTTGTAGACTATGCCTAGGTCAGTTCATCATTCCAGACACAAAAAACCTGGACAGTCTGTCATGTGACACTTCTTTTTGGTAACAGGAACACAGAGACCACATTTCCTATGCTTAGTTGACCCACTACTAAATTACAAACATCATCTGGCCCTTCTGAGCTTTGTTATGTTTAATGGAAACTGTGACTATGGTGATTCTGACCTTGCAGAGCATTGGTGAGAGCTACTGAGAGGATGCATGTGCTCCTGATAACGTATTCCCCAGCTGTCATTATGGCCAGATCCCATGATTATTTATCATGGAATCAACAATATCTCCTGGTTTCAAAGGCTCTAGTACCATCCCTGAACTTTTTGTCCTCAGATTTACAGACATGACAGTATTCACTGTTGCAAATACTTTGGGCAATTTCAAAAATTACATTCTCAACAGCTTAGACATTAATCTTTTATAGATAATCATGATAAAGTGGACTAGTCCATCATAAAAAGAAGATAATGCTAAATAATTCTATGCGGTTATATTAACCAATATATAAAACATGAGATTCTTTATTAAAGCAAATGAAAAAAATATATTTAATTTGCCAAAAGTACATTTCCCCTCCTTTTTGACTTCACCATATATCAATGATCTATACTGTGAAATAGCTACTTTTCAACTTTATAATGGAAAATTGGTGGCATGCAGTATAAATGGAACATAGGACCTGCGAATTAAGTGGCACGGGCCATGAAGAGCCACGGATACCCTAGGAAGGGCCTATCTCTTTAAGAAGAAGAGAGGTTGTTTAGAGACAGGAGGATGCATTGACGGAGAGATAGCTGCAGTGTCATTAAGAAAAAGGAATGAGCCTTAAAAGGAAACTGACACCTTTCCCCCAGATCGCCACCTTGCCACACACCACTTTTGTTTAATGATATCCCTGGCCTTCACTCCCATACTTTGTTTTAACAAATAATTGCCAAACACACCAAATTTAGTACAATGTAGTGCATAGGCTAAGACCACACACTGCCGAAGTTGAGCAACAGTCATGGAGAGGAAGGGGAAAGACATCTGACCAGGTGGCCATTTTTTCTCCCAACCCCAACACACCACCACAGAAGCAACAACCATTTCATACTAAAGTAAAGGTATCTTAGTATTTGTGAAGCACAATACTAAGAAATTCACTGCAGTTCCTCCTATAAAAATTATGATTCTATCTCAGTTTTATAGAGGAGGAGACTGAGAAACAGAAAATCAAGTGCTTGTACTCTTTCTTGTAAACCTAATTCTCACAAGAGTCCTAGCAGGTCAATGGGACTTATCTTAGTTTCAGGTAATTAAACTGAAGTTTGTAAAGGAGAAGTGATTTAACAATTGCCACATTGGTGATAGGTAGAAAAAACAAAATTTAAATATACATCTATGAATCTAGAGTTATGGAGCACAAAAAGTGAGTGAGTGAGTGTGTGTGTGTGTATGTGCATTTGTATGTGTGTGTATGTGCATTTGTGTGTGTGTGTATGTGTATGTGCATTTGTGTGTGTGTATGCATATGTGCATTTGTGTGTGTGTGTATGTGTATGTGCATTTGTGTGTGTGTATGCGTATGTGCATTTGTGTGTGCGTGCATGAGTGTGCGTGTGTATGTGTGTATGTGTGCATGTGTGTATGTGTGCATGTGTGTATGTGTGCATGTGTGTATGTGTGCATGTGTGTGTGTATGTGTGTGTGCACATGTATAAGTATGTGTACCTAGAAAACAGCACTTCCTCCTACTGTACAAAGAGCTCCAAATGGTGAGAGGTATCTCTAAATCAATTGGCCATGTGCAAAGCTCAACACTCAATTCAATTTTAGAAACAAAGAAGCCACTAGATGTCATTTATTCCTGCATACTTACGGTGGAAAAATACTCTGGGAAAAGTAGATCATTCAACATTTCACTAAATTCAATGTGTTTGTTAATTATCTGTAAAAACAAAGTATGGGAGGGAGGCCCATGTGAAGAGAAGGCTCATAGAAAAACAATCAGGGAGGCGTCAAATAAGGGTCCTCATGATGCCTGTCAAGGTCTTAGAAAACAAAGCTGAACCGGATCCCATAGCAACAAATGAAAAAAAGAGAAAAAAGATTCAGTCACATCGGGAATAACAAAATGGAAACTGAAAGAGCCATTGAAGAAATAGTGACCCAAAGAATTGTTTTTGATAAAAAAAAAACAAAAAACAAAAAACAACTGAGATTGTCAAACCACTAGCCAAATAAGCAAAAGAAAGAGACAAGACCCAGATTAAATTAGACATAAAAAGAAATTCTAGTGAAATCCAAAGGATTGTTAGGATGTATTTTTAGAACGTCTATTGCCTAAACCTGGAAAACCCACTTAGAAAACCAGTAATATATATATATATATATACACACACACACACACATATTATATATATATATATAATATGTGTGTGTGTGTGTGGTGTGTGTGTGTGTGTGTGTGTTGTGTGTGTGTGTGTGTGTGTTGTGTGTGTGTATGTGTGTGTGTGTGTGTGGTGTGTGTGTGTGTGTGTGTGTGTAACCAACCAGTACAATATCAAGAGGAGGATAACAGCAAGCAATGAGATGGAAGCAGCTATTATCCAAATCTAAAGCAAAGTACAGGACCAGATCAATTCACTGTTGAGTTCTACCAACTCCTTACAGAAGAGCTAACAGCATTGGTTCAAACTGTTCCATAAAATGGGAAAGGAAGCAACACCAATGATCTCATTGTATGAAGCCAATATTACATCAATGACAAAGCCAGAACTGAAGTTGACCAAAAACCTCTAGACCACTTTCCATAATAAATACAGACACAAACATTTCTGATAAGATAGACTTGAAACCCAAATTCAAAACACCATTAAATCATACACCATGGCCAGTTGGTTTCATCTCATTAGTCTGGATAACTAATCAGAGATTAGATTTCTATTATCTGCATCTCACCAGCTATTTCTTCTCAGCCATGGTACTAAAGCTCTCAGTGTCAGAGCATTTCTGAATATCTAAAGGATGCTTAAAAGATTCTCTCCCAGAAATAGCCACATATGTGCAAAATTTGTATATACCCTCTGAAGCCCAGAACCTGAGACAAAGGACATTTATTCTTCACTGACCCTATGATGACCCAAATGGTCCCAACCACATGTGATTAGACCATGACCATAACTTGAAATGTTAACTTGCTAAAACAAAGCAGCGACCTCGGATATGAAGAGTAAATATTTTAACACAGAAGCCTAAGATAGTCACACAGGTGAGAGTTTGGAGGAGGGCAGAGGGAGAAAGCATTTACTGAGAGAAGCATTGAAGCCTCCCTTGCTGTGGTTCAGATTAAGCACCATAGCAGGCTAGGGCTTCAGATACCGGGACACAAAGGTTCTCAGAGCCTGTCCATGTGGAATATGCCTGGGTTAGCCCTTCTCAAGATAAAGAATCTCCTTCTGACTCTGAAGTGCCTGAATCGCACTAGATTATTAGGAGCAAAAAAGAAAAGCTTACTACTACAGAAGAAGGCTAACCACCTGGAGAAGCACCCATTTTACAAACTGTATTTTACATTCCCCCTTTTGTTCAAGCTGTATTTATTATGTTGAGGATTATATCTATGGAGAAAATTATGAATCCTCTGTGCATCTCAGGGTCTGGCATTACAGCCGACACTCCGTAAACAGTGCATTGATTAGAAATCACTAATTCTAGCTCCCACCCCAGATTCAGTAGTAGATTTGAAAATGGGGGTCCAGTTTTTCATCACCATTATTCTCTTTAATAATGAAGGTAAATATTCATTGCAAAAGTCATCATCCCCCTTCCTGAGAAATCAATGTAGCCACTTGTTTTAAGATTAGTTGCTAAATATTTTTTATGGATTGGGCTGTCATATCGAAAGGCTCCTTCTCCCTGCCTTGGGCACTCTGCATAATGAGAGGAATTTGTTTTGTCTTAATCATTCAATTTCCACAAACAACTTTGAGCAGATGAAAGCAATTTGAGGATTTTCTTAGTGGGAGCCATCAGGGCATATACGTCATAGTAAACTCAGCTTCAGTTGGTTTATAGTGTTAATACAAGGGACTGCACAGATGGTAAGCATGCAGTCTGATGGATTTACAAAAGCTAGTCTCCTTGGGTAGTTACTCCTAAAATCTAGGTCTTATATCAAGCTGCAGATCCCCACCAGCACCCAGAATCCCAACTAGACGCAGGATATGCTAGAGGTATTTCATATTATAAAAGTATGGTCTGATTTTCTAATATTGGAGGGTTTCCTTACAGAATTTGGTTTTGTATTAACAATGGAATATCACTTGTGGAGAGAATAGATGGCCAGTCTTCTGAAACATTTGCTTTTGACTTATTAACTACTCCGGTCTCCCGTCTCGCCCTGTAACTGCACACTCTATTTTTTGTTTTGTCAGTTTCTGCCTTATTAACTTTGAAACCATGTCCTCAAGTGACTACGATTTTAAAACTACTGTATTTTCCCAGTAGATCTACTATTGTATAAAGTTATAATTTTATCTTTAGTAACAATTGTTGCCTTAATGCCAAATTATTTGCTATTGCACTATTTTGGTGGTATATGTTACACACCTTTGTGTTCAGTCTTTAAAAAAAGCCTTTTTGTAAAAGTTGAACACAATTGTTCATTTAGTTGTTGACTGCATAAAGACAATACTTGGCTTCTTAAAACTTCATCCAAAGTAGCATTTATTTGTCACATTCTGAATATATTAAACTCCTAATATACTTCATTTCCAACAGTGCCCTTCCCCCATTTTACACCATTGTTTCAAAGGCATGAAGGTATTTTAACTTTGCATGTACTTCAATCTCAAATCCCTGGGACAAGCTGGCTTGCTAGACTAGCTGAATGTTTGAGCTCTGAATTTAAGTGAGAGTTCCCACTTCAATATATAAGAGGCAACACGACCCAGGATGACACACAAGGTCAATGTGTGGCTTCCAAACACATGGACAGTGGAAACACAAGAGAGCATGAATATGCCCCTGCGTACATACATCATACGCACACATGCAAATGGTTTGTTATCTAAAAATGTCTTTACCGTGCCTTTATAATTAGTACTTTTGCTTGGTAGAGTATATCAGGATTTCTATGATTCTAAACCTACAGCATTTGTGGTTGCCTAACAGACCTACACAAAATCAGGTCCGTTGACATTCCATCATGGATGGGGGGAGGGGCTCACAAGGCCCCACCCTAGCCAAGGAGCTATTGGCAGTTGATGGCTACTGGAGGAAGGAAGAGTTCATTTTCTTCAGAAACGATGCCCATACTCCAGTTGTTGGCTCTACACCCATTCCCAGATGTGATTTTTATTTTTAAAGAGGACATGAAGCTTGGAGACTTGAAAGGCTCTGGGAGAAGTTGGAGGTAGAAACAGGGGTTGGATAAGATCAAAATGCATTATGATAGTAAATTCTCAAGAAATAAAATATATATTTTAAAATTTCATTCCATTTATTCTCCTTTCCATAATTTACATTTCATTTTTATTTTCATTCTGAGACTCATGACTCTTTTTTTGCTTTGCTGAACTTTCATTTTTACCTGGCCTATGTTCAGTTAGGCTGTGATATCTCTAGGTGGGGTCTTCCTTGCTCTTAACGTGATTAGGGATTATGCATTTCTTGGCTCTATGGGTTGTACACTTACCAGAGAAGACTCCAGCCTTTGTCTTACTTAGCTCTGTAGTCTGCATAGCACTTCTGTCTAGGCTCATGGCTGCTTAGGGCTTTTGTGAGTTTACTACTCTATGATCCTTTCCCAGCTATTATTAAACTCTTTTATGCATGCTATTTTCAGCAAAGGGGTCATCCTGCTCAGAGCCCATCCCCCAAGGCAGGAGGAGAACAGCCCTTCAGAGCTGATAATTACCAAGATTCAACCATCCTCAGTCAGGGACTGAAAACAAAATGTTTATATTTTTATTTAGTGAAATGTTTCATATATTTATTTTTATTTTTTAACATGTAAAATTTATATAAGAAAGTAATAATCTCAGGCCTGGTGACTTCGCTCAGGGCTTAGTGTCAAAAGCCTGCCAAATACCTCCCAAGGCCCTTGGTTTAGCCCTCAGATCTGCCAAAATAAATAGCAAGACTACTCAATTGAATTTAGAACTCTTTATGTCCTAGTGTCCAGGTTCCTTAAAAAAGAGCATTAAGCCAATGTGAGTTTTACAGCCAATTCATGAGTGCTAAAGGAACTACCAGATCATAAGCTGGATCAAAGATGGAAAAGAAACCTAGCCAAAAAAGAGGCAGAGGAGGATCCAGGGTTACCAAGAAGCATAGGGGGCATCAAAACATATTCAGCCTCTTCCTTACCCGCAGAGGATCCTCAGACTTCTTGCTGAAACAGATGACTTCCTGTCTCTAAGTTCCAACTTTCTTAAAATGACAATAATCATGAACAATTATCTACAGGCTGGGAGTGATTGGAAACTATAAATATGCAAAGTGCTTAGAATAGCAACTAGTTCATAGCGATTGCTTCCTAAGTCAGAGCTCTGGTAATGGTGATGGTGATGATGATGACTGTGGTAGAGATGCTGATGATCATAATGATGATCATGAAAGAAAATAATTGTCCTTATTATCAGGAGGATGCCAGAGGATGCCAGAGATCAGGGCCAAGCATGTCACAGAGCTCTTTCTCTCTCCCTCCCTCCCTCCCCACCCCCATATCTCTTTTTGCCTCTTTGTCTGTCTTCTCCCCTCCTTCATATGTGTGTATGTGTGTAAGGAAAATTTGGTATTTTTGCTGTTCTAAAACATATTTATTTATTTCTAGTTATTTATTTTTATGTGTATAGGTGCTTTGCCTACACGTATGTATGAGCACCATATGCATGCAATGCCCTCAGTGGCCAGAAGAGTTCTGACAGTGGAGTTATATGAGATCATGAGCTGCTATGTGTGTGCTAGAAATCTAATCCAGGTTCTCAAAGGAGTAGACAAAGATTTTAACCACCAAACCATCTCCCCATCTCTCCAGCCCAGATATTCATTGATTTTAAAATAAACGTTACACTTTAAAGTGATCAAGTTCCTGGGCTTTCCTCTGATTATACTAGATATGTTCTGCATTAGGACCTAGAACTCCAGATAGTGTGTGTGTGTGTGTGTGTGTGTGTGTGTGTGTGTGTGTGTGTGTGTGACATAAGACAGCCATGGGTTTGATCCATTGTCTCTCATAACTAATCTCATAACTAATAGTGTCAGGGGGAGAATAAAACTAAGTCACTCATTGTCATAGAGCTTGATGAAGAACTCTGTGTTAGTGTTTAAGGCTCAGAATATTGGGATGATTTATAAACAGTGTCTCCAAAAAGAAACAAGACACTTCAGGAGGGACATATTTCGCACTGTGGCTTGTGATAGAAAATACTGAGAATAGAAAACAATTTTCCTGAGACTCATTCACTAGAATTGGACTTTTCTCTTTTGCTTCAAATACACTTCATTTCTAAGAGTGTAATTTTAAAAATCTAAGGAGAACTTAAAGCAAATGGATAAGGCACCTTGGTGGGAATAGATTTAATCAGAGCACTGCCAGTTCTGTTCGCATATATCTTTCTCTTCCTCATTTATTTTAAAATAGTTTTGATTGTAGGGAAGTGAAACACACATAAACTACTGGCCTATGCAGCGCGCGATAGACAACTGTTTCAAACAACGCATTCGATGGCTGCTTTCAAGCTGTGATAAAGAGGCAGGAGATGCTCACAGGGAAGAAGTAGCGTCCACACAAGGGAAACCGCAAACCAGGCTAGAAAGTACTTTATCTATGCCTTTTGGTGTAAAGAGAAATATATATTATATGTCTACATAAGTAAATATGTATGCATTGTAAAGGAAATTATATTTAGATGGTTAGGAGACACTAACCATTTTTTTGTTTGGTTGGTGTTTTTATTGTTGTTGAGCTGACCGAGGTTATGAATTTGGAAGATACAGGCTCAGTATAAGTTCATCCTCTTTGTGAGTGAACTTGTCCCAGTGAAGGCCAAGGAAAGCCTTAGAAATCCAAAGTGGTTTTTGGCTACATAAAGCAGGGTGATGGAGTTAGGAAGTCAAACATGGGTGGGGAGTCTGCTTCATCATGAGGTATTCCACCAACATGCACTTAAGCTAAATTGGCATTGGTCTTCGAGTCACCTCAAAACCCTGTTGTTTCTCCAAATACGGAGAATCTTTTCTCCTTTCTTATACCAATCCTCTCACTATCTGCTCTATGGCATCTGCCACTGTTCCCTTTTGCTAGCTGAGTTCTCTCAATGATTTCATGCTTTTAAGAAGCAGTTTTGATCAACAAATCCAACTATATTCCAACAGGATTTTAGTGCTATTCTAAATTTTAAACCAGTACCTGAACTTGACAGTAATCCTGTTGAGACTTGAAATAGAGTTTCTTAAAATCCCAAACCAGGTAGGGTTGTAGCTCAGTGGTAGAGTGCTTACATAGTAAATGGAAGGACCTGAGTTTGATTCCCAAACAAAAATAACAGTCTCTAACCACATAGTATTGTCTAAGTTGCTCAACATACTAAGGCTATAGCTGTTTATTATCTGTGAAATATCAGAGACCTAACACTTCTATATGCTTGTTTTAGGAGACCAACAAGGACCAGTATGAATTCATACAGGCCTCAGTGGAATATCAATCACCTTGAACCTGAGTTTTTAATGCCAAGTAAACTGGATTCCAATTGCAAATAGTATAAGAAACTCACAACTCTGGAGCCATTTCAAATCTAAATCCATACAAACAAACAAAAACAAAAAATATGTGACTGAACTAAAAAGCAGACCTATTCTACAATTTATTAGGTCATAAATAATGTGTAAGTATCTCATACTACATATTTATACTCTTAGAGAAAAAGACTTTTTGGTAAGTCTAGAGATTTTATGTCAAGTAGGGGGACCTGCTCATTTGTGTGGAGTGCATGCCGTTTTGTTGGGGTAGAGAAGAAGGACTTGATCTTTTCCCCTTAAAATTGAGTCTCCCAGAGCTGATACATAGGCTTTGAGCAGCAGAAGCTGCTGTCTACTAAGTAGTAAATCCTGGTTGCCCCCAGTGATCACAGGGACCGGGTTTTGGTAATAATTTTGATGTCATTATCCTTCTCCAAAAATGCACGGATGATTCTGGCCTTTAAAAACAGATTTAAGAGGCTGCCTTCGTCTTGACATTACCAACCTTTTAAAGATCATGCAGTGGAGCTCGCTGACCTTTCAGTCTTAACGATGTGTTGCAAAACAGTTGGATAACATTAATGGAATGAAATGAGAGAGAGAACAGACAGAGGAGCAGCCCGTGGAGAGGCGAGAGCACAAGAGGGTCTTTAGTCAAAAATGGAACTCTGCTTCACTCCTATGGGAACTGAGGAACCGCTGGTAAATGGAAGCAAAGGAAGTAGAGACTTGATTCCATATCTTCTGTGATCCAAATATGTGGCTGCCTATCAAGGCATGAGTCAAGGGGAGTAGTAATGACTGTACCTAATTCTTGGGTATATAAACTCTTCAGAACGTTTACCTAACTAAACCCTAGAATGTAACTTGTATACGTAGAAGAGAGTATGTTTCCTCATCAGCAGGCACCAACATATATTGGGAATGGCACTAGAATCACAAATAATATGAAGGATTCATATGATTCTCTATACTCTACTGGAGCTCCCTGCGTTATGTGACATTTGAAATGTTTCCCGTATTTTAAAGACTCCAAGTATGATGCCTCAGACAGTCCCCCATTCCTATCACATGTCCACTGAACAACAGGGTCCACCCTTCATGTTGTCATTGTCTCAGCCTTTCCTTTTGTATGAACTTGAACAGTTCTTCAGTCAAATGTTAGAACACAACGAGAGAAAGGAGAAAAACAATGAAAATCGTGGATTCCTGGATCTTTTGTGGTCTTTAAGATACAGTAAGCTAGACCACATTTTCAGAATAAAAGAGATTTAACAGAGGAACCAGAATTAAATTGGAATCACTCTGGAAAAAATGCAGGAGCTGCCACACGCAAGCAAACATATATAATCTCTCACATACAGATAAAATGGATTAAGTTTGGAGACACTGAATGTTGTGGCTTCTTAAAACTGATGGTGGGTCATATCAATGCACAAACTGAGATACATAATTCTGTGCTAACCCACGACCACTGCAGCACAGTGAAATGCTTTAAAATGCAGATATGGTTAAGAAATATCACAGGGTATGTGATTTTTCTATTAAGCCTCATATGGTGAAAAGAACCACAATACTTATCAGAAAAGGTGAGTTCATATTTCCATGACAACCAAAGACTATCACTGTCACTTTATTATTATTATTTTCATTTTACAAGGCACCTTTCTTGAAGTGCAATTCCTTTTATGCATGGGTGTGCTTGATAGCTCCCTGAACACTTCTAATCCACAAGGCTTTGCACCACATTCTCATGCTGGAAACACAATGACTTATTGTAATTATCCCATGAAATTCAACTCTCAACTAAAACTTGAAGTGAAAATAGTAATCAGCTTCCTTCTCTTCCGTCAGTCACAATTACACAGTGCCTTCTCTTGGCAGGGTGCTCATAAGGAAGTACTATAGGCTCTTGCAGAGAAAGGGTTTCTTTCATTATCCCCTGGTATGGAAGATATGGGTCAGAGTCAGTTCAGGTCCATCCCATGAGAAGAGAATAAAATGTAAGTGATTGCAAACCTTCCTGCAGGCAGAAAAACACTGGCTGGCTTGAAATTAGTGATAACCGAGAAACACTGGAAGTCAAGTACTTTGGATGAAGAGATTAATGGTCTAGGAGATGAGAGATTTGCATGGGAAGAAAGGGGTGAACATGAGTTGTCAATAAACTAAAAAAAAAAGAAAGAAAGTTAATGAAAAGTTAGCATCAGGGTCAGCATTGATTCATTATCCAAACAGGGTGGAAAGGGAAGGAGAAATAATCAGCAAGAATGCCTCACATAAACTGTACCCCAGTTAGGGTTGGAGTGCCTTGAGAGAGTATCAAATGCATCTAGGAGTAAGGTGGGCTACTAGGAGATTTAGAGGCATTTGATGGTTGGCTCATAAAGGGGGAAAACCCCGTCAGATGTTCTTAAGTGGAAAAATAATATATTCTGCATATAATGGAACACAAGTACAAAGATCCAAAGCAGTGAGTGTATAATGAAGTTTACATACTAAATTGTCCCCAAGAAACAGTTAGCGATATTAGTCTGAGAAAATATCACTGCTTAATAATATCAAGCACTACTAAGGATATGAGTTAGATCCCATAGAGGTATACAACCTACGTGAAGAGAAACACGCAGGTATCTAAGTAAAGATGCATGGGCTGTGTAAAGATGCAGAGATAATTTCTGATGTAAATCATCATGTATACCCATGAAGACATGTAGAACAATGTTCAGTACGCATTGTTTAACATAGTGAAAACTTAGAAATCATGGAAGTACTTATGAATAGTTGAGTAGAAAGGTAATTTGTAGAAAATCTATTTAGTGGACTAGTATTCTATGGTCCCAGCTATTCAAACCCAGCGTATGAGTTGAAGGGAGTAAATCTCACATACCTAATTAGCCGAAAAATGAAGTAAGTTGCAGGTTGATATGGATTACAGGTACCATACTACTAACAGCATAGACACAAAATCACAGATTGGTGTGTGTGTGTGTGTGTGTGTGTGTGTGTGTGTGTGTGTGTGTGTGTATGTGTATTGTAAAACTATATGGTAAATGATCTTACATGTATTTTACACAATGCTGAAATGAATGTAATGTGTGAAAATATTTTTAGAGACCACACAAAAACAACAATATTATTTATCTTTGAAAAAAGACATCTGCCATTTTTTCATAGCACTGATGAAATTGGAAGAAACTATACTCTATGAAATAACCTAGAAACAGAAAAATGCACATTGCATGATCACACAGTATTGTGAGAAATCCAAACATTGCATGTTCTCATGGTCTAGATCTAGAATACCAAACCCCCACAATCCAGCCAGGCATCATGGCACATAGTTTTGGCTCTCAAGGGGCTGAGGTAGCATTGTTTGACTCCAGCAACAACAACAACAAAAAGTAACCAAATTTGCAGAATCACAGAGAGACATGATGGTTGTCAGGGGACAGGACTGCCGATAAAAGGGAAGACATGAATTGAAGATACAAATTTGACTTTGGTTGCTAGGATTCAACTGCATAGCACAGCAATTATAGGTAACAATGTTCTGTTAAATATTAAAGAGTCCTTTAGTAGAATGATGTTGTTTTAGGCTCTACATTCAATATCCATAACAATAATAAACAAAGCAGGAAGAAGTTGGGAAGTGATGGCCAACTGATGACAGCTGTGTTGACAGGTATCTCACCTCAGTAACTTTTTAAATTGTACTCACGTGCATTTGTGGATATGTGCAGATGTGTGTAGGAACACTTGGAGGTCAGAAGAGGGCACGGTAGCCCCTGCAGCTGGAGTTACAGACTGCATGGGTCCTGGGCACTGAACTCTGGTCTTAATATGTATTACTGGGTACAAGCAGGCTGTGAGGAATCCATGTCTACTTGTTGGTTATGCACTATCGGCTGGAACGCTCACATGTCATTTAGTGGGGAGTAAAGAAAAAGATTTATATAAAACCAGGGCTCGAGTAGGATGGGGTCCGTGGACCCTCAGGCCTGTTTGTCAGCTCAGTGTTCAGTGTTTGTCAAATGTGGCCTTGCTTTGGACCGTTATGGTTACACTAGTCCACACAGTGTGCCTCTTCCCAGGAGATCCCGATTCAGGAGCCCTGGATTGACATTACCAACAAGTCCCCAGGTGCTGCTTCTTCTAGGCAGAAACTGCATTTGGAGAAACCTTTGATGTAATCCAATTTTCTTGTTTTATGCTTCAAGACAATGAAGACAGAGATATTTCAGTTTTGTAATGTGAGGTCACGTAGCAGGTGAGAGGACTGAAGTTTCATTCAAAATCCTATTAATTCTAAAACTGCATATGAAGTTTCAATTGGATCGTGGCCGCTGTGCTGGGCGCTGGGTATGAACGATGAACGTGATATGGTTTGTGCTTTCCGGAAGCTTGTGGCCTGGCAGACAGAATAGACAATATACTGTTTAAGGCTCGTGAAGGGAGAGGAAACTCTGTGACCACTGAAAAGTATCTGCTTCCTGACTGAGGTGAACGGAGGCATCTTAAAGGCTAACCTGTCACCAGTAAGGAAAACAGGCAGGTAGCAGGGAGAAATTCCGGAGAGGGGAACAGCTTGTGAGGAGCACGACCAAGAGACCATGATGGCTGAACAGTGGGGATCTTGGCTCTCTTCGGAGCTGGAGGCCCGAACTATCATCTCACCTCCACACATCATTGTCCTCTTCCATAAAGAAGGGCATCAAGAACATATGCTTCCTACACGGACTGTATGAAATAATGAAGGTACAGAGAGATTGGGTATCGTGCTAGAAACAGAATTTACCTCTCATACATAACGGCCATTGTTTATTATTAGTCTTATCATAACAGTGGCTCATCAGAGCATGGTACATCAGACATTAATGAACTGGAGTGTGAGGTACAAGTGTCTGAAATGTTGTCTGTGATGCCTCTCCTTCCTCCTCGTCTCTCCTCCCTTCTCCTTCCTCTTCGCCTCGCCTCTCCTTCCCTCCCCCTTTACCCCTCTCCTTGGCTTTCCCTCTCCTGTCCCCTCTTCTATTTTTCTCTTATTTTATTTCCCTTTTTTCTTCTTTTATTCATTCTTCCCATCCTTCCTTTCTTCCTTTCCTCCTTCCTTCCTCCTCCTCCTCCTCCTCCTCCTCCTCCTCCTCCTCCTCCTCCTCCTTCTTCTTCTCTCTCTCTCTCTCTCTCTCTCTCTCTCTCTCTCTCTCTCTCTTTCTCCCTTTCTTTCCCTTTCTCTATGTTTTGTGAGACGGGTCACTACTTAGCCAAAGGAAAATAACCTTTCTGCCCTATATCTGAAGGACTGAGATTCATTTATGGGTCTCTGACTCTAGTTCCCAGGGCTGTTCCCTTCCGGCTTGGAGAGCACTAAAAATTGAGCCACACCCACTGGGTAGCCCCAGTGGTACCTTCTAATGCAAACACAATGAACCTAGAGGGGAGAATTTAGGCAGAAGAATGCCATTCCAAAGTGTCTGTATAACAATGAAGGAAGATAGAAGAGCAGAGGAGGGGGAGGCCAGGCATCTAAGAAAAAACCCAAACAGGTCAATTTTGGAAGGAGGTGATGTGTCTGTGTGAGTATGGTTAGAATGGGAAAGAAAAATATTGCCTATGCAAGTCATGAATTCCCCAGTTGGAAGTTGAATTTAAGGGAGCAAAATAAGTCATGGCATAAGGATAGCAAATCTCTCTGAGGAACAGGGAAGAGGGAAGAGGGAAGAGACGTGAAAAGTGTCCCAGCAGCCAAAAGAAAACCCCAGTGACAGATGTGGTCAATACAGAATACTCCAGAGAGCAAACAGGTAAAGAACCCCAAAATCCCATTTTCTCATCCAGGAGAGCCAACGATGGGCTGCTTATTCCTTGGTGCCATGCGGTCCATGTATTCCACACTGAAATTGAGATTTTTATAGAAGGACATCAAAGGAAACAGGAGTTAGGTTAAGGACCAATGATTACCCCCCCCCCCCGTTCCATAGTCAAATACAAAACTCCTTTCCTGAAAGCCCTAACAGCAATAGAGCTTTCCATGTTTTATCCTAACCTCCCACCAGGGCTTAGACTGAGTCACAAGTGCCCTGTAGCCTACCCTGACCACGCTGCAGTGAAGGGTTTTCAT
>CM052710.1:26441067-26495748 GCA_028551405.1 Uromys caudimaculatus
TGAAGGAGCTGAGGGAATTTGCAGCCCCATGGAGGGAGCAAGAGCATCAATGGGCCTGATCCTTTCCCCCCGCCCCCCCGGTCGTCCTGGAGTTTGGACCACCAACCAAAGAATACACATCTATGGACCCATGGTTCGGACCACATATATGGCCATCAGGGAGAGAGGAGAAGCCCTTGGGCCTGAGGGTGTCAAAGGCCCCAGTAAAGGGGAATGTCAAGGTGGGAATATGGGGATGGGTGGGTGGGTGAGTGGGAGGTGGAATTCCCTCATAGAGGCGGGGATGGGGAGGGGATAGGGGGTTTCCAAAGAGGAGACTCAGAAAAGGGGAAACATTGGAAATGTAAATAAAGTATCAAAAATAAAAAAAATAAAAAATAATAATATTCCTTTGCTTAGTCTCAGATTTTTTAACTAAAAGATAAAATAATGAAATTAAATAATTTTTAACATTTTTTGCAATTCATTCATTTCACAATGAATGCTTACTATCTAAAAGTGGTCACGAGGAAGGAACTTTACCTTAATTATTTTGCTTTGTTTCAACTTGGTTCTTAGGAATCTGGATGTGTCTTTATTTTCTTATTCCAGGGTTGATTCTTAGAAAGAAAATAGCATCAGTCCATGTCCTCAGTATAAGTGTTCCTGCCACAGCAATGAACTTCAGTCTGGGTAACACTCTTCAGTGCATTAGATGGACTCTGCTCGCCTTCTGTTGACAGGGATTATTTTTGAGAAGCCCTTTCTTTCTCCATAACCTTTTTATCAGCTGGAAGCTGATAGGGAATTTCAGGCGCTAAGTGACCATCTTAACAAGTATTTACTTTAATATTAGAAAATGAAACTTACATTGGTGTTGGTGGTTGTTTTTTTCTTTTTTCATTTTTTTAAATGATCTGAAACCAACAAGAAACCACCTCCAAAGCCCAGACAGCTGGATAAGCCAGCAGATTCTCTAAGCCTGTGTTTGCTACTCCTGTATCAGCGAGGTGGGAAACAAATGTGTTTTAAATTAGCTAGAAATTAAATATCTCCACATTTGAAAAAAAAGTTAATACAACCATGAACTACATTAATAGAAGAAGCCTACTTTTCTGTCATGGAAAATAATTGACCCATTCAGTTTGTATTTAAATTAGAGTATTAATCTCTGGCAATGGCATGCTAAGTGTAAAAGCAACACATTAGTTTATCCAAAGAATAACGGCTAGCCTGGTGAGAGGGTCTGAAAGCCATGTGCTCTGTGCGGATTCTAATCCAGATAAAAATGGCTTAAGTGAGACTTTATAATGGCCGTCAATTATTTAGTGAAATAAATTCTGTTTTCAGGAGGATGGAGGGTGATATATATTTGATTGAATGGTTCAGGGAAAAATTCTAACAGCAAAGCCCTCTTGTATTAGAAGCAGGGCTGAGTGGATCTAATGGGTGAGAGGAGAGGGTAGCTGGCCACTTGTCAGAGATGATGCTTGGGCTATTAGTAAGGTTCTTTATTGCACTAAGATTCAAGTGTTGAAAATTGTATGAATCATTCTGAGAATCAGGAATACAGAAAAGGCACTGCCTCCACTGAAAGAAAATGTCTTTCAATTCTCATCTGTACATGTAGAACTAATGCCAGACCCAACCAGGTTCTTGCTCTGTTGGCTACTACTTGTTCTGACCATGTTGTTTTGCATTATTGAGAGTTTTTCTTTTATAGGTTCTTGAACCCTGGTTCCTTTCATTATGACAGATATTGCCTTCTTGTCTTCCACTGAAATCTTTGCATTATTCATCTCAAATATGGGGAAAGACTGAAGAAGCATTCACCACCACAGAATTACTGGGTCAAGGTTACCCTTCTGCCTTAAGCAGCTAGAGAGTTAGAACAGGTGTAGAAACCAGTGCCTCCGGAGATGGCACAGCAGCCATACAGGAAATACAACCAACCAAAGAACTCTGGGAGTGACCCAAAGCCTTGCCTGAACAGTGTTTCCGGGCCAAGAACAGACAGGGGAACCTAAACTAGAGACTCTTTCAAAGCCAGGAGAAAAATAGAGGAATGTGATGTTTACAATTTCCAAGACTCATCAATGGCTGGGAGAAGTTTATATGGCCAACAGGCTAATTGGAAATGACAGATGCAGAAAACATGGAACATTAGGTAGAATCTTGGAGGAGAACTGGCTCAAGAGCAAAGTTACATCAGCCTCAGGATTAAGAATTCTCTGGTTCTACCTTACTAAAGAAAGACTTTAAGCCACACTGAACAATTAGAATAAGATCCAGTACTTGACGGGCATATCACATAAGCCATCATCAATCAAAACAAACAAACAAACAAAACTACACATGGTATCTGATAATACTTTAAAGTGATACGGCATGCAGGAAGGGAAGGATGACCTAGTCCAGGGGAAAAATTGATCAAGAAAACAGACAAATGGAACAAACAGGCATTAAAAAGAGGTATGGAAATTATTCCCTACATGTCCAAAGAAGGAGAGAAACTACAAGCAAGATGAGAAGAGAAAGGGAAGCCTCCTCCCACAACTTTTTAAAGGTACAGTTGACAAATATCTGTGTATGTTAAAGGTCACAATGATGCGATATGTACATATAGTAGATGCACATAAACTAATTGCCACCATTCAGCTAAGTAAGCCATTCATTATCTCCACATCTACAACAGACTCTTAGTGGGTCCCGGTATGTAAGGAAGTATGGGGTACAGTCACTGTGAGGCATAGTAAGTATGGCCGGCTTATTCCGTTTATATAGGGACATTTATATCCTTGGACCAGCTTGTCTCCATTTCCCCTCTTCTTTCTACAGTCACCATTTATTCTCTGCTTCTATGAGCTTGGCTTTTAAAGATTTTTGGATAAAAGTAGATACAATATTACATTGGTCTTTCTGTGCCTGTTTTATTCTCTTAGCAAAATGCCTTTTGGGTTTCTTCATTGTGAATGACCCAACTCTGTTATTACTGAACAGTATCTCACTGTGTGCCTGCATATTACACATACATTCATACCTATACACACATACGTTTATACATATAGACAAACATTTTCATTATTTGTCCTTGGCATCTTTTATGTATCTTGGAATTTATTCATAGAATGAAAAGGTAAAACGTTTATAAAAAGGTCTAGATATGAAAAAAATGTCTGATATGGAAAATTTGCTGCAGAGATTTTAGGAGACTGAAAGAGGAGAATTGTAAGTTTAGGTAAGGTTGGGCTAGATAGAAAGACCCTATCTCAAAGTCATAACATCAGAAGAAAAAAATCATGAACTTGAGGAAATTTTAAAGCATCAAATTTTAACCACAAAGAAAAAAAAGGGGGAGAGTTAAAATGGAAAAAAAGTTTGAGGATTTGGATGCATTTAAAAGTAGCCTAAGACACGTATCACAGGAAACCCTAGGGAGCTAAAGCAGAAAAACAGGTACAGTAGAAAAAGGTATAGAAGATTTTATCCGAGATCTTTTTCAATGTTTACAAAAACCAACCAACCAAACAAAATAAGCAACAACAAAAACAACAACAACAAAATTTATATCTAAGAAATTATGTAACAATTTGCCAGAGGGAGAAGGAACCATATATGAAAAGCTACAAAGAATGACAGACAGCTCTCTTAAAAAAGTCTGAACGTCAGTACACAGAGACGTGCATACCTATCCACACCACACCACAACTTGTAGCTACACTGTAGAATCAGTCTGAGTGCTTCTTGCTCTTGGTAGGTGAATGGGTTAGAGAAAATGTGGTGTAGATACACAGTGGACTTTTTATTCCATTGTAAAGAAGAATGAGAGTACTGTATTTGCAGGAAGTGGAAGTAGCTAGAGATCATCACACTGAAGAAATAAGTCAGTTCCAAAAAAATAAATAAATATTGAACGTTTGTTCTCCGAGACAGTAGGGAGGTACATGGCAGACAAACAGTGAACTATTTGGAATATCAGAGGGGGAAAGATGGAGGGGAATAAGAAAGGCTTCAAAGGAAGAGAAAATGATCAAACTATCTGTGTATGGCGACATCATAACAAGCCTTCTTACCTGTACAGTTAGCATATGCTAATAAAACTATAATGAATAGGCCTAATACTAACAAGATTGCTTAAGTTAAAATTCCATGTGAAACATTATATATTACAAAAAAAAAGGACCACCTTTTAATCTACATTTTATTACCAAGTGTAGTGGATTGGTCTGGTGTTGCTATGTACTCAGACGCTAAATTCTGTACCCCAAGATCTGGTTGCTCCGAAACGAGGAGATCCTCATGTATACCAGCTTTTTTTGTGTAAAACTTGTCCCCCCAAGTTATCCCTGATTGATTAATAAAGATGTCTACAGCCTGGGCTATTCAGAAGAGAGTGGACTTAGGTTCCCAGGCTTGGGGTCTTAGGAAGGGACAGTAAGAAGAGAAGAAAGGTCACGGGAAAAGAAGGAAGCCATCATGAGGTAGGTGGATCATGAGTGCATGGCCATGAGGGCCAGTCTGTTGGAGTAGGAGCAGCCCAGGCAGAACATGGCAAGTGATATCTTGGGGTTACTGACTGAGAAGTAGACAAAATAGCATAGGAGGTTGATATCTGTGCAGCTCTAATACTTTAAGGCTTATTATAAACACAAAGATATATATACATATACATGTATATGTATGTATATGTGTATATATATACATATATATGTATATGTATGTATGTGTGTGTGTGTGTGTATATATATATATATATAGTAGCTGTCTTCAGACACATCAGAAAAGGGCATTGGATCACATTACAGAAGGTTGCGAGCCACCATGTGGTTTCTGGGAATTGAGCTCAGGACCTCTGGAAGAGCAGCCAGTGCTCCTAACTGTTGAGCTGTCTCTCCAGCCCAAATATAAAGGTTTTGTATCTTTTATTTGGGAACTAAATATTCTAAGGTTGAGTAGGAACCCCCCTCAAACAATATTTACCACAACAAGCAAGTAAAAATAATTATGTTAGAGAGAGAGAGAGAGAGAGAGAGAGAGAGAGAGAATGTGAGAGAGAGAGAGAGAGAGAGAGAGAGAGAAGCATGACTAGGGAAAGATTTCTCCAGAAAAACCAAGGCTGAAGTATAGGCTGCCATCAGAAGTATCTAAGTATTCTCTTCCATCAGCTGGAAGAGGTTAGAGTTCATCCAGGGGAAATTTACATCAATACCAAGGGAAGACCACCAGCAATGTTAAATATGTAGATAAATATGAATTTTTCTTATTTTAAAATATCTCTCTCTCTCTCTCTCTCTCTCTCTCTCTCTCTCTCTCTCTCTCTCTCTCTCTCTCTCTCTCCTTATGTGGACTGCAGGAATTACAGCCATAAGCCACCAAGCCTGGATCATTCATTTTTAATGTCTGAAAGACAACTGGTGAGTTGCCGTGAAGGGTAAGCACGCCAGGATTTAGAATACACACAGGAGAAAAAGGTTTGCCATCAATATCCCACAGCCAGGAGGAGGAGATGAAAGCATATTTTTGTAAGTTCTCACTAACAGCAGAGCTTTGAAATTACATTTAAAAAAACAAATAAAATTGAAAGGCGGAGCACATGAATGCAGAATTATAACTGGAAGAGATTTCAACACTTGTCTCCCAATGAGGGGCATATGGTTAATGAGAAAACCTATTAATATATGGAATATTTCAGTAACACTTGCAACTAATGGGATATAAATGACATTTGAAAAACACTGCAGTGAAGAACAGCAGAACACACATTCTTCAAACACACAAGGCACACTTTCTAAATATAGCATGGTGAGGCCAAAACCAGCCATACTAAGTTCTGGTAGATTAAAGATAGACAAAGGAGAATTTGTATCCAACGAGAAGCACACTAGAGACCAGCAACAGGAATATACCTAGAACAATTTTCAAAGTATTTTGAACTTTAATATCATTCTTCTGATAATCCACAGGTTAAACAGGAGATAAAAACAAGGAAATTGAGAACTAGATTGACTGAATGAAAATTATATGACAACATTAATATTGGTGAGCTGCTAAGTTGCTATGTAGAGAGAAATGTGTAGTCTTGTGTTCTTATATCTAAAAAAAAAAAAAAAAAGTTTCTGGCTTCTATTTGATACAAGTTTATCCCAAAATGAAAAAGAAGAGAGACCGTAATAAAGATGGGACGTGCCTGAGATGTAGCCCGGGGATGAAGCACACGGTGAGTGCATATGAGGTCCTGTGTTTCAACCCAGAACCATCCCCAAAAACCTAGAGAAGGATTTAAGGGGAGCCAATGAAAAGAGAAAACAGAAGGAAAGAAAGAAATGATTCCAAGAACAGGTTCTGTGAGAAGGAAGCACATTTGATAAACTTCTAGCCAGAGTGCAGTAAGAGGCAGACAGATGGACAGATGCACACACATATGTGCGTGCGTGCGTGTGTGTGTGCGTGCGTGCGTGCGTGAGAGAGAGAGAGAGAGGAGAGAGAGAGAGACTGGAGATTACATTAAATTTGCATAATTTTATATAATTATCGATTGTATGAAAAGAAGTTCAGTCTTTAGATATTGTAAATGTAAAGAAATATACTGAGTGACAATCCCCAAATTTTCTTTTCTTTTCACTGTCTGTGAGAATATGAATGAGTTTCTTGGTGTGAATAAGTTTAACAACTTGGTTGGAAAAGTCAAGTCCATGGAAATGCACTCAACCAAAGTTTGCTATAGAAGCGAACTTATTAATTGAGTAACTGTTAAAGATATTGAGTTAGCTGTTAAAAATATTCCTAAGGAAATTATCTGTTTCTGTTGGGGTTTAAATGTGAAATGTTCCTTGTAGACCCATGTGCTTGAACACTAGATTCCTCAGATGGGCTCATGAATTGTTTGGGAAAATTATGGAACATTTAGGAGATGACCACTTCCTGTAGGAAGTATGTCACTGGGAACAGGCCATGAGAATTAAAATCTGATCCCATTTACTGTGTTCTAGACTGTCAGACTGGCCTCACGTTTCTGGTGCCGTATTTTCCCTACCATGAAAGACTCCATCCCTCTGGAACTATAAGACAAAAATAAACTCTTTTTCCTCCAAGCTGCTTTTTGTCAGAGTGTTTTATCATAGCGGCAGAACGGTAACTAATGCAGCTTCACTGATGGGTATCTATTTACTCTCCCAGAAAATAGGAAAGAGTGGGGGAATTCCTCTCTTCAGTCTGTGATCTAAACTTAGCATCACCTGATAACAAGACGTAATATAAGACACTTTATATAAGAGACTAATATATGGTGTAAGACATTATATATAAGAAAATATACCTCTTAATCAAATGTTAGAATTCTTAACAAAATATCACTGAATCTAATAAATGATATCTTAATAATACTATTTCCTGATCAAGGGGAGTTTAAATCGGAAACATAATTTAGCTCAATTTCTACAATCCAACCACTATACGTCATCACTTTGTGTATAAGTGCTCAGAGTAGCTTCATTTCGGTAAGCAAAACCAGCTCAAAATAGATCAGCAACTCAACCATCATCCGTAAGTGATAATGGTATAGGTACAGTCATTTTATGCCTACATAAAGAAAATAACCATTGATACAGTCAAGAGCATGATATGAATGAACCTTAAAGACATTTGCTGAGGGAAAATATACCCTAATGTTATATACATCTGGTCTTACAGATATAAATCTGTACAAGGTACAAATTGTATTGACAGAAAGCAGACTAGAAATTTTTCAGCAGTCAAGAGGTAAGACCATTTTAGCAACTACAACTGGATTCAAAGAAACTTGAAAATTTTTCTTTATGAAGATTGCATATAAATAAAAAAGAACTTACAAGATTTTGCCATTTTTTATATGCTACATTTTGTATAGGCTTAACATAAGCTCTCAGCAATATCTGCTTTCCAAAATTCTTAGTTTAAAATAAAATCCATATATTTAATAATACTTTCATGGCATCCTAACTACTAAAATACATAGAAATGTACAGAAAAAGAAAATTATCCCATCATCTAGAGAAGAACAGATTTTTTTTTTGTAGTTTTCCTCCCAGGGTTTTGCTCATATAGTTATGAGAACATATAAAAGAAAATTGAATCATACTGTACATTTGACTTAATATCTTGCCTTTATTACTAAAACACTAAAGTTAAAATATACAGTGTTTATTTTTCTGGTCAATAACTCACACTATCTTGGCTCATAAGTATTATAACCATCTAGTTCATAATTCTCTTTCCAACTTGATAAATTCCAGATATAAAATACATAGTTTTCTTGTATATTGTATATATGTTTCTCTGTGTGTGTGTGTGTATGTGTGTGTGTGTGTGTGTGTGTGTGTGTATATGTGTGTACTACAAAATGCATGTGTACATGTCTATGGTGTGTATTCATGTGTGCTTGCTTGGAGGGTTGCTTCACATACATGTAGGCATGTCTGGAGGACAGAGGCTGACATCTAATATCTTTATTGCCTTTCATCTTATTTACTTATTAACTCATTTATTTAGGGATTGAATATTTCCATGTGTGAGGAGCACAGGTGCCTTTCCCTGCCTAGCCATCTTGCTGTCCATCTCCATCTTTGAGACAGGGTGTCCCAATGATGCTACAGCACACCAAATCAGCAGGATTGGCCTTCCTGCACAATACGTGTTCTGCAATGTTTCTACCTCCCCAATGATGTGCAAAACTATTTATGTGGGTTTCACCGTGCCAAGATATTTAAGTGAGTATTGGCATTTCAACTCAGATCATCAAGCTTTTTACAGGCTATGCTATCCTCCTAGGCCAGGAAATGTGTTTTATGGCGAATATAAACAACAGTAAAATAAAATGCTGCAAAGGTTCTATTCATTCCTATTTAGATAAAAGCAAGTAAAACTTCAGACCATAGTTCTTACATATAAGCTGATAATTCCTTCCAATATCACCCAACATAAAAAATAATCAGAGAGGGCAGGGTATTCATTTTCCTGAAGCATCTGAAAGAGTCTACTGAGAACTATTCTGGCAGGAATGTCTGGTTCTAGGATCATCCTATATGCAGAAAGTTTAACCTTGTATCAGTTAGTGGGCCTCCTTGCTCTTAGTGTACGTTTGGGCACTAGATGGAATCAATCACTCCATCATCTGAGTGCATTTGGGAGACAGAATCGCTGCACTGAAAAGATGAGAAAAAGGGCAGTGCTCTGCAGGTAGTAATAGGGGAAGAAAGCAGCTGAGAGGAAAGCCTTAATAATTTTATCGAGTGGAAATACTTGATAAGCATCAACTGTTAGTTAGGCCTTGCCAGGGGTAAAAAGATACAGGTAACTTTCCCAACAGTGCTTGACAGTCTGAACGCACGTATTTCTGAATCATGACAGCTGATGTGAGGACCATGTGGTATGTGATTTCAGGAGGAATGTGATGTTTTTTAATTGAACATCAAGAAGTCATGAAAGTGAGCAGGGTCTGAACCCTGGGTTTTATGAGATCACTCAGATTCCAACCAGCAGAGAGAGGAGCCCTAAGCATCATCTAAAGTAGAAAAAAGATCCAAATGTGCTGAAAGGTGCAACAGGACTGCTGATCTGACAATGCTCAGAAAACACTGGAGACTAGTTAACCAACGCCTCAAATGCTCACACAGGCCTGTGTTAACGTGAATTGTCACAATGAATGAGTCTTGGTCTCTACCCGTGTCCTACATGCTGCCTTTTGTAAATTCTTCATTTCTTTCTGCAGAGTCCCATTCCCTCTGTGGCTTAGAGGGTCAATGGCATATTAGGCAGAAGGCAATTATATATATCTTCTCAAATTTGTCCTGTCAGTGTGAAGGTTCCTGTTGTATATTCACAGGAAGGGAAAGAGTAACACAGTTAAAACAGATTTGGCCCTCCACACCCCAAACCCTAATCTTCCACAATCCACTAACTCAGATGATGTTGTGATTTGCCAAGTTGTTGAAACAACTCAAAACACAATTATTGATCGTCATCTTTGCTCTTACTTATCCAGTTCTAGGCAACATTATTGCTCACACAGACTTGAGTAAAAGGTTTTTTTTCTATCTCATTTCTATTATCATTCTGCACTTTTAAACTTTTCATGAAGGCAGAAGCCTATTGCAGAAATATGTACATTTTCAGAAGAAAGCACACCAGTTGCCCTTGTCAAATAACAGGGTCCTTTGAAATAGCAGCAAACAGACAAGGATAAACAGACATATGAAGGAACTCAATTGCTGAAAAGAATAATAAGGAGAAAAGAAAACTTATAATTCAATTAGTAGCTCTGGTGTTTGTATATGTATGTGCATACAGCATCTGTGTGTGTGAGTTCACATGTGCTTGTAGGTCTCTTGTCTATGTGGACATATGTGTGGAGGCCAGAGTCTGACACTGAGATTCCCTCAATCGCTTCTCCACCTGATTTTTTGAGACAACATCTTTTACTGAACCTGGAGTTCTCCTTTCAGGCCATACAGCTAGTGCTTCCTGGATCTGCCTGTCTCTGCCACCAAGCTCTGGGGTAGCAAGCACACACCAATGAGTCTAGCTTTTATGTGGATTCTGGTGATACAAACTCAGGTCCTCACACTTGTTCTGCAAGCACACAGTTCCAGCTCCTCAACTGGTATTCTTATATTCAGGAAAAGCAACGTACCTACAAAAGAAGGCAGCGGTCATTAAAACGACAAAGCAAAATAACATTTTTATGTATTAAAATGAAGTCAAATAAAAAATAACAGAAATCTCTTACAAAAAATAAATATTGATGGAAGCCAGAGTATAGATATAGAAGTTAAGTAAAAGACATTTTCCAGAATTCAGTAGAAAAAGACAGAATCAGAAGTTATAAGAGGAAGGGGAGAATATTGAAATGAGGGTAGAAACAAACAAGCAAACAAATAAACAAGGATAAGAAGATAGTGACCTATAATCAAAAAGCTGTCCAGAATGACAAGGTAAAATAAAGAAAACAATTAAAGAAATAATAGAGGAAAATTTCCCTAGAGTTAATTGATTATTATATTGTTCAATCAGTAAGATCTAGTAAGGGTGTACACACTTTTTCTGGCCATTTGTTTTACCATTTTAGACCAATGGACCAATTAAAGCAAACAAACAAACAAACAAACCTCCCAAAACAAAACAAAATCTGTTCCGTTAAAACCTGAGATTTAAGCATACTAAACACAACAACAAAACAGTTACACATTTAGGCACATCCCAGTGACATTTCTAAACTTCCAGGGTAAATATACTAGCTTAAGAAAGCTAATTTTAAAAATTAAAATAAAATATGTTAAAACTTAACATTGGGTTAATATTTATTGTCAAAAGCATCATGTTTCCTATCTGGGACATTGCTTTTGGAGCTGAATGTAGAGCAGTACCGAGAAAAAATCTGGAAAAAAGGTAATTTTGAAGCTAGAATTCTGGTACCAAACGATCATTTAATTGAAAGGTCAAATGGAAAGTTCTTATTGGGTACTCAGGAGCCTAGAAAATAAATTGATCTCCTATATACTCTTCCTGTAAAAATCAACCCATCATCATCATCATCATCATCATCATCATCATCATCATCATCATCATCTCAAAAACCACACCAAAACTCAAATGTTTAAAAACTCAACTATTTTAAAGTAGGTTAGAGAGAATACTGCAATAATTCAGGAAGAATAGACATTTTCTAGGAAACAAAACAAAATAAATGGTAGTGTGATAGCTGAGTAACAAACTTAGAAACACTTTAGTCTGTAGAGGGTCACACACCTCTGAGAATGAAAATATAACTGCCATAACACAAAATGCATGATTAAAAATGAAGAATATAGATACACTACAATAATGACTGCTGATATCTCACAGAGCAACTTATTAGAAAAGTTAATATGCTAACATAATCCATTATAGATGTCGTTTTATACTGATAAAGTGAAGGCGTATTTTCTCCTGAATAAACCATAATAAAGGTATTTTTTCCTCCAGGAAAAGCAAATATAAAAAATAATTGTTCCAAATATAAAATAATATAAATGAGCATGCTTCTGGGCTATCGATGCAGTGGAGTATTCTGGCAGACAGCCTCAGATGCATCTCATCAGTGTTTGTAAGTGGTTTTGGCCTTACCCTGTGAAATGAAGGTATTCAAATGGGAGGTAGAACAATTCACAAATTTGGAATTCAGAGCAGTAACAAGGAAGCCCCTGGAACTAGTGTTGGAGATTTTACAATCACATAAAGCAAGTGAGTGCTAGGCTGTCAGAGGTACTGAGAATTCACAGGAGGAAGTTCTGGAAAACCATTTTCTTTTTAATGAGATAAGGAAGAATAGACACTGCAGGCTACAAAGGGGCCCCCAATTTGAGAAATGGTAGGGCCTAAAACTGTGCACTATTTTAGAAAGAAAAAAGAAAAGTGTCCAGAAGGAGAATCCCAGCTGATTGAAGTCAGGGCTGAGGTAGGGGCAAAGGCTGATAGCACTTCCTAGTACTGTGAAGAGAGCATCAGTTACCTGGAATGTGGGACGGCATCTGTAATAGGCTGCTGAGCCCCCTGGTTGTATGTCCAGTCAGTGTAGCTGTGTCATAGCTTAAGCCTGTCTTTAGGTTTCTGGGAAGCCCTTGCACTGCTTTCCACAGTTGCTGAACTAGTTTTTGAACAATCTCTACAACAGAAACTAAGAGTTCTCCATTCCGCTCCATCCATGCTTGTTGATGGTAGCCATTCTGATGGAACTGTAAGGAAGTTTTAATCTGAATTTATATGACAGCTAGTAACAATGAGTAGTTTTAAAATTATTTATTGCCCATTTGCATTTTTCCTTTTGAGGGCCATTTGGTCAGATCATTAGCTGATTTACATATTGGCATGAGCTTCCTTGAGGGGGGTTATTTTTGCAGTCCTTTATATATTCTAGATATTAACTCCTTGTCTGAATTATAGCTGACAATGATATTCTCCTACTGAATAAGGCTATCTTTCTATTCAGTTGGTAGTTTATTTACTGTGAGAGAACTTTTTAAAATCCTTGCAGCTGATCCGTATACTCCTAGAGTTCATTTCAGGGTCAATGTTAATACTGATGTTCTAAAGTATTTCCACTGTGTTTACCTTTAGGAGCTTATGTATTTCTGATTTTAATTTAAGGGCTTGGATCCAGTTAGAATTGTTTGTTTGTTTACTTATTTTCATACTTTAAAAATATTCTTTGAAGACACCTTGTAGGAATTCTATGTATCTTGATCAATCCAATATTTACTCTCGCCCTCCATGTTCCTCTAAGTTCCCCCAACATAGCTCCATCCAAATTTCATGGGGTTTCCTGTGTTTCTTTTCTCTTCTCCACATTGAACTCTCACTGAGTTCAATTACTGTTGACTATATAAGCATGGTTGTGGGACCAACTACTGGCGAATAGAAAATACCAGTGACCACACCCACGAGAAGACAGGACTCTCTTCCCTTAGCTGACCCTTAACTCTGGATGGCTCCCTAGCTAAGGATGGAGGCTAGAGAGTCCTTCCCAATCCATGCTGCAGTTAAAACTTACTAGATATTGTGCAGCTTCAATAACTCTTGTTCAAGGTGAGAGATTTGCAACTATTTCATTTCATTTGTTTGTAAGAGAATATCCAGTTTTGCTAGCACTTGTTTGTTAAAAAGGTAGTGTCCCAGCCCCACCCCCTATTCATGTTTTTGACACCTCTGTCAAAAATTAGGTATGTGTAGCTATTTTCATTTACCTTTAGACCTTCTATTATATATAATCCACTGTTTACATCTCTGGTTTGGTGCCGCTCTCACTGTGGCTCTTCAGTATGGTTCCAGAGAAAGCAGGTTGATTCCACAGGCTTGCTCTTTCTGCCTAGAATTGCAATTGCTTTGCCTACCTAGGCTGTTTCCAAATGAATTTTAGAGTTGTTTTGTATAGTTCTGTGAAGATCGTCATTGGAAGTTTTATGGCGATTGCATTGAATCGGTAGATGGCTTTTAGTGCAGATGAGTAGCTGATGAAAGCGGAGTACATATACACAAAGAAAAATGGAATCTGCAGGAAAATGGATTGAATTGGAAAACATATTAAACAAGATAACCCAGGCTCAGGATGTCACACGCTCTTTGCTCTTTTTCACATTGGATCCTAGACTCTAAACTGTCCAATACACATATCCAGGAGGGAGTAGCTTGGCCAAATCCAGGAAACCACAGAAAGGTCCATGAGTCTGGAAATAAAAAGACCTCACACTGGGGGTATGGGAGGTAAAAAAATAAAAGGCAGAGGATCAAAGGTGAAATGGGCAACAGAGGAGTTCAAAGAAGTACAGTATGGAAAGGGGCACTGGGAGAGCTAAGGTGGCAGTATCATCGACAGAAAGAAAAAGGTACTAAAACCCATATGGAAATAGAATACTTTGTAAGCTATTTTTTTAATGCAGTAAAGGGCAAAGGTCTGACACTGGGCATCAACCAGAGACACAGTCCTGTCCAGCAAGGGAGAAGAGAGCTGGCAGAATAATTTGGATATTGTATTATAAAGCATCACAGTCACCAGGGATCTTACAGTAGGTTGGTGAGGAGAAAGAAGGCCTACGATTCCAGCCATTTCTCACACAAGTCAGGCTAGATCGAGAAAGCAAATTAGCCCATTCAGATTGTCAAATGTTCAAGTAAGAAAGCCCCATTTAGGATTGTTGATGCATAGAAGCTTTTGTCCCAGTTTGTCTTTTTGAGAGTTAACACTCTAGAATGCTAGATTTCAGAGTACACAAGTATTGTCCTGGCATGCTTTTGTAAAGTGAGATTCCTGGCTGGAGGTTATAGTCTTGATGGCTTTGATTATCTTCCACCTGACATAAAGACAAACCTGAGGTTAAAGCATCCTGCTGGGTGCTCTGTAAACAGTCACATTATCACACAACGACTCTGTGGGCACTATTTACTACCAGAGCACCAAGGTGCAGTTCAGTAAAACTATGCCTCTGGTTTGTGGCAGCAACTTGGGTATGCCTTTCAAATGGCTTTGCAAAGAGAGGGCTGATGCATTTTCATGTAATTGGGAAGCCAGGACTTTGGGACCACACCGTGGTTATAGGCCTATTTAACTTGATTTATGGAAACCAAGCATATTTATTCCACGGTTAGTATACAGCCTCAGCTCTGCTTTTGAGTTTTCAGTGGTGGGAAAGATCCTGAGCCTAAGGCTGTATATAATGCCACACCTAAAATATTTGACCCCAAAATAGATACTATACTCTCTTCATGCAACACAATTATTTTCTGTAGGAACTACACAATAGGCACTTAAAGGAAAATAATCATTGTTCTTGATCTATCCTTAGCTTCAGAGGAATTTAAAAAGACTCAAATAGTTAAAGTATTATTCACAATAAGACACTATGTGTGTGAATTGAAAGTTGCCAAAGAAAAATATATTTTTGCTGTGTTTTAAGATAGAAGGCCAATCAAAATTCCAAATAGTCACATGAGATGATATAACTGAAATAATCATTTAAAAAATCTCATTCTTTATGTTTATAACTATAATTATATTTTTGCTTAGTTTAAATTAAACAATTTAAATTCTGGAATCCAGAGGAACAGGGGAATGACAATGAAAGCTGCTCCCCAGCCAGCCACCAAAATGGAACCTTCAGGAACATAATCTGGGAGCAAACACAGGTAGCTAAGTCTCTGTGCTGGAGACTCTCATAACTGGGGGTTCCTTCAATTAGCTTCCAAAATTAAGCATGACTACTTAAGGACTAACAAAAATATGCTAATTAGAAGATTATACATATATTAATTGAACTCAGCAGGGTACACATCAACTGCTAAGAAGTTAGAGCAACAAAAGACTTGGAGAGGAGGGGATTTTTTTTAACTAGAAAATTAGAATTTGCAGCACCTAAGGATATCAATATATCAGTTAAACCTTAATTAGGCTTCATTATTTTAACTCAGCTTTGTAAAGATCATGAACTCCTACTACCTATACCCACCACTATTACTGTGTCTCTCTTGGTAAAGCAGAGCCTATAAATCCCAAAATACTAGAACTTTATCTCAAGGAGTTCTAGGATCACCACCCTGATTGGCCAAGCATTACTACGTGATATCAGAAAAGTTGTAGGTCTTAGAAGAACAGGTGCAAAAGCTGTCATACAGGTTGCGAATTTTACTGCCATGACAGAACATCTGTCCAAAGCGATGGATGAAGGGGTTTATTTTGGCTCCCAGTTTCAGAACATGTCCATCATGGCAAAGAAGAGAGAGTGAGTAGGTGCTTAAGGCAAGTGGTCACGTGGCATTGACAGTCAGGAAGCAGGGGGCAATGAATGTTGGTTCTCAGCTGGCTTTCTTTTTCAAATTAAGTGTAGGACCCAAGCCTGTGGAAAGGTGCTGCCTACATTTGGAGTGTGCTTTTGAACCTCAATGAACTCAATCTAGAAACAGTCTCACAAATATGACTAATGGTTTGTCTAACAGGTAATTCTTAATTCTGTCAAGTTGACAATCAATATTAACCATCACAACAACCAAACAGGTGTACTCTTTATTTGAAGCTATGCATCAACCTAAACAAACTCTGTGCTAACATAAGCACTTAGGTATATGCATACATTGACTGAAGTTGTATCTCTATATGCTACATGTCTTTAGAATACATATTTAAGAAGCTTTCTGGATTAGAAAGATGTCTTAGGAACTCAATGTAGTGTTAAAACTGAGCAAGACTCTTCCTATGTACATTGTCATGGCTTAGCTATGAAGTGTGTCTGCAAAAGCTTGTGCATGGAAGCCTTGACTCCAGCCAGAGTTATGAAGACACTGGTTTTTTCAATGAATTAGTTCATTGATTAGTTCATTGATAAATAGGATAGTGACCCATAGGCTCCTTTGTAAGAAGTAGATCAGTGTAAGTGTAATTCTAAAAGGTATACCTGTCACTGGTTTCTTTCTCTCCATCTCTCCCTTCTGTCTCTCTCCTCTCTGGCCACCATGAGAGGAACAGCTCTCTCAATCCCTTCTCTCCCCCTCTCTTTCTCTCCCCTTCTTTTTCATCCTCCCTCCCTCTCTCCACCCCTCTCTCTTTCTTCTTCTCCTCTTCCCTCCTCTTTCTCTTTTTTTCTGGCCACCGAGGGATGAGCAACCTCTTTTGCAACATATTCTTAGTGTCAGAAAGTTCTCCCTAACCACAGCCTGTTGCACACAGAAGGCCATGAAGTACAATAAACCATGACTCCAAATAGCTTTAAATTGTTTTTACAATTTTCCAAATCAATCAATCAATCAATCAATCAATCAATAAATAAATATATCAAACAGCTTTAAAGCTGTTGGTGTATTTTGTCACAACAGCAAAGGCTGATAAAAAGACATGTCAATAGTTATTAAAAGCAATTAGCTCTGGTATTCCATTTTGCATTGTAGAAAAACAATACAGTAGTCATCATCCTCAGTTTAGAAATAAGTAACATGAGGCTATGAGCAGTTAGGAGGTCTCCAAACAATATGGAGGTAGTATCTGGTGGCCTGGAACTCAGAGCTCCATTTACGAATCCAATGCACTTTCTGTTACCCAGCTCTGAAGTGAGGTAATAATAGGGCCCATTATAGATGGGGTGATAAACAGAAATGCTTACTACTAACAGGGAGGTTACCATCTGTTATTCAGTAGTAGTTCAGATATTATTATCTTTCATACACCAGTATTGCTCATTTTCACCTTCTCTACCTGGCAGACACCTTCACATTTGAAAAGTCCTGTCTCAGGAGAATTGTTCATCTGTGAAACCTTCTCGAAGACAGAATTAGTTGTTTTCTCCTGTATGTGCCCAGTTGATCTCATCACATATACTACCTGCCTCCCATACAATATCAGGCTAAATCATATGTCTCTAAAGTCAACTGTGAACTCCTGAGACCACAAGCTGCAGTTTATTCGAATTTGTATTCCTAGTGTTTAGAAAAAGGTGTGGCAAGTAGCAGGCTCACAGTATATGTTGAACAATAGATGTACTATTTCTGGGGACAAAACAAGACTGAAACTATTCATAACTGAGGGAGAATCAGTGTAGCCTCCCATTTCCAGGCAGAGAAAAATGTGCCCATTAAGTTCTTGCTTCCTCTTAGAGATAAGAGATCAGAAATTGAGAGACAATTACATCATTGATTCCCCTTCCAAACACCAATAGGCAACCATAAAATTATCCTGTAATGAAATCAATATTCTATTTCTTAATACTGCTAATATCTTCCAAGATAATCATTTATCACATTAGCAAACAGAAAATATTAGAGATAGAATGAATCTTTGAAATCCATGCTGCTTAACAGCCTGATATGATATGTGAGAAAATAGAGATTTTGAGAGCTTAAACTGACTTGCTTGTGATTTCATGTTTGGTCAGTCGGAAAGCCAAACCTGGGAGTATTTTCTAATAGCCTTTGGTCTTTCTGTGGTCTAAAGGAGGGATGGAGAGAAGAAGAACAAACAAATGGAGGGATCACCTGAAGGAGAGCATACTCGTGTGCTTACCCATTCAGTCCATGCTCGGCAAGATATGGTGGGTAAAGCAAGAGCTAAGCTTTTGGTTACCCTGACCACTTTTATAGATACGCCATTTCTTTGACCACACACTGTGCCATAAACTCTGTTTATTGTTAACTCCAGATACTATCCTGGAAAGAAATTAAAGCACAATTTTCCTCTTAATCAGCAAATACCACACATAGTTTTAAAGTAAAGAAAATGATTTCCTAAAGCTCTGGGTCAAGGGATTTGGAGATGTCTGGTTGGAGAGATGCTACAAACCAACAAAGAACTTGTGTTCTATGGCTAGCACCATTACTTGCCTACTCTGCCACCATGGGTAAACTTCTCATTTCCTGAATATTTCATATATGTTTATTAATAAAGATGTGGATGAGTACAACTCAGGAAGTGATAATGTGCTGAGAGGATTTCATGAAAGTGACAGTATTCCCGTGTAGAACTGTCCATCCAAAACTACAGTCCCAGTTCATCCATGAGTAAACCATCAAGCAAACTCAGATGCAAAGATGTTCTATCAAGTGGGTATGCAGCACACGGCAACACTAACAGTCCAGAAACACCGAGAGACACGCAGCGCCCAGAACGGACTAAGGAGACATCATGGTCATCCAAAGGGGTACCCCAAGTTGGAACAAGGACGAGAAAAGGAAATTTATTGCAAATATTGGGATAACCAAGACAGTCTATAAATCAGTTGCTAGTTGCACACAGCCGTTGGTTTCTAAGTTGTGATAAATTCATTGTATATAATAATGTAGAATATATTGGGTATGGTGAAATTTCCAGCATTATCTTTGTAACATTCTGTAAACCCCAAAGTTTCCAAAATAAAATGTATTTTTGAAAGATGTCAATAATAGAGGGATCCTCAAATGTAATAGGTCATATTCAAATGTTAGATTATACCTGGAGGTAAGATAATTTTCTGCTGAGTTTTAAGTGGATTAATCTGGTATAGTATTTATTTTATTTATTTTATTTATTTAGTCTGCTGTCCACTTTGTTTCTTAAATAGAAAATAAAGGGAACTAAATGCCATCTAGGAAGCAGTATCTTAATCACATTCAGACAGTCTGGGTGGGAGGGCACTATGATGCAGAAGAACATACCCCTCTCTAGACCTGCCTCTACCACCATAGTCAATAATGTCACTTGTCTTAAGTTGTCCTCTCATCTGGAAAAAATTATAATGGCACAAATGTGGCTTAGGTTGAAAGAAGTCAATGACTATTATAAAAATACACATATGTGTTGTGTGTGATCAGTAATGATGTGTCTAGGAGCCATGACATATATAAAGAAAGAGTACTTGTTTTCCCAAAGTATCCACAGCATAGTCCTCAAAACTTTGAATGTATTATCTTAGATGGCAAAAAGAGACTTCAAAGGAATGATTGCATTAAGCACTTGTGATTCATAGCTTGTTCCAAGATTATGTAGATGGACTGGATATAATACAATGTTTTCATTAATTTTTCTTCTTGTTTTGAGACAGGGTCTCCCTATGTAGACTAGGAGAACTACATAGTCTTGAACTCACATTCATCCTGCCTCAGTATCCTGAGTGCTAGGATTATAGGTTTATGCTGCCACGCCTGGCAAACCTTCACTTGTAAGAGGCAGGAGCATCAGAGTCTAAGAAGGGGTGGTGATAACAGAAGCACAGGCTAGCGTCTTGGATAGAAAACGGGATTTGGGTGACTCCAAAGGCTGCGAAAGGATATTGCTTTTCTTCTTTTACTAGTTTTCTACTCCAGATAGTCTTCAGTAAAAGAAAGGAAGGCAATATCCTTTCCAAAGGATATTAATTTCCAGTTCAAGATTTGAAGATAGTATTTCAGAACAATGTCTTCTACTTCATTTTCAAATGCCATGCTGCGATTAATATGGAATTCATTTTATGTGCTTTTTTTTTTTTGAGAAATTCATATATGAATACTATTTTGGACATATCCACCTCTATTTTCCTCCAATTTCTCCAGTGTCCCCAAAAATCCCCCTCTCAAATTTATTTTCCCTCCATGTATGTCTCTCTCTCTGTGTTGTTCTGTGGCTCCAATTAGTGTTGTCCATATGCATATGTGCAGAGGTCTGAACACTGGGGCATGGGCAACATTTTAGGGGGGTCATTTCTGAAGGAAATAAAACTTGCTATCCCTCAGAAATTGCCAACTGTCCAGAACTCCTTGACTAAGGGAGGGAGGTCTATGTGTCCCCACCTATGCTGAATTACTGACTGGTCTGGTCTTGTGCAGGCAACTATAGCTATTGAGAGTTAATGAGGGCAACATTCTTGTCATTTCAGAAGATATTATCTTGTAGCAGTCTCCCAAGATGGATGCTTACCCCACAGTCAACTGTGCTAGGCATTTTAGAAACAGATTATGTGGTCCTCTGCACAAAGAAATTAGAGCCATTATTTTTGGCCAAACTGTAAGGTGGCCCCAGGACTCTTGGCTTCAATAATATACAGAGCTTTAGTATGAATGGAATTTTTGATCTGATGGGATTTTATCCTTCCTGTAAGTAGTAAAAATAAATTTTACTGATGTGAATAAATTCTCCATCAATTGACTGTAAGTTAATCCAAAGGAGCATTACTATGAATGGGTTTGATCTTCAATGGAAGACAACATAGAGCTCCCCAAAGTTCCCAGGCAGAGACTCAAAGTGTGAGAGCTACATTCTTGCTAAATTTGAAGCAGAAGTCCGTATGAAGGAGCAACAGCCCTGAGTCTGAGCCCTCATCCCTAGAGAAGAAGTAGACTACTCTAAGTCATGTGTGAGCCTCACTTTAGATGATCATGAGTCAGACTGATGGCTTCAGTGGACCAATCCTCATAGAAGACCCAGCTACGCCATACTCAGACTCTTACCCAAAGAAACTGTAAGATAGTAAATATGTGTTGATTAAGTAAGTAGGGACTGCTAACATTGCAATAGAACACTGTGGATTCTGTTTACTACGGGAGGAATGATGGGGAATGTATGACCCCAGAGGCTATTCTAGATCAGCAAGAACCTTATCCTCTAGTTTATTTTCCTGCTTAGGGTTGTTGAAAACAGAAGAGCTATTTGCACTACAGGTGTCAAGCCTGAGACTTTTTTAAACAAAGGGAAATTGGCCCTTTGCAAAGCACAGTTAATTAGACGTCAGTATGCAACCACAGGTGGTTGAAGATAATTATATTCATCTAGTAGTCTCCAGATTTAAAGACTACCCAGCAAGGAAATGCTGGAGAATCGTGTTCTGGGAGAGTTTACTGTCCATGATGAGCCATTTAGAGTTGATTTTAGAGAAAGTGACGTAGGATGGCATGGTGAGCTAATTAAACCTCTTAGCTCTAGTCCTGATCACCAATACAAACAACAGTGACAAGTTCTTCTGTCAATCATTCCCATGGCCATGGACTCAGTTTCATGATCTTGTGGTGATTTCTATATCCACAGGGAGAAGTAATAGCTCATAACTGTTTCTCTGTCCTCCAGTTACTTCTAGGACCTCAATTCAAACATTAAGTATGATCTATAAGTCCTTCTACAGGTCAGTGTCTGACTATACCCACTGTCAAAGTTCCTGACATCTGACATTTTGCACTCACCACAATGAGCTTTGTCCTGTTTCTTGTGTATAGCTTGTCCATAATTGCTATCACACAGGCTTTAGTGGCTGGAATGATCCTCTAAGTTCATTTCTAAGATTGGTAGTGTCCTTGCTAACCTCTGGTCCTATCTTTCTGTGACTTTGCTGGCAGGCACTCCCTGATATCCAGGCTATTTTTACCAGACATTAAAACATACAGTGTTGGGCCAGCAAGATGGCTCCCCTGATGACCCCACTTTTACCCCAAGAACTCACATAAAAATGCAAGGCAAGAACTCACTGCACAGGTTTGTTTGTTGATTTCAACACATGAGCAATGTCACACACGTGCCTGCCCATATGCTCCCTAGACACATAATAAAATTAAGAAAAACAATGATTTCTCTTTGTATTATGCACAGGAGTTTGTACTACTATATATTATTACAATTATTATTATTGCAATAATAATTATTATTACTATTATTTATTATATTCATTATATTAATTACTTTAAGAGCTGAAGAACAATTTTTTCTGGACAATTGGGCCTTTGTTTTTATCTTTTTCTTTCTTATGTGTCTGTTCTGTGTAGGGGAATTTTAATCCAGCAACATGGCTGCTCTGGCAAGGGATCACATTCAAAGATACAGACATATCCTGGATTACAGTGTGATCTTGCTGGAATATAGACATGCCCTCCTTCCACACTTTTAATCCCTAACAATGAAGGTATTATTATTTTGTAGAAGGAAGCAGCCATGTTTAAAAGTAATATCTAACTGAGGGGCAGAATGAGAAATCAGAGAAAGATTTGCCAGAATGAGTCAGAGATAGCATACACCCAACTCACAGGAGAACAAAGAGGAGAAGAGGCTACTTAAGAGCAGGAAGAGAGAAAAAAAGGTGTGTGAGGGGTGCAGGGAGTTGAGAGGATGGGGAGGTGGGGTGTGAGTGTGTGTGTGTGTGTGTGTGTGTGTGTGTGACAGTTTTACCAGGACAATTTTATAGAAACAGGTTACAGATAGAACATGCTAGATATACACAGGTGAAGATAGAATGAACCAGAGAATGAGAAGAAGCCAGAAGATTTTAAACATATTGCCAAAGTTTATATGAGGCCAGACAGCAATTCAATCAGAAGCCAAGAGAAGCTGGATTGCATCACTCAGCTTGGAAGATTAGATTGTATGAAGGCTAAAATCTTCCAGGTCTAGGTCTTGAGATAGAACAGAGAAGAAAACACTCTGGGCTCAACCCAAGGCATGTATTCACACAGCTTGGGTACGGCTCTCATCTTCTGTCTTGATTTGAGAAAATAAAAGCAACTTTTACAGTTTTGACCCAAGTCGATTTAGCAAGGTCAAGCGCCTGTTGTAGGGAAGGCCTGTGCTATATTCTGTGGTGAAGGTGATGAGAGGAGAGAAAGACCCTATCCATAAAAGCTGGGTTATTCTTGGAATCTTCACTGTTCCTATCTTAGCCCATGTAATATCTTTTCACTTGAAGACTGAAATACTTGGTTTTTCAAGGATCTTTAGAGTCCAGAGTATCCAATTGGTACATCACTTCATAATCAGACCCTGTTGCTTTCTAGTCTTAATGGCCAGATCTCTTCTTGCTTTCAAGTCTTTGGCTGTCTTGCTTCTTTTTCTGAAATCCCATCTCTCTTCTTGCCCTGTAGAGAGCTACTGACCCTCAATGGCAGTACCTCTCCTGAGAATCCTCTTTGCCTTCTCAGGCATGGAAAATTCCAAACACTTTTGAGAGGAGTCCTGGAAATATCGTAAGATAGCATACATTTATCTGTCTTTTTCCCACTGCCTCCAATGATTGCTGTCAAGCTAAGCTCTTTAGGACCATATACCAGGGCTCAATATAACTTTGTAGAAAGCAGATCTAGGGAAAACATTCTGGATCAGTGTGCTGAGAGGCCCAGGTCTAGTGATATGGAATGAGCCTGAGCAAGTGTCAGACTCTAAGAGGGGTTTTCATCTCCTCTAGAGCTTTATAACGTTGGAAAAATACATAATCCCTGGGTTGTCATGCATGGCTTCAGAAGGGAAGCAAGCCTAGATTCTTTTGTTTTAGGATGAATAGAAGGAGACTTCCATGTAAATATTAGCCCATAAAGCAGATACTTGGGAGCCCAGTGACTGTATATTACTTTTAGCAAGTGACTCTTCTACTACATTACAAGCCTCAGAAGTTCGGTCATCTCTCTATCATTAGCTATGCAATAATAGTTCACAGTGTAATGTCTCCTCCAAAGGGAAGATTCTCATCTTTGCAACATAAGTAGAAAGTGAATAGACAGTGTTTGGCACATATTCCAGAAGTGTGTTAAAGACATGTGTGTGTTTACACTAAATTAAAAATGTGTTATATACATGTGATATATTTATAACACACATTTTATTATTTAATAAATATAATTTAAATGGTACTAAACAAACTCTCTGTTAATTCCCCAACAACATAGTTAACCTAATAGTGTTTGTTTTGTTTTTGTGTGTGTTAACATATATTTCATTTATTTTGTTTTTGTTATTGAAGTTTCATACATTTACGCAATTGGATTTTAGTCATTTTCATTCCCCCATTCCTATCCTCATCCCCTTCCCCTCTCACTGGAGTACTTCTTTGAACAAGTCCCTCCCATGTTTATGTCTTCCTTTTGTGTGTGGCTGAGGGCGGTGGCTTGTTGCTGAGTGGAGTCTATGTAACTTGCCTGTGGCTACACCACTGAAGAAAATGTTATTTCCCTTTCCCTAAGAACCTTTAACTGCCAATAGTTTGAGCCCATCAGCATTTTGTCATGGGTGGTGTAGGGGTCCATAGTTTTTTGTTTTAGAAGTTTGTTATCTGAACAATTAAAACAATCTTGTTTTTCTCTCTTATCTTCAACTCAATGTAGTTAATTTCTACCATAGCTAGTTTTCCAAAATACTCCTTTGTGGCAGGATATTTTATCACATTGTGAATCTCAAGAAAAATTTACTGGAAAAACCTGTTTCTAGTTGTGGTGTGGCTCAACCCTTAGCACACAACTTTAATTCCTCTGGCTAGAATATAGACAAACCCTTAGGACACACCTTTCATCCAAAACAATGAAGGTAAATTTAGTTTGTAGAAGGAAGCACCCATGTTTGAAAGTGATGCCTGTTTGAGTAGCAGACAAAGTGACCAATCAGAGAAAGATTTGACAGAATAGGATATGCCCAACTCTCAATGAGAAGAGAGAGGAAAGGGAACCTACTTAAGAGAGCTGTGTAGGCAAAGAGAGGAAGGAGAAAGAGGCAGGTTTTACTGGGAGAGTTTTACAGAGATAGGTTGAAGCAAAAACAAGCTAGACACAAGTAAAGACAGAACGAGGCAGAGAATGAGAAGGAGCCGGAAGATTAGAACAGATTGCTAGAGTTAGTTTGAGGTCAAGCAGAGCAATTCGGGAGAGGCTGAGAAAGATAAGCCAGATTAAATCAGTCAGCTTGGAGAAGAGTTTGAGCCAGAACAGCTGAGTTGAATCAGCCAGCCAGAGCTCAGAAAGAACTAGGAGGGGTGAGCTTATTCAGCGGCAAGTCTCAGAGGCTGAAAACATTCTAGGCCTAGATCAGATTGTTCAGAGACTAGAAGCTTCCAGGACTAGGCCTAAGTTAGCAGACAGAAGCAGTAAGCCTCTGAGACAACAATTACCTCAAGAGATTAAAGCTTCTTTTACACCTATTTGATTAGTCTGCCAAAGCATAGACATATACTATCATTCTTCCTCTTTCAGAAGTAGTATCTAAAGCCCTGTGTGGTAAACAAAACTGCCTGTGCCACCCAAGTATATTGGTCTCTTCACTAATTTTACTTAGGTTCTGATTTTTAGGAAGGCACAATCCACCAATCTTGAAGGACAAAGTAGATTTCACTCTTCTTTGTCTGAACTGTCAGACTTACCTTATGTTCTCATCCTTCTCCCCACTGAGTACTGCAGAACATTGACAAGTCACCCAGTTTCCTTTTCTACATCAGCCTTGGACACTTGACTCTATCACACTACTTTTGACATGAAGTAAAAGAGATCCCAACATAGTGCCTCTAGGAGTCAAAAGTTTATAACCTCCCTGAACAAATGGAGTAGTGAGGCAGTTCCATGGTTAAGTAAACCTAAGGTGGTCCATCAAAGATAAGGGTTTGGGGCCAAGTGAAATGGCTCAGCACGTAAAACCATTTATAAACATGGCAGTCTAAGTTCAATCCCCAGACACTACTATGGTAGAAAGGGGGAGTCAACTTCTACAATTTGTTCTTTGTCCTCCACATATACAGCATGCGTGTGTCTACATATTCCCCCCCCCCGTGTGTGTGTGTGTGTGTGTGTCTGACTGTCTGTCTGACTGTGTCTCTGTGTCTCTCTGTCTCTGTCTCTGTCTGTCTCTGTCTGTCTCTGTCTCTCTCTGTCTCTCTGTCTCTGTCTCTCTCTCTCTCTCTCTCACATACACACACACACACACACACACACACACACACACACACACACACACACTGCACACTATATAATAATAAGATGTCTTACATAATAAATGGGACCTTTCTAGATTTCTATTCTCCTGTCTTTAGTGTGGCTTGTGGCTTTAGTGTTTAAGCTTATTCAGCAGACTTCCTTTCCAGCTATGGACAGAACTATTAATTGTGTATGCATGCACATGTGTGTGTGTGTGTGTGTGTGTGTGTGTGTGTGTGTGTTGGTCAGTTATTCAGAGAAAGAGAACTGATGGAATAGGAAAAGAAGGATTGGGAGTGAAAGAGGTAGGGGAGGGAGGGAATCAGAATATACGATTTTTAGAGATTCATTTTCAAAGTTGTCCTTAACTGGAAATAACTTCAATAGCAACACCAGGGCACCTCTGCCCAAATGTATGGTAGCATACTCTAGCCATTACATAAATTAGCCATTACAATATTGTTGGCAAGAAACCAGAAGGAAACCACCGTGGTTGATATCAGCTGTGTGGAGGGTGACGCGTCAAACAAGCTGGACTTTGCCTGGAAAGCAGAGCCTGCTGAGGTGGGAACTAGTAGATGGCATGCATTGAGCTTGTTAACAAGAAATTCTGCTATACACCACAGAGGCAGAATCGCGGTTATCAGCCCTATGACTGCACTGGTTCTCTAGAGCCATGCCTCTATAGTCTAGCTTGCCCTTTAAATGGTGAATTTAGTTTGAGTAAGAGCTATAAACCAGTTCCTCTTCATTAGTGCCAAGCAAGGCATTCTGCATCAGGGACGTGTTGCATAAATGCCACCAAAAGATGGACAAAGTATGGCATTCTGGCACCGAATAAACCATTCTCTTGCCACTGCTGTGACCTTTATGTGTTTCTTTCCATCACAAGTTCTATAACCACACCATGTATGCAAACCAGGCAGGAAATGAAGAAAGTAGAACTCTTGAGTCAGCAGCAAATGAAGGATAAGAATTCTTTCTGTGGTTGCCTTAGCAGCATCATACAAGTCTGACTAGGGCTTTGAAAAGGAGGAGGATATCTCTATCTATCTATCTATCTATCTATCTATCTATCTATCTATCTATCTATCTATCTATCTGTCTATCTATCTATCTATGCATCTACATCTATATCTACCTATAGAGATATTTACTATATCTCTATCTCTACCTATATTTCTATCTATCTATCTATCTATCTATCTATCTATCTATCTATCTCTATCTCTATCTATATTTCTATCTCTATCTATATTTCTATCTACATCTATATCTATACATACATCTCTATCTACTATCTCTCTCTCTTTATCTCTATACCTATATCTATATCATATATACATATATAGATAGATAGATAGATAGATAGAGAACACAAGTAGTCAAGTAGTATAAGGCAAAGAGGCAAAACGTTGAAGACACCACACACTGCTATCTAAGGACAAGTCAACCACCACAGAGGTAGAACTGGTTTAAAAATGAAGGACGCTCCTCAGTTGTTCTAATCCCATACTCACAGGTACAAGGAACATAATGATCAATACAACCTCTGAGCTACTGTGGGTTTTGCCAACAGCTTCTCTTGATAAAATATAAATATTTTATATCATAGAGAGGGATGTCCCCAATTATAAATATCAAATGACAGTATTTATACTTAGTTAAGTAGATATAGCATATGTAACTTACACTAATGTCCTTAGAAACCTGGTCACTTCTGGGTGAATTAAATTCAATTTCTGTGCACAGTGAGCTAAAGAACAATGTGCCATGTGCCATAGTATATTTGTGAAGTTAGGAACATTGATCTCAGGTTCTGATAGAAATGAAAACATACACCCTAAAGGAGTTTTATAAGTCCCTTCTCTTTGCAGAGTGTATATAAAAAAAAACTCTACAGAAGAAATAGAAACGTAGAAAGGCAAAGCAGTCAAGAGGAAACCGGATGACCTTGGACACTGCACATTTGGCCTGTCACCAAATTCACAATCCTCAGTTGGTTCTTTTGATCTTTTATTCTGAGCACCAGGATGAGTGGGGACCATACTAGCACTCTTGAGGGCTTCCTTTCTGTCTCTTTCACACTGGCAAGTTAGAAATACTGTGGGATCTGTCATCCTTCCATGCCTTTGCCCTTTAAACTCTTGGTCTTTCCTTTGCTCCTGTCCCTGCTGATGTCTTGCAGGATGGCTAATGGTTTTTATGGTTAATACAGGTTACTAATTCTGTCTATTATGTCAGGAATAGGACGATTTCATGGGTAAGGGAAGCGGGAGAGAAAGGGCCCTCTGCTCTCCTCCTCAACTCAAGTCACAGTGTTTCTGGCTGTAGCCCCCCTTTGCTTCTCAGTCCAGTGCCTGCATGCTGACAGTATCCACTCCTGCCCTGTTATTTTTAGATGTTGCTTGGCTTGATCTGCTGTATCTTGAGCACTCATGCTACCACGATGACGTCAGTACCAGCATGCGTTCCAGCAAGCATCACTGTCGTGGTCAGTCTGTTCAGACTTTCTGTTTCATTAATGTGGAGAACAGTCCTCACTTAACCAAGCGTGGGCAAACAGCTTTTGCTCTCAGTCTTCGATCCTCCTCCTTTCTGGGGGAGGCTTCTATTGAGGGAAGAACCTTAGGATTGCCAGTTTACACAGAAGAACAGTGTGTTCTGTTTAAGTTGTTGCTAATATAACAAGCCTTCTCTTAATGTAATAGATTTCCATGCTTAAGTTAGACTATGTTGACTTTCGCCATACATTTCAGACCATGTAGCAAATGTGACATTGTAGAAATAGCACTGGTGTTCATCCAAATTCTGGGTTTTTATTTGTTTCTTTGTTTGTTATTTCTTTATTAGCACACAGGAATGAGGAGCTGTGTGATAAACTGATGAACAGGGTTTTGAGTGCTCCTATCTCCTTAAAAAGGTTTAAGGAATAAAATTTGTTTTTAAAAAAATGGATAAAATAAATGTGTATTTACCTGGAACAAAGCTTCCCTGGACCACCTCCTTGTATGCCCACCAGCCTTCATGGATTTTTGGTGAATTCTGTTGAGCTAAACAAGAAACAAACAAGAAGGTAGATTAAGATGTACCACCGGAGTCATGTTTGAACTGTTAAGGGAAAATTGTAAATGGCCAAGACATCACCTTTTCCTACTTCAAGACCACTAAGGATCTCCTTCTATTTGTTTCTTCAAATATACCACTAGTATGTACATTTCTTGTTGTGATTTTTTATGCATATTTCGGTATTTTTAAAAAGTTTTTATTTAAAAGGATTTTTCATACATTTTGATCATACTCTTTTCTGCTTCCAACTCTTCTACATCTCCGGAACTTCTGTTCCGGAGATCCTCTGTACCTCTCTACCCATCCAACTGCGTGTTCTCTATCTAAAAAATAAAATGAAATAAAGCAAAAAAAAAAAAAAAAAAAAAGACAAGAAAAATAACAACAACAACTACACCCCAAAACTCAGCATGGATGCTTCCCAAAGCCGCACACTCAGTAGAGAAGGATGACCTGCCTCAAACACAGGAGGACCATCTTTTTTAAGTCAAGGATATAGGAATAGCTGTAACTTTCTGCTAGACCCTCCTAACAAGCTCTCAAGGTTAATTTTATAGCAGTAAAGACACAGTGATTATGTAACTTATTATGGCTTATTTAACTGCTGTCTTCTTGACTTCTACACACACACACACACACACACACACACACACACGTGCAAGGATACATCTATGCATACACACACATCACTGGTTGGAATACATGTGCATATAAATCTCAGAGAGTATGCAAAACGGTGTCCTTGTTTTTATTAAACAGTATTTATTAAATATTACTTTTTATGAAACTGTATTCATATTTTAGATCTCAGTTTACTGAAGATAACTCAGGATATGCAACCAAACTTGTAATTTGTTTGAATAAAGCCAAACATTAAGCCTTTAGTTATTGTCTTAGTTTCATTCAACCTCCCTTTTAAAAATCCCCACTCTGAGATGCATCGTTTTGTGTTACAAGTGATGGGCACACGGCATTGGGCTTGGAAACAAGGCTTTGTATAAACAAGGGACTTGCTAAATCCCTCTGGGTTCCTAATGCACTTGCAATGTTTTCTCCTGCCTATGAGACTGGAACCCTGCAGCTGGCAGCACCATGGTTGACAAATAGTTATTGACACAAGACAAATAAAAGAGAAATCCAATCTGAAACCAACAGTGAGGCTGGGGACTTCAGAAACACGCAGAGTGAACAAGAATCCATTTGCAGATCCGGAACGCCATCCGCTCCAAGCTGCTCAGCGTGAATCTAGGGAGTAGATGTAGCAACATGCACCTGATTCCCTGGCCCTCTGAATTCCTGTGTGGTACAGCATCTGGATGTTTCTATTACACTTGATGTTCCTGAAGGCATGACCAGCTCCAGAAACCAGACCCAGAAACCATTAAATGGATTGACAAAGAACACACCTCTGTACTAGACAAAAATGGGTTAGAATTCAGCAAGCATTTTGACATCCCCCTTTTGTCCCCCACTCTGAGCACTTAATGGTAGACAGTACTTCTGTCTTTTTCTCAATATGTTCAAGGACATGACCACAGGAGTAAGAGGAGATTCCAAAGGCTTGGTAACTCAGGGCATGAATATAGGATATAGATGACACGTGATATAGATGACACATGATACAGTCAAACCTAATGCCTTTTTTTCTTTTTTTTGAAACACATTGTAACACTTAGCTGGGTGCAGATTGAGTATAATTCACAGGTAATATAACCTATCAAAACAGATCAAAACTAAATCTTGATATTTTATTAAATGAAATTCGATTTGGACCCTGCCGGTCCTGTAGTCAGCCTGGGAAAGATGGACATTTCCACAAGCTTGGGCCTGAGCTTCATCTTCCTGCTTTGCATCAGAGATAATTCCCAAGTTTTCCTTATCTCACACAGAAATGTCTCAGTCTTATCAAAACTCACATACCTTTATTTTATCAGGACTGTAAAGAATAAAACAAACAAACAAACAAACAAACAAACAAACTATAGTCTTCTTTCTTTACTCTGAGGGCCAGTTTTTGGGGATTGTCTTGGATGTCTTTCATAATTTAAATAAGGATTATGGAGAAGATTCAACAATTTGTGTTGTGTATATATATATTCCCCAAACTGCTTTATGGATTTGTTTTTAATTTATGTTTATCTGTATCAATGTAGGACAGCTCTGTGTTTGACTGTGGAGATCAGAAGAGGGGATCAGAATTCACAGAGCTGGAGTTACAGGGGGCTGTGAGCTACCAAAGTATGTGCTGGAAACTGAACTCATATACTCTGGAAAAAGAGTTAGCACTCTTAACCACCAAGTCATCTCTCCAGTCTCTAGCTGCAATGTAGGTTTTTTTTTTTTTTTTTTTAATAATAAGAATTGTCTTAGATGATATATTTTGATCATGCCTTTGTCCCACTCCCAACTCCTCCCATATCCCTCACCCTCCCTACAAACTTTTTGTTCTTTATCTCTCTCTCTTTAAAAAAGAAACAGAAGCAAAACAAACCAAAACAATTAAGACAAAGAAAAACAAAACAGAACAAATCAAAACCACAGAGACAAACAACTGGATTATATACAGAGTGAGAAACTTGGGAGCTCTCAATCTTAAATGAGATGTCTTTATCAAATCCCTCCCCAGAAGGGTCAAGGAACTATGCTAGAGGAAGAGGAGCTGGAAAAATTGCAAGAGCTAGAAATTATAGATTATTCCAAGGAAACTGTCTTCTGGATACAATAGGACTGATGTAAAAATAAACAAGCAAAAACAACAATAACAAAAACAGTCCACATAAAACAAAACCATGGAGTTAATTTTGTGTTGGCCAGTTACTGAGCATGGGATGAACCCTAGTGTGTGGTCGATATGCCCAACGGCACGCCATTTGAGAAAACTGATTTTCTCTTTGCCAACAGAGATGAACTGCAAATAGCATCTTAATTAGAGGTGGGGTCCTGTGTCCACTTCCCCATTTCAAGTGCTGGAACCTCATCTGGCTCTTATAGTCTCTCTCTCTCTCTCTCTCTCTCTCTCTCTCTCTCTCTTTCTCTCTCTCTTTTCTTTGATATTTTCCTTATTTACATTTTGAATGCCATCCCCTTTCCCAGTTTCCCCTCCGCACCTCCACAAACCTCCTAACCCATCCCTCCTCCCCCTGCTTCTATGAGGGTGCTCCCCCACCTACCCATCTGCCTACTCCCACCTCACCACAATGGCATTCCTCCACACCAGGGCATCAAGCCTTCACAGGACCAAGGGCCTCTCCTCCCATTGATTCCAGATAAGGGCATCCTCTGCTACATGTGAAGCTGGAGCCATGGGTCCTTCTATGTGTACTCTTTGGTTGGCGGTTTAGTCCCTGGGAGTTCGGGGTGGGGTGGGGTGGGGTGGTTGGTTGATACTGTTGTTCTTCCTATGGGGTGGCAAACCCCTTCAGCTTCTTCAGTTGTTTCTTTGCACCTCCTCTTCCTCCTAGATCCCTGAGCCTTGATGGGAGGGATTTGACAGTGACATCTCATTTAGGACTGAGTACTCCAAAGTCTCCCACTCTCTGTACATCATCCAGTTGTGTGTTTGTTTTAATTCCCATCTACTGTGAGAAGAAACATTTCTGATTCTGATAAGCATTGACTGAGGTACTCATGTGGGTCCTAACCTATGTGGCCCCGCCAACTTTTTATTATAGTAGTTACACATATTTCAAAAGTTCAACAAAAAATCTTTAGCTATAGTATAATCAAGAAATTAAAGAATACGGTTTATTATAATACTGTTCCAGTGTATAAAAGCTTGGATATGATACTCTATAGAGCAGTGATTAGGAAAATAGCTCTTATTAGGAAGACATGTCTCATTGCCTATTTGTGTAGGTCTCAAGAGCCAAGAATGGTCTTGAATTTTTAAGTGGTTGAAAAAAAAATAAACAATAGCAATTACATGTGATATGAAAATTATATAAAATTTAAACTTCAATGTTCACAAATCATTTTGGCCTCTCACTGTGTTCATTTGTTTACATATTACACACCAGTTCTTTTCTTTGGCAAAATACATGTCTGAAAAAGCTGTAAGAGAAGCCATTTGGCTCATGAACCCTGAAACATTTACTCAACTATTTCTTACTCAAAAAGAATCTGGTGGCTGTTAAATTATACACATAAAATTTGAAAAAAGAAGAAAACTACTTTGATGAATGTAACATTTTAATTGCAATCGCAACTCCAAAAGAAAGTGACAACATACATGATTTATAATAAAATATTGTATGTTTTAACATGTACACAGTTGGGCATGACACACTTGAACATAAAGTGAAGAAACTGGATGCTGGATTGAAACATGTACAAATAACGCCATGGTGTCATATGGGAGGTTTCAGAATCATAGCCTCGCTGATAGAGGTGAGTTTTCCAAAATAATGAAGAACACAAGCTGTTGTCTTTATTCATGGAGCATTTGTATTGTTAAAGGATGGCAGCTAGTAATACTATGTAAAAAGATACTTTCTGTTCATATGTGAAGTGGAGCTTATGGTTTGAGACAAATAAAACATTTTCCCACTCACTTGGATGTCTACTGGGACATGGGATCATTTATCACTATTTGGAACTGTCTAATGTACTAGGCAGCACACGGCTTCTGTGCCGCCACCGCCCGCCTTTGTTGGAGCTAATTACACCTTTTCATTATAACACTCTCAAGAGCCCTCATTAATTTCCAAAATATTTCTCTAGGAATGGTGACACCCTGTTGACAATCTCTGACCTATGGGACTATTTATAACATTATTTGTGTCTTCTAAATAAGCCACAGGGAAGTATTATATTGAATGCTAAGCAGAGGACAATGTTTTATCTAAATAGATGAAAGTGACACATTTTACAAAGGGAGAGGATGACAGCCAATACCCATGCACATCCATACTCAGGTAGCTAGAAGCTTTAAAGGATAACTTTAGGATAGTGGGAGAAACTCATCCCCTGAGGTGGGACACTAAAGAAAGGAACTAAACTTTCAGCAGAAAAAAAAAATTACATACACAGACAACGAAAGTAGAACAAGAACGAATCCAGAGGCTTGGCACGGAGTGGCAGTGCTTAGTTCCAATACAGAGCACCGCTGCACCTACCTGAGACCAGAGCTCAAGTCAAAGAGAAGGCCTTAGAAAATATAGACTATATCTGAGCAATCTAGCAAGAAAATGGGGGTTGGGGTAGCAATGCAAGCGACAAGTATCATGTAGCAAAAAACAGAAAGGGAGGGCGGAACCCAAAAGCATAGGTAATGATGAACTCATCACTGAACAGAATTTCAGTCCAGCCAGAAAGCAATCTTGAGATCCACATACCATATGGTTGCTATGGAAAGCCCCTCCCCTTCTGGTCATTCAACTGGAATGTGTCAGGAAGTCAACTTATCTGGCATCAATTGGAGGGGAGGCCCTTGGTCCTGTGGAGGCTTGATGCCTCAGGGTAAGGGGATGCTAGAGCAGTGAGGTGGAAGTGGGCAAGTGGGTGAGGAGCGCCCTCATAGAGGCAAAGGGGAGGAGGTGTGATGGGGGTCACAAAGGGGAAACTGGGAAGGAAGACAGCATTTGAAATGTAAATAAATAAAATAACTAATTTAAAAGGGGGGGGAGAAGTCAACTGAAAACTCTGCTGAGGGAGTGGCTAAGCAACTCTAGAAAAAAGGGCCTTTCCTACATAGCCCCCCCTGGGAACTGAAGATAGGTGTCAGGGAACTATAGTCTGAGGTCAGACCTGCAAAATCCTTCTGGGAGAACTTGTGAGTCAGAACTACAATGAATGTCTCATGAAGTAGACGTCTGATCTCAGCCATAGACGGAGGGAGTCTTACTGAGCTACACCGTGGGAAGAAAATCCTAGCACAACTTAGTTTCGCTAGAACACTGTAAATACATCAGCCGAAAGAATACAGGAATAAAAAAAAAAAATCTAACCAATGACCCAATTACAAATTCCCTATGTAGTCCCTATGTAGATACCCAAGAAACATGAAAAAGTCAAGGAGGCAAGACTCCCCACAAAATGATCAATTCCAAAATAATAGATGGAGCATGGTAGATGAGAATCCAGACAAAGCGTTTGGAACAATGGTAATAAGAATATTGAAAATAACCAGTGGGAACATGAATCAGTTCTTGAGTGAACTCACAGGATGTGAAAGGTAAATTCAGTAAAGAGGGAGAAATACTGAAAAAAAATTCAAACCAAAAATTTAAAACTGAAACTCCTAATAAGAGGCTGAAGATATGGCTCAGTATGTAAGAATGCTTGCTGTACAGACGTGAGGATCTGAGCTCACATAAGAAGCAGGGCATAGTTGCACACATGTCTATTTATTCTTTGTACTGTATGTGGACAGAAATAGAATGATAGCTGGGGTTATCTGGCTAACATAAGGACCCTGTCTCAAAAGAATACAGTGGTCATTAACTTTTAATTCCTTTAGTTGACTTAAGAGAATCAGATATTGAAGAAGCATATGTACCAGGACACAAGGAAAATAAACTAAGACATTTGACAACAGATTAGGAAGGTACCAAAAATTATAAAACCTAAATGATAGGAACTTCCAATAATAACTTTGAATGTCAATGGCCTCAACTCTCTGATTAAAAGACAGAGCCTAGCAGATCAGACTAAGACACAGATCTCATCTGTTGTTGCATGTAAGAAACACACCTTATTGGCCAAGACAAACACAGCTATAAAGGGAGAGGATAGAAAAGGAAAGAAAAGCACACCACGTAAATGGAGCTTGAAAGCAAGCAAATGTAGCTATCCCAGTACCCGAGAAAGGAGACTTCAAACAGAAATTAACCAGAAGAGATATCGAAAGCCACTTCATATTGATGAAAGGAACCATTCATCAAGAAAATATAGTAGGCTTGGGGAGATGGCTCAGCAGTTAAAGGCTAAGGCTCACAATCAAAGAGTCGGAAAGATATAGTTGGTTAGTAAGACGGTTTAGCAGGCAAAGGCATACTAAACCAAGGCATACCAAACCTGGTGCTCTGAGTTTGATACATAAAATCCACAGAGAGAGAGAGAGAGAGAGAGAGAGAGAGAGAGAGAGAGAGAGAGAGAGAGAGAGAGAACCCACTCACAGAAATAGTCTTCTGACTTCCGTGCTTATTTTACCTTTCCTGTTATAATACTGCTTACAGTAGGACTTATTGGTTTTTATATTGTTTTTGTGTGTGTTTGTGTGTATGTGTCTGTATGTGCACATGCACCGTAGCTCACATGTAGAGATGAGAGGACAATGGGAGTTCCTTCTCTTCTCCCATCATGTGGGTTCCAGAGATCAAACTCAGATTGTCAGGCTTAGAAGTATGTCCTTTATCCCCAGAGTCGTTTTACAAGCCTGGAAGCTACACTTGACTTGCATTTTGGTGGACTAAATTTACTCTTCAAAAATCAGTTATCTAGCATAGAGCTCATCTGATGTCTATTAATTTATATAATCTATCAATTATATAAATTGAAAGTATATGTGCATATTATGCATAAATTAATATAATATATTACTATATTATACTATATAAAATATGCTATATATTATATTACTATATATAGCAATTGAAAGCATATTGTGATATATATTATATATTTTATATTTTAAAAAATATATAATATTTTTAAATGCCTCTGGATATTGAGTATGGACTCATACTGGTTGGCAATTTAGAAAGATGGGGTACACATTTAAAAGCCACCTCATTTAAAGTTTTGCTCCCTGCCACAAGAGGTTTATTTTAGATGAAACACCTTCAGAAGTGCAGGGCTCCTATTTAACACCTCCTGCCCGATGCTGGCAGTCATCTTGTTGCTTCTATCTGATTTTTTGTGAGTTGAAGGACGATTGAGAATTCCTCAGAGCAGACAGGTGAACAGAGAGTAGCCTCAGTCTCTACAGCATCTTTGCTCCTCTTTGCCCAAGGATTGCGATTTCTTTGCTTAATGTTCAATTAGCCCCCGGGACAAATCCAGGTTAATAATAATAATAATAATAATAATAATAATAATAATAATAATAATAATAATAAATGTTCTAACAATAAAAGCTGCCACCCCTGGCAGATGAGATATTTACAGCCAGGGAAAATACATTTCAATTTTGGTCATCTTTGTTTTTTCTTTCTTTGCCCCAGTTTGAACTTGGGGTTTTTCAAAAGAAAACCCAGAACCTCAGATTGTTAGCAGAGGTGGGATGAACATTGATCTTACCCCCTTTTTAAGGAGTAAAGAAATTGGGGCACAAAGACTTTTAAAATGCAGAATTTCCTAAAAGGCCATAGAATGGATGCTTGTGTCTTTGAAAAAAAAGAAAAACCAACCAAACAAAAAACAAAACCACACTTGCTCTGTCCCAAGTGCTGAATTTGCCACTGTAGTACAAGAGCAAGGTGGGTTATATGTAAATACACGCACATTGCCCTGTGCCAATAACAAAAGCCACAAGCTATTGTTTTCTGAAACGCGCCTTAAACCTAGAAAGGTTTTTTTTTTTTCTGGTCATGTGATTTTAGTTCTTACTCAAACATTTAGAAGCCACTTTAGAAAAGCAAAGCAGAAAGCTATGAAGTTATAACTAATGCATACAATATTTGATTAACATACACTGTGGGATATATGCACAACACTAAATACTTTCCAGACTTTTGAAATTTGTCACCAGATTCCATGTCACATTCAAGATGCCATGGTCCCTACTTTGTTTCTGTTGGAATCAAACCACAAGGTTGGAAGAGATTCCTAAGAGTGGCTAAATAATCCCATACTGCTTTCCATGCCAGTCAAAAGTGCCCCCCCCAACACTATTTACAGCCTCATAGACTGATGGTTGGGGTATGATTAAAGTTTCACAACACACATCCAAGCTCTCTGGTAGCTTGCTTTTCTCACTTACTGGTTCAGTTCATATTATTCCTTCTATAATGGTACAGTGCTTGTTTCTGGATGACTCTGGGGAATCTGACATATCACCATGGACAAAACAATTCCACTTTCACATGCTAAAGTTTTCTCATCATCTTTTGAGAGTAACTCTTGCGATCCCTCTCTTTTGTGAGCTGTAAAATAACTCAAGCAGCTCAGCTGACTTAGATTCAGAAGAAGAGAAATGAAAACTAAAAAATACACCCATGTGCAAATTATAGTAATCCTTTGGCAATATTCAAGACCCAAACACGATATCAGAGGAAAGGCGATGTGAGGCAGGCCAGTCCATAAGGGAAGAGAAGGGAGAGGCTCCGGCGGGCATGGGAAGAGAGACGTTAGTAAAACGGCAGCTTCAGTCAATCATACCCCACATGCTTTACACATGCATACGGTAGGGGTGAACTTTGACACTCTGGAACTCAGAAGGTCACACATGGCCTGGATGGTTCATGCTCAGAAAGGATGGAGCCAGATATATGGAGGAGACATTTAGAAGACATGCTATCATGGCTACTTCATTTTAGTGTGACAGCAAGAACCATGAGCCGTTGTTTGTCTGAGAAATGTCTTTTCTTCATGCAAGGAGGTTACTTAAGGAAGGAATCATGGTGTCCATTGACTGGGACAACACTATGTGTTGGAAGCAAAAGAAAAAAATCCTGCTGACATTATATGCATGATGCAAAGTTATATATTCCAATACATCACTGCTTTCCCTTTAATGTTTAACAGGGATTCTGTCTTCTGTGTGGGAAACAGAATAGCTGAGAGGGTGTAGCTCATCACAGAACACAGTTGCCTGTTTCAGCATACTTCAGGGCACCATATGGACTGACAGGGATAATTTTCTTCGTCTAGAACTTCACCTTTATAATGTCCTAGCAGGGCCCACTCTCTGTTATTCATATTCAGTATTATGTGTTGTTATAGATGTTAGCATTAAGACCTCACTCAATAATTCATCTGCTTCCACATCAGTCTTTCATATATTAAATTATAACTTCCTTAAGGACACTGATGTACCTGATTGTATAGCCCCATGAGTAATGCAAAGGTCAGCATACTACAGGTAAAAGTTAGGCGAATCCATAATAAATACTTGAGTAAAAAAGGTATATTATGCAATCTTGGAGTCAAAACTGTATGAGCACTGGGTGATTTCAGTCTATCCAACGACTTGTTGGTGTGATGCCTATATTTGTACCAGAGGGAATGTAGACCAAAGTGTTTTCAAATTGGTTGACAGGCCCATACCCTCTTGACAGATAGAAAAGCACCAGGAGCTGACACTCTGCCTGGGGAAATGAAATCCAGGGCAAACCCACTTTTATTTTACACAGTGTGTTTCGTTTAAAAATGAGGGGGGAAATGCCATATCTGGACTGTTTACATTTTTTAACCATTCCTTATTTTTTTGAATTAGAAAGACAAGTATAAAACCCAACATATTTTTCTCTTCACATTCAGAGACCTCATCTCTGACCATAAAAATGAATCAAAACACCCATAGCATCACGGACAGCTATTGGGAGTGACAAAGCCACTGCTCAGAGCAGAAAGAAAAGGCCTGGCCTAGAATCACCTTGCGTGCTGGGTAAGCCTCAAGTCAGATGATGTCAATAATAGATTTGTGTTGGGTGGATAAGGAAAAGGAGTCAGTGTCGGACAGCCTGCTTGAGATCATGGTTAGCAGGCCCAGAGGTAATCAGAGCTGAAAATCAATGAGGGACTCTCCAGTGAGCCTGACTTCTACAATCTATTCATTTGCTTTTAGTCAACATAAAGATAGAAAGTATGAGTGATCCATAAAGATGCAAAGAGAAATTCTACTTGAGATGTAGGACAGAGCTAGCAAAAATAGTGCTGGCAGCTTCCACATGGGCGATATTAGTGAAGATACTGGCCATGACCTGCTCATACGCTGGATGAAGGAAAATAAGGCCCGTCTTCAAAGGCAACTGTTACTTATCTCTTAATTTTTGGTCTGGGTAAGTAGAGTTAGGAGTTGTTACTATTGCCTAGTTGTGACTAAGGAGACAGGGCGAGTATAACAGGCTTTAAGTATAACATGAAATTGAGTGTTCTATTCAAGAACAGCTAGAGGAAGATACCAAGTCAGCTGTGAGTTTATATTTATAGAAGCATTACAGGTATACTGCAGCTGTAATAATTATAATCTTTCCCTACTATTTTTATCTTGTATTGTATGGTATGTTTATTTTATCAATGAACCAGTATCAATTCAGTTTTACTAGCAAAAATACATTTCTTATTTGCAACCCATATGTTTGTAATCTACTGTCCTTTTTCTGTTCCAAGATCCCCTACTGTGCTCATCTGGCATATATTCTAGGCTGTCTAATGGCTGCAACAATCTAATTACTTTAAATATTTTAAATTTGTACTACCAGTCTGTTGGTCTAACTGAATTAGACAATTTACAAAAGTAAATGTTATGCCTTATCTATTACAATAATAGGCGTACTGATGTCAAATAAAACTGTGTTTAATGAACTCAAGAGAGAGTTAAAGACATGGAAAAGAGCACTTGGAAGTGTTCTACAGGACTTTGAGGCACACTCACACTGCACAGTCTTCTCGACTCCCCCATCTGCTGAGTTAATTTTCATGATAGGGCTATCCTTATAATTTAATATCAGTGTAAGACAAAACAATAACATTAGAAGAACACAAAAGGAAATGGTCAACATGATGATCTTTAATCCATTTAATTGTAGGAGGATGCTATAATTCCTTTTCCCCATCTTTTGCAAACATCTCTTCTTTAGTATCTGGCCTATTCTTATTTTCAATGTGTCATAATAGCTGTTTTGCCATTGGCCAATTTTCCATTCTTATCGGTCATTAGACTGCTCTAGTCATGTAATTAACTTCATCAAATTCAGGATTCATTTCCCTGTTCTCCCTATTTTAGAAACTTCCTTTAAAACTATGAAGCCAAAATGAGGGCTGAGCCCACCAACATGTAAGAGGGAAGACATAACCCAACTGGCCAAAGGAGAGTTTAGGAGCCACAAAAGACATCTGTGATACTTGTGAACCCATGAGCAGTTGCTAAGGAAACTTAGCAACTACCTGAGCCTAGAAACAAGAAAATAGCTAAGTTCATAAAACTCACACAATGAGGCAGTGCCCTTTGCTAGAACAAAACCTGTTCAGTGCGGAAGGGTAAAGCAGATACAGTGACTTACTGGAATCAGTCAGCCCAGGTGGGACATTAGGTTATTTGCAAGTCTTACGCAGTTTTTCTTTTCTTTTCTTTTTATCTTTACATGTTCTGCCCGCTCAACACTTCTTTGGCATTTGTGCAGGTTATGATCCACTTAGAACGTGCTGAGCCTGCACTGCATAGTAGACGCCATCACACTCTTCTAGATAGTGAAGGAGTTGAATTAGGTGCATGTCTGGACATGCCAAAGTAGGATGCTGCAGTGGGAATAAGCAAGACTATAGGAAAATGCAGAACTCGAGTTATCTGCAAAGTCAAACCTGGAAAGATGCGACTATCCTGCTGTTTTACTGAGGACACTCACATTTATATTCCTTACTTGAATTTTTTTTGTTCCAGTTCTCTTCAAGCTTTCCAGTAACTCACTAACCAAAACCATTACTACTCCAGTCCTCAACCAGGCCTTTTCATGAGAACAGTTGCCTTTAGTGCCTGTGCTACATCCCTCAATGTCCAGTTTTCTCTTCTCTAGATTTTTAGTAAGGCATATGACTTCTCAGAATAAAGCATGTCCTTTTTTGCTTTGGAGTTTCATAGAAAGAAATGACAAAATTCTGGCCAGTGAGATGGGAGAGACATGTGTTATGTTTCCAGTAAATATTAAAAGGAGTTTCTATGTCTCTGTTCCTCCTTTTAGCAAATTAGAATGTAGAACATCTGGACATCAAATAGCCATTGCCGACCATATCACGACATCCTTACTTCAAGGTCGGGTAGAAGGAAAAGGGATCTCTCTCTCATATTTCTTTATCTTGATGCGGGTAAACTGAAGACTATTTTACTGCGATATACAAAAGCTTTTCTGTCCCACACATTTATACTGTCTACACAACAGATCCTAAATATAGGCTTACAGTAATTGAATAATTATGTGAATTGGAAATTATAACTACCCTACCTAGTAATTAGGCTATTTGCTTTTCCTGTGAATATCTTGTTGCTTTCACCCCCAGCCCCATGAAGATCCCTGTGTTAAAACAAAATTCTGCTCGTGTCTTTCATTGTCTCTTCAAAAGTGCACAATACCTCCAACTATGTGCAATATAATTTACAAACTCATTGGCCGTTTTTTAGTCTCTTCACAATACCCATTCAGTGGCTCCCTGTTATCACAGAATAACATGAAAAGTCCCTGAAAAAGGGTTTTGACCACATGTGAAAAGTAATTATTTTGCCTGTTTTTCAAAACTCACACTTAGTCCTGAGAATAGAACTCAGTAAGTAGTATGAGGCAGCTGACCTATCATGTGTGAGCCTCAGGGTTTGAGCTCCATCTCTGCAAAGACAAAACGAGAGCAAAATCCCTACCTAGGCTTTCAGCAGACATCTTTTCTCTATGTTCTTGTAACATTTATCATAGTTTTGCTTTACCATATGCGTTCTTAATCATCTCATCATGGACTTTCCTCTTATTAGAAGAGTTGAACAATTAAAATATCTTAACTGTTTCTCATCACTCTCCCACATTCTACTCTCACTAAACTCCAGACCCTCATCCAGTTTCTTTTTTCTAGAAATATCATATCACTCACATTATATTTAAAACTAAAGTCAGTTCTTTTAAGTATTAGCTCAATGCCATCTTCCCCAAAACGTATTATAGGGCTGGAATGAAGAACTATATCCTTTGAAGTTTGTTTGTTTCTTTTGAGACAGAGTTTCTCCATGTAGCCGTGGCTGTTCTGGAACTCTCTCTGTAGACCAGACTCACAGGATCTGCCAGTGTCTGCCTCTAGAATGCTGAAATTCAAGGAGTACACCACCACCTGGCTGTTTCTTTGTATTTGGTACAGTTTATTTCATCTTAATCTAATTCAGTGTGATTCAACCAAATCTAGAAAAATATTTAGAATATTCTTACTCTATTTGGATATGTTCTTTGAGTTTCTGTTCTGAAGAGCTTACCAGTTCAATGAAAACAATGAAATGTACATTTTTTTAAAAATATACATTTAAAAATGTATGTTTATATAGTAAACTCTAAATTTTTATTTGTATAGGACAAGTATAGGTTTTATACAGGCAAAATCCCAAAGGGGAGCCTAGAATAGTATACAACGTTTTTTGGCCTGAGTCTTGACTCCTTTTGCCTTGTCATATCAGCCAAGTTTGACATTAAATCTACCATAGAGTCAGAACAGAGAAGGATAGGGAGAGTCTTTCAGGAGCTATTCTTCTGGAGTCAGCCTAGAAGTCCTACCCATTCCTTCCTCTCGTTTTCAACTTGAGCTTACTTTTATGACTGCATCTACTCTAAATAATCCTAAGACCGATATACCGCTTTCCAGATCACTGTGTCTCATGCAGCACTTGGCAGCATTTGGAGACTTTCTGTTTATTCTTTTGAGATAAGCCCAGAAAAGGTACATAGTATATTTTAGAGAGCGAATACAACTTATACTTTGCTTATGAGATTACTATCTCACACTTGTCACCAAATTAATTATAAAAACAATGAATAGATTCCAAGTTAGATGACACACTTTTGTGACTTCTCTACATAATAGTATTCACTGTTACAAGTTTTATCCATTTTGAGACTCTGTATAGGTTAATTACATTCATATCTAATATTGATCTCTATCTTGTTTTGTGTGCCTATTGTCTAAGTTGACCCAGGGACGGGAACTGCTCCCTCCCCTTCTGTTTTCACCATTACCTCTTGACAGCTGATAAATCAATAATATCAGTTTAATTATCAGTTGAAATGATACAGTTACTAGACACTTGATGATCCAGATACACTTTCTTGTTATTTAAAAGTTAGACAAAAAAGATGCGAATAGCAAAGAAATTAGCTTCTTGGATGCACTGAAAGCTTAGCTGTGTACTGTACAGATAGGATTCTTCTTAGAGTAACTTTCTTCAACAAGGAACATTCAATATGAGTCCTGCCTGATAATTCCCTCAGTCCTGGCTCTACACAGTGAGAGTGTTGCTAGCATGAATGGTTTGCATTATAGGATATTAAAAATGAAGTATAATTACTTTATAAATAATTACTTAATTATATTTAACCTCCTTCTAATTATGGATCAGTATAATCAGTCAAATGAAAATATAACAGAATTATCCATGTGAAATGAGGTTTTGATATCCTACTTTCTCTCATTTATCAGTCAAGAAAACTGAGATCACAAGGAAGCAATACTGTGATTCAGGGATTCTCCTGTGACTCATTTTCTACTCTTTTAACCACAGATAGAGGCTTTTAGAAGAAAAGTTGTAAAAGGAAAGATTGTCAGTTAATCAGAATATCCAACTTTTCTAATAACATATGCATTAAATCTAACCAAAAAGTTAATAAGAACTAGATTTTTATATTGTTGGCACATGTCAAAGGGATCTTTAAGCATGATGCATCATGTCTGTCTAGGAAAATATAGTAGAAAATGAGAGTTAGGCGAGTTGCAGAATTTTAAGTATGATGATTGCCCTTTGTTCTTCTGTCATCTGATCCCAGAATTCAATTATCCCAAGTCTAGTAATTGCATCATTTCTACTGTGGTACTCTAATTTTCAAGGTATTATTTATTTCTCATCTGTCAATAGGCAAAGAGGAAATCAGGAAGGGAGAGAGTGGTTCACATTCCTGTGTCAAGTTAGACAACAGACACACAAGACACACAGATCCATCAAATACACATAATCATTAAAGAATATGACCTTACTTTCTGAGACTCCATCTGAAAGTTAATGTCTAAAGGAACAAGAACAAAGGTGTTTTAAGTGCCAGTTTCCTCCAAGCCATGTGTATTTCTAATATTTCTGCAAATGTAGAAGAATATCCTGTTTCTGTCATAAGTGCTGTACTTGGGCATACAGTTATAAAACCAATAAATAAAAGGAAAGAAGCAGTTCTTTAAATCAATATAAATTTGTCACACAGGCCAGTCGGTCACCAGTCGTGAAGGTCACTAGAACTTACTTTTTAAAAAAACAATTTTTTTTTTTTTTGGAGAAAGAACTTAAAAGTTGCATGGATAGGGAGAGGAAGAAGATCTGGAAGGATTTGGGAAAAGAGAAGAATATGACCAAAACTATATTTAAATTAAAAAATTGTTTTAATAATAAAAATACAATAATTAAAAAACTTCCAAGCCCAAGAATTTATTGTAAAATACACCAAGGATTAAGTAGAACTAAGTCAATATAATGCTTGCATCATCCTAGCCAGATTCCTCTAAATGTTCTTTCATAATTAGGTTAAAACCCTGGAATTCTACAAGTCTGCTTTCTTTCAAACATTTAGGATCCTATAATTATGAATCTGAAAAGGTAGACAAAGCCAGACACAGAAAGTTCTGCATTTGCTGAGGCATATTCTATGCTCTGACTTTCAAGGTCACAAATATAGAAAGAGATTAAAGAGATTTGCATGAAATATATGAATATTGGCCATGTCTAACTTTTTGTGATACTAGGATATCATGATGACAAAATGCTGAACTTGGTGAATATATTACACCACGGGTGTCAATACTGTGACCAGACAGAGCTGGTATCTCTGGTACTTGAGTTGGATTTGAAGGTCTTGTTAGCAGCTAATAAGAGAAATAATAAGATTTCTCACAGTGAAGATCCTTAGAGATCAGCAGTCATTTAACTCACACCAACTCTTATTTATTGCCCTTGTTTTGGACATGAGGAATTAAGGTGTTTGATAACTAGGTCAAAATCAAGCTCTTTCTTACAGTAAATCTGTAGAGCTGAGACCTGTGATTAGGCAACTTAGGCAGCTTGGCTCCCCAAGTCTGTTTTTTTTTTTTTTTTTTTTTTTTTACCAATATGTGTATTTATTGTCTTTCAAGACTAAAATGGAAAGGGGCCAGAGAGATGCCTAGTGATTAAGAACACTTATTTATCCAGAAGACCAGGTTCTGGCTTCCAGCACCCACATGATGGTTCACAACTACCTTACAGCACTCTAGTTTCAGGAAACCAAACATTTTCTTTTGACTTCTGAGGGCTGCTAGATCCACATTTACACATACACAGGCACATGTGCATACACATAAAATAAATATTTTTAAAGGATTAAGAGGGGAAACTCACGGTTTTCTTTAGAAAATTGAAATTCCAGGAAATAAAATAGGACTTGAGCCAGCCATCAAGTTAGAGGTCACTAAGACCACAGACACAGTTTATAAAAAGTGCAGTCAGAAGCTGGAAGAGCAGAGCAATGTGTGACGCCATGTTAGAATGGGCCCAGATGAGCACTTGGAGAAAGTTTAAACTCCCCCTCTTTAGATATAATCTCTCTCCCTTTAATCACCATCTTATCACACATATTTAGAGATCTACAGAAACCTTCTTATGAATGAGGTGTCAATGAATCTGTGAATAATTCCTTGGAAGACATTATGGAATTGGAATTACCTCAGTCAAATGTAGGCAATAGGTTAAAGCAAAGAGAATTCCTGTGCTGTCACAACTAAGGTCAGGATTATTTGAAAGCTCATTCATGGAGAGGAGCAAAAGAAACAAATCATACAATAGGAAATAAAATAAGCTGGAGAAATAAATCTATCTATTGGTCCTCAGTAAAAATATAAATAGATCAGTCTCAACTTGTGTTATATGCGGACTATCCTGTAGGTTTAAAAGAAACTGAATAGTCTATTTTACATAAATATGTCTAAATTTAAATAGTACAGAATATGGGAAGTAAATGATGGAGAAATCCTAATATTAATTGTTGTAAGAAAATTCCTCAAATATTTAACAAATAATGAACCAAGTTTATCTGTAGTTAAGCATTAGGCTCTGCTCCAACAATTATGTATAATTATTATGTATCAGTGAAAAATGATGAATTATAGAAAAGCATTAAAGACATGTATATAGCTATAAATTAATAAATATTCTCTTTCCAGTATACATATCAAAAGTCTTAATAAAGCTATAAAATTGATAAATTATTGGTAACTGGCAGTTAGATCAATAAGGCAGTGTGTTCCAACATTGGAACATTCCTTATTTGTTAACAAGACATAACAATAAAACTATTAAAATTCATGACAAAGAAATTAGTTTCTCAGTAATTACTAAAAGTTATAAGAATAATACAGAGAAATTGTTAGCTATCTCTGCCAAAATATAAATTCTAGATTAAAAGTTTAATGTAAAAATACACATTTTTGTAAGGCAATGGAGTTATAGCAGAGAATTAGATTCAATCTGGTTGTATATCAACAGATGGATAATGAAAATTTGGTATATTATAAAATGGAATACGGTTCAGCTCTAAAGAAAAATGTAACCAGAAACTTTACAGGAAAGTGGATGGATTTAGAATATATAATATTAATTGAGATTGTGCAATCTCAGAAAGAAAATAATTGCATGTTCTCCTTCATATGCAGATTCTAGTCAATAATATATGGATGCATGCAAATAAATAGATGCTCATTTGGATTTTACATAACATGTAAAAAAAGAGAATAAAGTTCCTGTATCAGGGATAAGAAAGGACAGAATGCAGGCAACGAATACAAGTTATGACAGAGAAGATCTAGCTTATTGTTTTTCTGGTTCTGATTCTGTCACAGACTTTTCAGTTCTTTGATGGTAGATAAATACATACAAGTATACTTGATAGTGAAAGCATAAAATCCAATGTGGAGCTCCCCAACTTCCATTTTGAATGGTGACTCTAATAAGTATAGAGGTTCATTGACTTGTAGTCATTAGGTCTGTTTAATTTCAGTGTGTGATTATTTTATAATCTGCATCAGTTTTTATTTTTATTTTTTTATCGGCTTAGAACAACATTGAATGTTTATTATTTCATGTTGTATGGATCAGCATTCTGGGTCACATCAGTTGTGTGTGTAGTTGTGGCTAAGGATCGTTAGTCAGGATTAGTCAAGCTGTTGGCCAAGGCTGGTATCTGAGGGTATGGATGTATACATATATCTGAGGGTTTGGATGAAGCTGGAGATCTGCTTTCAAAATAGTTCACACATTGCAAATTGATAGGTGGTCTTGGTGTTCTGGCTTTGCTGAAGGAGGCAGAAGCAGGATCACGAGTTCGAAGCCAGCCTGGGCTACATCAGTTTTTATAATGATATTTTTAAAACAAAATTTAAAACGGAAGGAAATAAAATAAAGGAACATTTTTCCATGAGTCAGAAGAAAAGCAATTTTAATTTAATATTGTTTACCCTCCTCACCTAAAGGTGCTAATTTATGCATTGAAGGTAGATGGTAGCCTAATTCTCACAGGGCATTCAGAGACAGTGAAGGGAACGCAGGCTACATCCCTGTAAAACATTGTTGTATTTAGGGTTTCTATTGCTGTGGATAGACACCACGACCACAACAACTCTTATAAGAAAACATTTAATTGGGGCTGGCTTACAGTTCAGAGGTTTAGTCCATTATGGTCATGGAGGGAAACATGGCAGCATGCAGGCAGACATAGTACTGGACAAGTAGCTAAGAGTTCTACATCTGGATCAGCAGGCAGCAAGGAGGAAGAGTGACAGGACAAGGGCCCTGGTTTGACTATCTGAAACCCCAAAGTGACAGACTTCCTCCAAAAAGGCCATATTTACATCAACAAATAAGTTGAACAAGAAGCCACACGTCCTAATAGTGCCTCTACCTATGAGCCAACGGAGGCCATTTTCATTTAAACCGCAAGAGACATGAATAATAAATGTATTTTAAGTTGGATTATAGGGAATATATAGCTAATATATATTATTTTGAAATGGGTATCCTTGAAGCACAGAAAAGATAATCAGACTCCCTGGAGGAGCCAATACTTTGTAAGGACTCATGAAAATGGTCTTGAATATATTGTTACAGAAGACTGGGCATATAGCTCAGTTGATTGACTGCTTGTCTAGCATGAATAAAAACTTAGGTTTAATTCCCAGCACTATACAACATAGGCATGGTGGCACAAGCCTGAAACCCTGGCACTGAGGAGATGAAGGTAGGAGAAGCAGAATATCAAGACTATCCTTGGCTACATAGCGAGTTTGAAACCAACTGGGTTACATGGGACCCTGCCCACCTAAAATTATTATCAATAAATTACAGAAGAGAAAATATTACCTAATGAAGTGTTAGCTAAATTCATCATGAGGTGACCATATGAAGAGATATGAAATCATGTTTTTGAGGATTAAAGACCAAGAAAATTCTTTAAAAATTAAGATTAAAAACATTTTGAAGCATATATAAGATGTGCTATTAATTTTCAAAAGAATGCCAAAATATCAAAAGAAATCTAACCAAATTTTACAAGAGGATTTTCTCCTCGTTTTGAGTTTTATAACATTAACTTTTTAAATGATTAGGTAAACATGTGCCTAACTCTTTGTTTCTCACACATTGGTGAGTAGACTGCTGGCTGAACAACTTCTTCCCATTCTTAGTTACACATTCTGACCAATTCGTAATAGATACACATCAAATCAGAGAACTCTCTTTAAGGGTGATTATTAAGGCAGGGAGTCTGGAGTGCTTCCTTAAGTCCTTCTCTCAGGAAACTCATTAACAGTTTGGACTCAATTTTACTTTCCCATGATAAATAACAATGGACCCCACAGAGAGGAACCTCATTGTACATGGTGCTAAATTTCCAGGGAATCTCAAATACTGTTAGGGAAACAACGGCCCCTTCCATGGTACAGGGGATCACTAATACAGCAACCCTACACTTGTTCTTTGCATACTAACGTGATTTCATCAGTCCTGTGGGAGATGGGATAAAAGCTGCTCCGCAAGGCAAATGCTGCTCATGCATTTCATGGACTCTGGTGCTTCCAGAGCATGGAACACATTTCTCCAGTTGATTCACCACTGTGGTAGAGATAGACTACATCTTCTTTTATCCCCACCTGTCACCTCAGTGTCTCTTAATTCTCGTCTGGGTTTATCTGTCACACCTTGAGTTTCTAGAGCTCTCTCTAATGTTTCCTTTGTGTCCATGAACATTTTTAAAGGGTTGTATTCTGCTACAGTGGTTGTACCTCGAGACACTGTATTTATTACTACTATGCACTATTTAATTCAGGACATCTAACAATCTTAGGAGAAGGAAGCTAAGGCTCACAGAAGGATTCTAAGGGTTGTCTAGTCACCAAATGCAGAGCTAGTTGGGAGGGAATACTAACTCCTTTCTTTATATGTGGACCTGCCGGCAGAAGGTATCTTTTTTGTGATACAAACCTTAGTCTTCCCAATCAATAGTTAGTAATCCTAAGCATGAACTAAGATCAAGGCAGCTGGTCAACCAGCTTTCTGACATTTTTATCTCCACACCCTTTCTATCATTCTCATCTTCTTCCAAGCTTATTTAAATTTCCCAGACATTATAAACTTATGACCTTTGCTTCCAAGGGTTTCCCACTGCACTCAAACCAATGCCCACCATCTTAATTCTTCCTCTACCTTCTTTCTGAGAATTGAGAAGCATGGCAATGGTGCTTCTTAATTTGCCTTGCATTTTTCTTCATTTGTTTTGTTTTCCTTAGCTTGTGAAATATATTATATTCAAGTTCTTTTCCTTTATTACATTTAACGTAGTCCAATGTACTTAGAAATAAAATTAAAAAACAAAAAAGTACTACAAGGCAATATGTGTCATCTAGGTGTTCTGATCATATGTTTACATCCCTCAAATGAGAGAACATAGTAGAGAAAAGAAGGACCAAATTAAATGTGCTTGTAATTCCAGCACTAAGGAGGCTGAGGCAAGATGGCAGTATGTTTTAGTTCAGAGTAGCTACACACCAATGAGTTCCAGACCAACCTGGTTTATGAAGTGAGCAAGCCCCTTACTACAAAAAATAAGAAAGGAGCAGACAGTTGGGTTTACAGCAATAGGTGCTAAAGATATGCTATTGAATCAATAAGTTAACCTACTCACAATACTATCTCCAAATCTTCACTTTAACAAATCTTTCACTCCAGCCAATGAGAATACAGTGCTTCCTGCTTACAGCATTTGTTTACTGTTCCTGTCATTTGATATTATCTGAGATAGCTTCCCCCCCCCCCCCCCGCAAATGCTATTTACTTCCTGCCTGCAACCATCATCAGCCCAAGGGAACACTCCTTTATTGCTACGGTCTGGGACCATATATCATTCTTTGTGGAAGACTTCACCTGTCAGTTGATCCTTTACTCATCTGTGAATACTTAGTAATCAGTGTTTTGAATATAACTTACTTTCCTATTGTCATTTCCTTCTTCTCTGTTGCCACTGATGGTTAACTGAGTAATGGAAAGATTTATGTCTTCTCTGAACGTCTCTAACAGCCCATGCCAAGCAATGCTTAATTTATTAATATTTTGAGTGCAAGTGATACTTGCTCCTAGTGGTTGCAAATGTCTATTGACCATGGGGAAGAGAGAGATAACTACCTTTCTACACATCCCCAGTACATTCCAAGTGTTACCTGCAAGCTGTGATGCTTGGTTCAGCTGTCAACTTGCCACAAATTAGATTCACCTGAGCAGAGAGTCTCATCTGAAGATTTGTCCCGATTGTCTTAACAGATGTCGTAAGACCCACCCTAGTGTGGGAGGCTACTTTTGGTAGCAGCCCAGATGAAACAGGAGGAAGCTTCTTGGCCTCTTGTCTGCTTTTCTCATCCCACCTAGTTGATTTACCCCTTGGCTGCTGTCTATTCCTTCAGTCACACCAGAGCCAGCTTCTCCAGCTTTCCGTCAGTGACTAAGGGACAGCAGCTCTCTGGGGAATCTCTTATAACATATGTGAATCTAAGAGATTGTTGAATAAGAAAAAAGAACACACTGTGAAGTGGCTGGTTTTTGTTGATGAGACTTGCCTAGAAGTCACTGTTATAGCCAAGGATGGCTTGAACTTCTGATTCTCCTACTGCTACATGCTGGGATTACAGGATTACTGTGAGTCTTAATTATGGAATGTTGGGCATTGATCCCAGAGTTGTGTACACTCTATGAACATACAGGCAATGAGGAAATAGTCATGAATGTCACCACCACCTATTTGGAAGACAAGAGAGAAGTTGACATTTTGCTAAATATGGTAGGAGTTCATATGTGTATGTGTGTGTGTGTGTGTGTGTGTGTGTGTGTGTGTGTGTGTGTGTATGTTTGTGTGTGTGTATGTTTTCAGACAAAACAACCAGCATAATTATGGTGTGTATGTCAGAGAAAAGGTTGTCCCAATGAGTACAGCATGGTGAAAAAAAAAAACAACATAATTGTAACTATTCCTATTTGGTGTATACAAGTTAATATTATCCCCCCTTTTTTTATAATTAAGGTCCAAGGAGATGTTGCTTTCCCTCATTGGAGACCCTGATAAACTTCCTTTGATCAGACAGTTAACCTGTATGTCCTCTATCTCACTTGTAGTGTGCACGAATTCAATACTACTCTCTTTCTGGCCTGGGGCTTGGTATATTTTCTTCTTTATGCTCTTATACCACAACCCTATCTCCACTCTGATAACCATCTTTGCTATCATTTCACAACCATGTTGGATATATGTATAGGTATCATACAAACACTGCAGTAAACGAGCAAAATACTAAAAGGTGAAATACTCAAAATACTGAAAGGTGTTACATTAAAGGTAATATCTGCTGTCCAGATATAATCAGAATACTAAGCCCAGGCATGTCCAATAGTCCCAGTGTCTTAGTGATGGTCACTAGGTACTAGATGAGGCACCATGACCGAAAGGCAAATTAAAGAGGAAAGGGTTTATTTGACTTACATCTCCACATCACTGGTCCTTATTGGAGGAAGTTGGGACAGAAACTCTAGCAGGATAGGAACCTGAAAGCAGGAGCCAATGCAGAGGCCATGGAGGGGTGCTGTTTACTGGTTTACTTATAATGGCTTGCTTAGCCTGCTTTCTTATAGAACCCAGAACCATCAACCCAGGGATGGCCCCACCCACAATGGGCTGGGTCCTCCCCCATTGATTGTTAATTAAGAAGATTACGTACAGCCAGATCTTATGGAGACATTTTCTTAATTGAGATTCTATCCTTTCAGATAACTCTAGCTTGCGTCAAGGTGATATAAAACTATCTATCATACCCAGTAATCATAAGGATGAGGCAGGAGGATTACAGTTTCTAGACTAGAGAGTGGGTTACATAGTGAGACAGAGAGAGAGAGAGAGAGAGAGAGAGAGAGAGAGAGAGAGAGAGAGAGAGAGAGAATGAATGTGTGTAAGAAAACAGGTTCATGGCTTTTATTACCTCTGCATCCCAAATCCCTTATTTTGTTAAATTTTCACCCCATCACTTCTGAAGTCCAGGACACTCTTGTTGATGTCATGGGTATCTCATAAGATAATGCATATGGACATCTTCTGAGCTAGAATGTGGAAGAGGAGCTTACCCAGTTGCTAGTGTGGGGGTGAAGAAGCACGCCCGAGTCTCCAGGAGCTCAGGGCTCTCCATCTGCCACTTTTCCTCTGACCTACTTTTCCTTTCTGGAGCTTGGTAGGTGATCCCACTAGCAAGCCCAGCCTTCTGCTGCCATGAACGAGAACCTGTGATTGTGTCTTAAGAGGCTTGCTCAGACAATAAGCAGGGAGCTCAGGTGCTCGGGTCTGCCTTCTTGTATCCATCCTTAGAGATAAAGAGTTCCAGGTCACTCCTCTATGCTTGATCCCAGATGAAACAGATGGGAACTGGCCCTCACCTCATCAACTACCATGGAAATTGAGTTCCTTTACTTAGTTTTAGTTTTTTCAAAGCTGATGACCTAACCTAGGGCCTTATACTTGTGACACAAGTGCTGAATCACTGAGATTCCCAGTCATC